>CM022776.1:17106516-17170873 GCA_012411365.1 Ameiurus melas
CCTTTCTGTCCATCTCTCCCTGTCTCTGTCTCTCTCTTTCCCTCCCTCCTCTTGTCCCTCTCTCTCTCTCTCTCTTTCAGCATCATCAGTGATTAACTCAGTGCTGGAGTCCGTAGAGATCTGGATCTTGGCAGATGATGCAGCATGTGTCGGTTGTGAGTAGAACCTGCAGCGGCTCTCGGGACAGCGCTGGGATTTAAACTCATGACGTTGCGGTCACTGGAGCAGAACCTGAACCGCAGAGCTACTGTGAAGTTCTGAGAACAGACGCGTTAGATCGGAACTCTTCCAAACTGCCCACTAATCACCGCTACCACAAAGTTTTGCTGACGTTTGAGATCACTCACTCAGAACACGCCGATCACCACACAACCTGAACACCGGTGTGTAATGCAGACGTCCTTCACTCCACATCTCTCTCTCCATCCGTCTCTCAGTCCTTCTCTCCATGTCTCTCTCCTGCTGTCTCCCTCCCTCCATCTCTCACTCCTTCACTCCACATCTCTCCCTCCATCCGTCTCTCAGTCCTTCTCTCCATGTCTCTCTCCTGCGGTCTCCCTCCCTCCATCTCTCACTCCTTCACTCCACATCTCTCTCTCCATCCGTCTCTCAGTCCTTCTCTCCATGTCTCTCTCCTGCTGTCTCCCTCCCTCCATCTCTCACTCCTTCACTCCACATCTCTCTCTCCATCCGTCTCTCAGTCCTTCTCTCCATGTCTCTCTCCTGCTGTCTCCCTCACTCCATCTCTCACTCCTTTACTCCACATCTCTCTCTCTCCCTCCGTCCGTCTCTCAGTCCTTCTCTCCATGTCTCTCTCCTGCTGTCTCCCTCCCTCCATCTCTCACTCCTTCACTCCACATCTCTCTCTCCATCCGTCTCTCAGTCCTTCTCTCCATGTCTCTCTCCTGCGGTCTCCCTCCCTCCATCTCTCACTTCTTTTCTCTACAGCTCTCGTGCTCCTTCTTTCTACATCTCTCTCCATCCGTCTCTCCGACTGTCTCTCTCCATCCGTCTCTCTCCGACTGTCTCTCTCCATCCGTCTCTCTAGGTCTCTCTCCTGCTGTCTCTCACTCCTTCTTTCTACGTCTCTCTCCATTCGTCTCTCCGACTCTCTCCTGCTGTCTCTCTCCATCCGTCACTCTACGTCTCGCTCCTGCTGTCTCTCTCTCTCTCTCTCTCTCTCTCCATCCATGTATCTACACCTCTCTATTGCTGTCTCTCTCCATCCGTCTCTCTCCTGCGGTCTCTCACTCCTTCTCGCTACGTCTCTCTCCTGCTGTCTCTCGCTCATTTCGCTGTACGTCTCCCTCTCTTTTTGTCTCTCACCCAGTCTCTTTCTATCCACATCCCTCTCTCTCTCTCTGCATAAAGCGTCGATCATTTCTTTAACTTCTTAACCTCAAATTGATCTTGAATAAACCTGCCCACTGCCCAACACAACGCACCACAAAGTAACAAACAAACAAACGCTAGCGTACGGTCGACGCACCAAACACGGCTAAAAATAAACACCGGTACACATTTGGGATTATTTCGACAGATCATCTCTACCCGGTGTCGTCCTTTCCTCAGGACGACGCGAGCGGTGAAACTGACATTCTCGCGTCACCCGTGTCTCGCGCTGCGTCCTCCCTTTAGAGGAGGATTAACGCCGTTGGAGCGGCGCGTGAGATCAGAAAACAAAGTGCACGCAATAAAACAAATAATAAAAAGCAACCGCGCCGCAGACTCTTCCCGAAGCGCCCGAGCGCTCGTCCGTCACGCCGATTTACGGCTAATTCCGCTCGGGGGTTCAGGAGACCTTTAAAGAGGACAAGTGATACAGAGCTCCCGTTTTTTAACCCGGAGTGAACCTCCGGCACGAGTGTGTGTGAGGTCACGCTGTCGGGTTTTCCCTCCTCGCACTGCTTTATCGGAGCAGAGACGGAGGTCCGAGAGCCACGCTCTCAGAAAGCAGAAAGGGTGCACATACTTTCCGGATCAAAGCCCAGAACAGAAGATCCTCTCGAGTCTTCGCGGAATGAGTTTGCAAATGCCAAGGAGGGAGAGAGAGAGAGAGGGGAAAAAAAAAAAAAAAGAGACAGAGTATGGTTGGTTCTATGGCGGCTCCATCGGTCAGAACCGGAGTGTTCTAGGTCAGAGAGAGAGAGAGAGAGAGAGAGAGAGAGAGAGAGAGAGAGTGAGGGCGAGTCAGAGGAAAAGGGAACAAAGAGACTCTTTGAGACAAATCAAAATGCCTCTCTGGGCAGAAAAGAGCACCGGCGAACCAATTGTTTGGGGGTGCCATTACTTTTTAACAGCGGACAAATATGAAGGACGAGTATCCCGACGCGACTCTCACCATCGTTTCTTTTAAAGTTAACGAGACCCGAAAAGAAGTGATAAGTGTCTCAGAATGAGCTCAGTGTTCTGATCGTATACAGCGTCACTGTAAAACAACCACCAAAAAAAAACAAAAAAACAACAACACTGTGCTAATTTGGGAGGCGCACGCTGAGCATCCTGAGCTGCGAGAACTTCCTGTCAGAGACCTGTGACTTCCTGCCGGCTGAAACCCGAACAATAATATCGGCCCTGATCAGAAGAGGTAAAGATACGACAACCACCATGCTGGTCAATGGAGCGGTGTGTGTGTGTGTGTGTGTGTGTGTGTGTGAGACAGAGAGGGATACTGACACTTACCCTAATCATCATTTTCAGTTTTAACACATCGCAATAAATAAAAATGATTTAATGATCCAGAACCTGAAAAAGACGAGAATGTCTACCATTTCAGGGTTAAAGAGAGGCGTAGTAATAATACGGTCTCTCTCTCTCTTCTTGTCTCTCTCTGCTTCGGGCGCTTTGTCACTCTCTTTTTGTGTCTCTGCCTCTTTCGCTTTGCCTCTCTACCCTTCTCTCTGCCTCTGTCTCTCCACCTCTTTCGCTTTGTTTGTCTCTCAGCCCCTCTCTCTTTCTTAGTCTCTCTGCCTCTCTCTCTTTGCCTCGGTCTCTCTTTCTTTCTTTGTCTCCCTGTCTCTCTCCTTCTTTGTTTCTTTGCCTCTCTCTCTTTGCCTCCGTCTCTCTTTCTTTGTCTCCCTGTCTCTCTCCTTCTTTGTCTCTTTGCCTCGGTCTCTCTTTCTTTCTTTGTCTCCCTGTCTCTCTCCTTCTTTGTTTCTTTGCCTCTCTCTCTTTGCCTCCGTCTCTCTTTCTTTCTTTGTCTCCCTGTCTCTCTCCTTCTTTGTTTCTTTGCCTCTCTCTCTTTGCCTCGCTGCCTCCCTCTCTTTCCTTTTGTCTCTCTGCCTCTCTCTCTTTGTCCATCTGCCTCTCTCTCTCTCCTTCTGTCTCTCGGTTTCCCCTCTATCTCTCTGCATCTTTGTCTGTATCTCCGTTTCCCTCCATCAGTCTGTCTGTCTTTCCATTTCTCACCCTGTCTGTCTGCTTGCCTCTGCCAGTCTGTCTCTCTCCGAGTCTACCTATCTGTTGGTACTGGTATCTCTCCCTCTCCAGAAATACATCTGTGCGGTCATCAGAACACCTGGACACCCACCTCTACGTGTTTATCAAATCATCATCATTCGTTTACCTCATTTACAGATTCGCCTCACACCAAACGTCTGCTTCATCAGACCTACAGTTCCTGAGAAAGAGAAACTGTAAAGGGTTCTTGCCATAAACTCTTGCACGGGAGCTGGCCATGGCATGGACAGAACACTGAGCTCTTACTGATAAGAACATGCTCATCTCCCTCTCACACACACACACACACACACTTCGTGTAGGTCATGTGCTTCCTGGACGACCCAGATAACAAACCGTCTCGAGGAGCCCGAGTTAGGAGACGCTTCTTCTGCACTGCAGTAAATAAAACCCAGACTGAAACCACATTACTTCCTTTAAAATAAAAAAATAAATCAGTTATTTCTCCACCACCAGCGGAACAAACACGTGGCACGAAGCGACCGGTAGTTTGCTCTGCTGCTAGTTACAGAAAGTGCTCTCTCCTGAAAAGGGTGTAGGGGTAATGGCGAAAGTCTGGTGTATAGAATAACTGCAGTATCATGGAACTGACAGGCACACAGACCACGCCCCCTTCACCGGGACTGACAAGTACAAAAACAACGCCCCCTTCACCGGGACTGACAAGTACAGAAACAACGCCCCCTTCACCGAGACTGACGGGTACAGAAACCACGCCCCCTTCACAGGGACTGACAAGTACAGAAGCCACGCCCCCTTCACCGGGGCTGACGGGTACAGAAACCACACCCCCTTCACCGGGACTGACAAGTACAGAAACAACGCCCCCTTCACCAAGACTGACGGGTACAGAAACCACACCCCCTTCACTGGGACTGACAAGTACAGAAGCCACGCCCCCCTAAACCGAGACTGACGGGTACAGAAACCACACCCCCTTCACTGAGACGGACATTCATAATCCATGCCTCCTTCTATGGGGACCGACAGATATGGGACTGACAAACATAAGCCCCACCTCCTTCAGTGTGACACAGATGCCACGCCCACTTCACTGGGACAGAGACAGAAGTGGGAGAGAGAAACACTGCAGTGAAGAAACCTATAATACATGATAAACAGTAACGAAACAGAAGCGGCCTCGTCCCAAATCCTCCCTGTGGCCTTGTTCTAGTGGAACAGACCGAGCGGTTGTTCCTCTGGGCTCGGTGCTGTAAATAGTGAATGTGTTTTTTTGTGCTCAGAGCATTGTAGCAGTTGCAGCCCCTGTAACCAGGCCCGTAGCCACAGATCCTCCATCTGCTTTGTGTGTGTGTGTGTGTGTGTGTGTGTGTGTGTGTGAGAGTGAGAGAGAGAGAGAGAGAGAGAGAGCCAGCACTACTAACAAACCCGAAACCTCACCCCCTCTGCACTGCCCCGT
Source organism: Ameiurus melas (assembly GCA_012411365.1). NCBI lineage: Eukaryota > Metazoa > Chordata > Actinopteri > Siluriformes > Ictaluridae > Ameiurus > Ameiurus melas. The sequence goes on from CM022776.1 coordinate 17,111,396, forward strand.
TTGGCAAAGTGGTCAAACTGGCACGGAGGTAAACGAGGGCACTGCGGCGGAGAATCCCAGAGATTCCGGAGATCCTCCGCTGAGCCGAGAGGAAGCGGCCGCGTCCCAAACCGCTCCCGCTGCCTCGTGCTGAGCGGAACACTGTAGCGTGACCACCGAGATACCGTGTAAAGTTCTACTTGGAACCCTTTCTGATAGAACCATTAACGGTTCCCTCGTAAGAACTGGAGAACCCTCACATACAAAAGGACTGTTTAAAGAGAGTGTAGAACCGAAAGAGAACTCGCACTAGAACTCTTACGTGTATCATCTGTCTATATTTTATCTTCCAGGTTTTCTTCTTCCTCTAACTCTTTCGTCCGTCTGTTTTTCAGTCTGTTCTCCTCCCCTGCTGTTTCCGTTTACTGTCTCTCTCTCTCTCTCTCTCTCTCTCTCTCTCTCTTTCTCTCTCTGTCTTTCTATCGCAATCGTTCTCTCTCATCACTATATCTTTCTCTCTCTATCTCTCTCGCTCAATCTCCCTCTCTCATCACTATTTCTCTCTCTCTCTTCTCTCTCTCTCGCTCCAATCTCCCTCTCTATCACTATATCTTTTTTTTTCTATCTCTCTCGCTCAATCTCCCTCTCTCTCTCATCACTATATCTTTCTCTCTCTCTCTCTCTCGCTCAATCTCCCTCTCTCTCATCACTATATCTTTCTCTCTCTATCTCTCTCGCTCAATCTCCCTCTCTCTCTCTTTCTCTCTCTGTCTTTCTATCGCAATCGTTCTCTCTCATCACTATATCTTTCTCTCTCTATCTCTCTCGCTCAATCTCCCTCTCTCTCTCTCTTTCTCTCTCTGTCTTTCTATCGCAATCGTTCTCTCTCATCACTATATCTTTCTCTCTCTATCTCTCTCGCTCAATCTCCCTCTCTATCTCTTTGTCTTTCTATCGCAATCGTTCTCTCTCATCACTATATCTTTCTCTCTCTATCTCTCTCGCTCAATCTCCCTCTCTCTCATCACTATATCTTTCTCTCTCTATCTCTCTCGCTCAATCTCCCTCTCTCTCTCTCTCTCTGTCTTTCTATCGCAATCGTTCTCTCTCATCACTATATCTTTCTCTCTCTATCTCTCTCGCTCAATCTCCCTCTCTCCATCACTATTTCTCTCTCTCTCTCTCTCTCGCTCAATCTCCCTCTCTCTCATCACTATATCTTTCTCTCTCTATCTCTCTCGCTCAATCTCCCTCTCTCCATCACTATATCTTTCTCTCTTTCTATCTCAAACTTTCTCTCTCTCTCTCAATCTTTCTCTTTCTATCTCTCTCGCTCAATCTCCCTCTCTCCATCACTATATCTTTCTCTCTTTCTATCAAACTTTCTCTCTCTCTCAATCTTTCTCTTTCTATCTCTCTCGTGCAATCTCCCTCTCTCCATCACTATATCTTTCTATCTCAAACTTTCTCTCTCTCTCTGAATCTTTCTCTTTCTATCGCTCTCGCTCAATCTCCCTCTCTCTTTCAATCTCTGTCTTTCTATCTATAAATCTTTCTCTGTCTTTGTCTTTCTATCCCTCTCTCTGTCCATCTCTCATGATCTCCCTGTCCATCTTTCTCTATCTGCCCCGTCTCCCTCTTTTTCCATCCCGTGCTCTCTCTCTCTCTCTCTCTGTAGGTAGTTGGTGCTGCTTTGCCAGTGACATTCAGTAAGATGATCGTCACAAACCAAACCTGTCCATCGGTGGTTTATACGTTTATGCGTGTGTGTGTGTGTGTGTGCGTGTGTATGTGTGTGTGTGTGTGTGTGTGTGCGCGTGTGTGTCTTGTGTTTCTCTGACTCAACTTCAGACTCAAAGCTTCCACTGTTCCCCGATTAATGAGACCCTCGGCACACACACTGAGCTGACGGCTGTGCGTGAGATCAGTGGCAGGATGAAAACAGAGCCAAACCTCTTCACTTCAAGTGTGTGTGTGTGTGTGTGTGTGTGTGTGTGTGTGTGTGTGTGCGCACCCCTCAGGCAGCACCGCACAATTAAAGCTCTTAACACTCTTCTGTGAAAGGTGATTGGCTTTGCCTGATTAGCAGCAGGTGACTAAGAATGTATGTTACCCACACACTCACTCACTCACTCACTCAGTCTCTCTCTCTCACACACACACACACACACACACACACACACACACACCTCCTGTAGAACAATTCTGCGCTGAACTCTCAGGCACTGGGGGAAAAAAATAAAAAGCTTACAACTCAAAACAGGAAACAATACCTTCTCCGGCCCGCGCCAGTGAAACTTACATCGAGTGTAACGAGGCGTGGAGCTGAACTCGTGAGATTTAATCAGATCCGGATTGAATCTATAACGACCGTGACGCGGCGCGTTTACAGCTAACGGCCCACGCGAGCGACTGTAAAAGCTCCCGGGGGTTACAGTTAAAAAACGCAATTACGCGAGAAGAAAAGAAACTCGCACGAGATCCAGCGCTTGGTTTATGAAGACCTCCCGGTACCGATTAGTGATCTAGTACTGATTCTGATTTTACACACACAAAGCGGGATTTCATGCCTCCGAGGTTGCCAGACGTTTCTCCAGCAGTTTAGATTTATCTAGACCATCATCTTTAAACACGGCACTTTAAACTTGGAAGGGGAAAAAAAAAAAGTTTATTCTTCTGTAAAACGACACAACGTGAAAGCAATAAATAAATAAATAAATAAATAAATAAATAAAATAAACAAACAAACAAATAAACAACACGCCCACGCTTTGAAGGATAATCCAACGTGCTCCACGTTAAGCGTTCTTCCTTATATGGATCTATAAATTACACACAATTTATTATACTATTACTTAAATAACAATCGTATTGATGCGTTTCATTTTTTTCGCCTTTCATACGAGACGCACATTTCAGCACGGCATGTTGCGGTACGATTTTTTAAAAATTTACATTTCTTTACTCGAACCCCACCCAGTTCGCAGAACTCTCGCACAACTTCTGGAACTTCTAGAGTTCGGTCCTTCCAGGATTTCACGATTTTGCGCACGCAGAAACCAAAGCAAAAACAACATTTTTCGTAAAAATTTAAATAAAAAAAAAAAGCATTTTTTTTCCCCCAAAAAATCAAGGAAACTCCACAGCGTTCGAAAGGAGCTTTCCGAAAACGAAACGCGGCTTTTCCGCAGATCCGGGCCGAGACGTCGTCGCCGCGTTGACGTCACGCGTTCAGACAGAACCGCCTTCGATTCACGCGCGTCGGACACGGGTACAGCTTAAATGGTCTGGTTTACCGACAAACGTCACTGCGACAGAGCGCGAGAGACGATTTCGTGCGATCGCGATTTCGCCGATTTGAGTTTTCCGTAAAAAAAAAAAAAATTTGAATCTCCACAAGCAGCATTTTTGACCGCAATAATCGCATAAAAAACCCCCAAAAATACCTCGAAGTGTGTGACGTCGTTATTAAATCCTCATCGCGCGTGCGTGCCTCAACTACGAATGCTATCCAGTCAGTGAACTGTAGAATTATTAGTATTTTTTACTGAAACACACTGCGCACGGCCGTCCGAACGATTTCTATTTCAGGCTCGTTATTTAAATCTGTACACGAACGTTCAGGCCATTCACCAGCACCGTGTTGGTTTTTCAGCTGCTGCGGGTTCGATTTGGTTTGATTCCGAGTCAAACCGTCTATTAACTTAACAAGAGCTTAATATAAGAAAGTAAAGGACGTGAGAGTTTTCTTTACAAAGTGTCATTCCCGGTTCTGATCCATCACACCTGGGTAGAGCTCGAACAGAGGGTGTGTACGGCGCCGGTAAACACACCGGGCTGGTTTACGGGTTCAGAGTTTAAACCGGTGATCGATGGGGAACACGGTATCGTACACGGTATCATACGTAATAATAATAATAATAATAATAATAATAATAATGTAAGCGCCAGCCGTCGCGCTTCACCTTTTTGGTGCGATTCCCAGAATTCAATTCCATTAACGCTTTTTCGATGAGTCACTCTTGAGTCTGAATTTTTCCGTTCGTTCATTTACAGTAACGGTTAATGTTGCGGAACGTCCGCAAAACAAGCTCGTCCCTAACCGATCACCGTTGGTTCGTACGTGGCCGGAACGCCTCCTGACCGATCGCAATCGGAGAATCTAACAGCGCCGATGTTGTTAGATCATTAAACTGTAACGCGACCGGGAAATTGAACATGATCGGCACACACGCTACCCGTTAGACCCGTTTTTTGTTTTTCCAAAGCCGTTTGAAACGCGACGCTGGTTCCAGGGTTGCCAGTCTCACGCCTTTTTACACCAAACCGGTCTAGTTTAGGAACGAGGTTGAGGGTGAAATAAAAGCAATCCTGAACTAGCTTTAAAATAAATAAATAAATAAAATGAAGAAAAGAAAAGAAAAAAAAAAGTCAGTGATGGAGGAGATCGTGTTTTAAAGCAAATAACCCGAATTAAAACTCTGCAAACGCGTGCCGTTGCAAACGAAGGCGAAGTGTAGGTGCAGACAGTGCTTCTAAAATATCGGTCCGTCGCCTTAAGGATCGAAATCGAATCGTATAGTCTCGTATCTTCGCAGATTCAGTGAGATCGTCAAATACTGACTGGTTGGCGAAATCGGGTCTTATCGCGTCGCAGCAGATACCGTCAGATATCGGGTCACCGGCTTAAGAAGCGCAATCGAATCGAAGCGTATCAGATTCAGAAGTATCGTCAAATATTGGACCGTCGGCTTAAGGATTGAAATGGGATCGTAGCTGATGTAGTGCTACCGTCCAATATCAGACCGTTGCCCTAAAGATTGAAATTCGAATCGTATCGTATCATATCAGATTCAGTAGTATCGCCAAATATCAGATCTTCGCCTTAAGGATGGAAAGCGTATATATCGAACCGTAGCAGATTCAGCAGTACCGTGAAATATCACATCATCGACTTAAGAAGCGCAACGGAATCGAATATTATCGTGTCAGATTCAGATCGAATCGTTGCCGAACAGATCGAAATCGCATCATGGCCGATTTATCGTCACGGTCAAACATCAGATCATGGTCTTAGGGAATGAAATCCTACCGAATCGTATTGCGTTCGGCGGTATCGTCGAACACCGAATCGCCGGCTTAAGAAGCAAAACCGGATCGAATTGAACCGTTGCGTCATGAATAGTATCGCATCGTTTCCCACCGCATCATTCGCAAGCCTGAGGTTTCAAGGTTCACACCCCTAGTGGATAATGTCTGCATTGCAGGACGAAAAATGCGTGCGCACCACAGTGAGCACCCTAGTGAGCTCGTTCCTGGTGCGGGGAGAAGAACCACGCAGACTTTTCGTGCTCGTTTCGGGTCTTTTCGCTCGATCTATGGAGACGTGTCGGGCTGAACATTTCTTGCACGCACTCCACCGCACTATTGCAGTGGGCATCGTGCTTTCCAGGTGAGCCGGTCCCAACCCGGACATCCTCAGGTCTCTCCGCTGGTCGGTGCGTCATGTTGCACACTTGTTAACTGTAATGACCGCCGTATTCAAATAAATCGCCATCCGAAAATATTCGGTGTCGCAAGAAAACGTGGATTTATTCGATTTGAGAGAGCACCTCCATGTCAAATGTGAGGTGTCCCTAAAATGGAGCTGCAGCACTGAATCTGGACAAGATGGAGAAATGATGCTGGTTAGGAAATACAAAGGTTTAACAAATCGACCTTTTAAAAAATAATAATAAATAAATAACTGAATTAATGATTGAATAAATAAATTAAAATAAGAACACCATGCGTCCATCAGGCTATACAATTTCACATCAGATCAACTTCCTGCCTTAAAAGCACCCCAAAAAAAGATAAAAATAAGCCTAATATTAAAGAATTGTAGGGTATTTCGAGAAAATAATGGGGTTGACTATTTTGTGGAAATGAACAACGCTCTCTGTGGCACGACACGACTGATAAATAAATGCTTCTTCATCAAACAGTCCAGCCAAACCCCCATTGACTCGGGCTCGGTCCCAAATGACACGTGATTCCCTTCACGAGCGCCCTACGCGCGGTATAAGACAACGTCGCCCGCGCACTACTTAGTGCACTATCATGATCAATACGAAGCCGTCTGGGACGCGGCGGTCTGGTCGGCGATGAGAGCATACAAAAACGCTCCCCGAAAAGAAAAAAGAAAACATTTTCTCATCAACCCCACCGCACTTTTATTCATACGATAAAAGGAGATTGTGCCGAACGTAGTTTTACCTTTCCGAAGAGAGAATAAAGACGATATAGTTCATGTTTTTCCTTCGCCGGTACAGCGGGACACGAAGAGACTGCCTCCACGAACCGTGCCGCGTTCAATGTGATCCGATAGTAGCGAGCCGCTGACAGCGTCCCAACGAGTCCCCGCCCACCTTCTTTCTGATTGGCTGCCGTTTCTTCGCCACAACAGAATAGCATGGCAACCGTCAAAAAAAGGCGGGCTCCTGAAGGCGAGGAAAGAGCCAATAGGATCGCGAGTTCGTCCCGCACGCGCAACGCCCACCTGTTACATAGCGGCGCTATTGGATGTAAATCATGCCAATCATAAAGATAGAGGCGGAAATGAACGGATTAACGTTTAGTCAAATTTAGTTTTTCTTTCTTTCGGGGATATTAGTAAGAAATCTTCCTGACTGGGGTGATCTATGAATACAAACGAAAATAGAAATAGTTTAAATTAAATAATATGACGTCTTCAAGGCTGGTAATAACAATAAAGAAACATTAAAGTGCACCTGTTATGTTTTTTTCTTCTTCAAATACTCCCTTTCATGTAGTGTGTTATATCGCTGATTGTGAAAGTAAAAAGTCTGCAGAGTTTAAAAAATCAAAGCGCACGACAGGCGGAGTTATCGACTGGCAAAAGAAGGAACCGATTCTGAACGGCTGAATCGAGTCGTAATTGATTCCAGACTTTACTTCCTGTACTAACCTACGTAGGTTTGTAACAACAAGCCCCGCCTCTGGTCTTCATCGGGTGCTCGCTGACCGACGGAGCTGAAAGTCGTTACGGTAGTGGGTTACGGTAGTGGGTTACGGTAGTGGGCGTTTCCTTTTCCGTCACACACTGACAGCGGTAGACCGATCATGACAGACTGGGACGTCTGACCAATCAGAGCAGAGTATGCTCTCTGAAAGGAGTGGTTTAAAATGAATCATTTAGATCGGATCATTGAATGAGTCTTTTGTGACGGGGGGACGGGGGGCTGGTAACGCTGCAGTTTAATTCGCCTCACACCTCCAGGGTCCGGGAGTTTGCATGTTCTCCTTGCATGTTCTCCCGGTTTCCTCCGGGTACTCCGGTTTCCTCCCGCAGTCCAAACACATGCATGGTAGGCTGATCGGCGTGTCTTAAGTGTCTGTAGTGTATGAATGGGTGTGTGAGTGTGTATGTGATTGTACCCTGCGATGGACTAGCACCCTGTCCAGGGTGTACCCCGCCTTGTGCCCGATGCTCCAGGTTCCCCCGCAACCCTGAAAAGGAGTAAGCGGAAGAAGATGGATGGATGGATGGATGGACTTGCTTGCTTTCGCGAGAAAAAAACAAAAGCGCACATGGTCAAATTTTCTTCGGTCGTGAGTCGAGATCGGCCGATCACATCCGAATACATCCACCGACGGCACGGTGAGAAATCATTGTACTAAAATCCCAGAGCTGCTCGTCTAAAATCCACCAACAGGAGGACGGCATAGGATGAAACTCACGGGACAGCTACAAATACGGTATTTGGCGATGCTGAAAAGTAAACAAAACATAACTCATGGACAGTAAAACGATCTCGAAAATATCCTCAAGGTCACTTTGAAGAACGTTTGCATTTATGCTGGTCTGTTCGATGAGATAAGCAGAATGTAGTAACTGTCTTTAATCGTAGGTCTACCGTAAGAGGATCTTTATCGTATAATCTGACACGGAATATGCCTGTGCCATGAATTAGATCGACATGGAATATGTGTGTCATACAATTTGTATGAGATTTTATTGGGAACTTGTACAATCCGACAAGTAATATACAGTGGTGCTTGAAAGTTTGTGAACCCTTTAGAATTTTCGATGTTTCTGCATAAATATGACCTGAAAACATCATCAGAGTTCCATACAAGTCCTAAAAGTAGACAGAGATCCCAGTTAAACAAACGAGACTAAAATATTATACTCGGTCATTTATTTATTGAGGAAAATGGTCCGATATTACATATCTTCCAGCATTTTTTTTTTACCTACAGAGTTTAAGCACAACTGTAGGTAAAAGAGTCCAAGAATTCGGAGTACGTGACGCTACACTATTTCTGTAAACCGAGTGAGAACACTCTAACCGTGGTATGTTGATTGCGTTGGGGTGGCGAGTCATCTTCTTACGGGTCTTCGGGTATCTTTACACCAGGAGGTGAAGTGACCCCTTGTGTAGCAGTGCTGTGGTGTTGAAGGTCATGTGACGCTAATCAGATATACAATATAGTTGTAATATAGTAATTTTTTAAAACCTGTAATAATCATAAAATTTTATAGAAGTGTTGGGGCGGGAAATAAAAAGGAATTCATGATTTTTAATACTGCTATGAAATGGGTTTTGATTTGAGCTATGCTCCGCCCACATTCCTTAAAAAGACAACACCGGGAGGGGTCGGAAGAAGAGGACGGCAATTTTTGCATTGCAACTGGTTACGTTTTCATGGAGGGGTCAACGTGATCTGGGTGACTTTTACTCCGATGCGCGGTCACGTTGTCCCTCTTCTCGAAGCGGCGGCCGCAGATCTCGCACGCAAACCGGTAGCTCCGCTCGGCATCGTGTTTACGCATGTGCCAGTTCAGAGAGGCCTTCTGACGGCAGGTGAAACCACACACCTCACACCTGAGGACACACACACACATTTCACACCAAAAAGAGACAGAGTGTGAGACCACACAGACATCTCTGGTGTGTTTAAAAGTGATAAACATAGAGAGAGCTATATACACAGTGGTGCTTGAAAGTTTGTGTAGAATTTTCTACATTTCTGCATAAATATGGCATAAAACCATCAGATTTTCACACTAAAAGTGAGTGTGGTAAAGAGTAGATAATCCCCTTCACTGGGAAAGACAGGTACCCAAAGGCCACACCTCCTTCAATAGGACTGACAGGTACACACAGGCCACACCTCCTTCAATAGGACTGACAGGTACACACAGGCCACACCTCCTTCAATAGGACTGACAGGTACACACAGGCCACACCTCCTTCAATAGGACTGACAGGTACACACAGGCCACACCTCCTTCAATAGGACTGACAGGTACACACAGGCCACACCTCCTTCAATAGGACTGACAGGTACACACAGGCCACACCTCCTTCAATAGGACTGACAGGTACACAAAGGCTACACCTCCTTCAATAGGACTGACAAGTACAAAGACCTTGCTTCCTTACATTCATTCTGTCATTGTGTGTGTGTGTGTGTGTGTGTGTATTCTCTTACTGCAGTGGTTTCTCTCCCGTGTGGATTCTGCGGTGGATGCTCAGGTTGCTGCTGGTGCGGAAGGCACGAGCACAGAACTCACAGATGTAGTCTCTCTGATCTATCAAACACACACACACACACATCCATAACATACAGCACATCTAATTCATCCCTACTACACACTAGCTTACATCATGCATTGATCTTCTGAACCTGTTCGATAGCTCTGGTCTCATTTCGCCCTCAGAGGAATTCCACCACAGGGATACAACATCGACGTGTTTTACTCGGGATATTAATCATCATCATCATCATCATCATTGCTATAACAAAATTAACTAAATGTTAGTGGCCGTTTTATTCCGAGTGTGCTTCGAAGACAAGCAAATAATGAGAGAGGGGGGGATTTACTCGGGTGTATAAACGATGTGTGAGACTTAAGGCCGTCGATACGGCTAGTAAATAAATGGGAAATGAGAAATGTTGTATGCGGCGCGAACGAAAAGAAACGGATAAAAATAGAACTGGTGACTTGCGTGCTTACGGTAATAGCGTTCCCAGGTTTGGTACCCACGTACGTCTGTAGACGGCGTTTCAAATAATCTGACTCCTCGGAATCTACCGGAAACCGGTAAAAACGTGGGACTATACGCCCTTGATCCGGAATGAGAACTATTTTCAAACTCAGAAAAAGCCAGCAGCGTGTACAGTGGGTGTGTAGTAAACAAACTAGCTAGCCAAGTGGGAAAAATGTAGCTAGCTATTTACTGTTTACCGTATCGGGAATATACTGTTATAATAGACGGTTTGGGATCGCGTCCGACTAGGAAAGCCCCGAGAACGTGCGTCTCAACTTCCTCGGGACTCTGACCCCGGTCTGTTCGACCCCGAGTTCAGCAAGTGACGCCAAATCAACATGGCTGCCGGACTCGGGGTCGAGACAGACCGTCCAGAGTTCCGAGTAGGAAGTTGAGACGACGTTTTTGGGCTTTCCTAGTCGGAGGTTGAATTTTATTCGAATGTAGCAACAGCTTGGGTAAACAGTAAATAGCTAGCTAAATGTTTCGCACTAGGCTAGCTAGTTTGTTAGCATGAACAGCAAACACAGTGGCACTTCTTATCTTTAAACGAGTTACACTGTACTGTACATACACAGGTATTTGCTGTAAATGACGTAATTCCAGAGCTACCCGCTAAGACGATACAGTCGTCGTGAAAAAGGATCCGTTTGATTGAATAAAGACAGATTTATTTTTTTTAAAAATCCACCATTTCGAGCGGCACTATAGGTAATTCGGCCGCGCCGTGAGCGTGCTAGGTCGCCGCCGATCGTCAGCGTGCACGCGGGAGTATGAAGACGATTAGCTAAACATACAAAAAAGGAAGTCCGATGTCCGATTTTGTAACAAAAACGTGTACACTGGACCGAGCGAGTGATGAATCGAACCCGAGGACAGATCTGAGCTAAGGCTTAGGGGCTGCGCTCGGAAAGCCGGATAAGCGTCGATCCGACAATCCCGGGATTTGAACTCATAACATTCTGGGTCACTAGGACAGAACCCTAACGTCTGACCTCTGACCTCTGTGAGTCACCGCATCGGTCTTACTCACCGCTGTGCAGCTTCTCGTGCTCTTTGAGGTGCTTCTTAAAGTTGAACGATTTTCCACAGGCGGGATCGGAGCAAGCGAAGGTCTTCTGCTGGAAGTGCTGGTACTTCATGTGGTGCTGAACGGAGAAAGATGTAAAGATGAGAGAATAGAGGAGTTCCCGTGGTGGTTTCCCGCAGGTTTACATGGACGCTCTCGCTGTAATACGTTACCGTTTCTATAGCAACAGCTCGTTCACAGTGGACGCTCTACATGAACGAAGATCGATGATAAACATAAAAAAAAAAAAAAAAGTGATGTTATATAAAAGAAACATGTATAACCGTCGAAACGCTGAAGTTTTCTGTCAGGAGATAGTTTACTATCTGTGGAAGGAGTCTCCAGTGTCGGCGCCTTTGAAACATGCGAAAGCCTTCACGAGTCCCTTGTTTGTCCTGAGCAGTTAAGCTGCCCGCTGTTCTTCAGAAAATTCCTCCAGGTGCTGCACGTTCTTCACTTTCCCAGCATCTTCTGCGTATCTGAGCTCTTTCTAACAGCGGCGATATGATGTTCGAGATCCGTCTTTTCACACCGAGGACGACTGAGGGACCCGTACACGACTATTACACAAGGTGTAAACGCTCAACGATGCTCAAGAAGGAAGGAGGGGGGGGGGTAAACTTTTACACAGGATGATCGGTGTAACAACTGTAATTCCCCATGTAGTGCGGGCTGATGGCAAAGATTCCCAAAGTAATACTCACGTTGAGGTACTGACGGCTGGAAAATATCTTCCAGCAGCCGTCGAACTCGCAGGGTAAAATGAGCTTCGGAGTCGGTTTCCTACAAAACGCGAGGGAAACCATTCAATAAACGGATAAAAACGCTACAAGATCAGCGTGACCAGTGCAGGACATATCCGATTTTAAAACTACAGCAAGAACATTCTTCTACTAATCAATCGTTTTCGAGAACGAACCTTTTCCTCCTGCTGCTCATCTCCACGAGCTCCTCTTTCTCCGAAGGTCGTCTGAAAGGTGAACATTTATACACGTTAAAATGAAAACGCGCCTGTCCACTGGACTAAAAATGAAAACCTCTGCCTCTTTAATACATATGAAAGCCACCTGCTGGGTTTTCTCCTCGCTCTCCTCCTCGGCTCCTCGCTTTCGCCCGTCTCGGGAGCATCTTCCCTCCTCTGACGCTCCCTTGTGGTTGAGCTTGGTATCGCATCACATACAGCATCCCTGCTGGAGACAGAAAGTTCTCTCTAATGCTCCATCAACACACCTGTTCCCAATCGCACTACACTGTAAAAGAGACCGCTCATCCACTAGATCTTTGCGAAGTAAACGCTCGGGGCGATTTCTTGAGGAACCCCCCCCCCGAGATGCTTTTTTAAAGGATTTCACACCGACGCCGGACTCTCATCGGCTGCGTTTCAGGAATATTTCGCTCCGAGTCGTCCGTTTAAGTAAAGATTTCTTAGTAAATAAAATGTTAGTTTTCTAATGGAAGAAACGAAGACGTCGGCACGGTTATATTTCACACGTTTAATCACACGCCTTCAGATCGAAAGCTTTTTTTTTTTTAACATCATGGGAAACGTTTCAGGCGAGCGTCCGCAAACTTTCGATCGGAAGTGTGCGTCTTCTCACAAACACGCAGTGACACACTAGAATGTTGCATGAAACAAAGACGACTATAAACATATAATAAATTGATTAATAATAATAATAATAATAATAATAATAATATAGAGTACACATTTACTTGTCTTTTTATATTGAAAATAAAAAAGAAGAAATACAGAAATAAAGAGATTAAGTGCTAAATTAAAAGTAAAAACCACCCACTCCCACGAGTGTCCTGCTGGGCCCCACGTGATCCCGTCCCGGATAAATCCCCCCTGGTGTGTGTGTGTAACGAGTCGTTAGAAAGACATAAGAATCGAGCTTGCGTTCAATTCACTCGGACTTGATCACTTGCACACGATGCTGAAGCGACGAATTTAAACTTAAAAGGTAAAGTCAAAAATCAGCCTGCAAACCTTTCCACAGAGTCCTGGATTTCACCTCTGATATTCTGAGAGTCATCAGCCTCGGGCTCGGCGCTGCCGAAAGACGTGCAGTTAGTCATCGAGTCATATAAAAAATATATATATATATATATATATATATATACGTAACGTAACAGTTTTAAGATTTATCAGATTCTGCAAGGGGTATGCAAACTTTTGGGCGCAACCGTCTATTCCATTACACACTCTCTCTCTCGTGATGTTCCAGGAGAATAATCAAGGATGGAGAGAAGAGGCGTTATCGACCGCCGAAGTTGATTATTTACCCAGAAATTGTCCAAAATGACACGGGATATGTTTTTATCCGTTTATAGTTACAGTTATGCGCGGTCTGAACGTACATAATCTGTACGTACTGTACAGCCTGAACATGTGCTTCTTAAAGCGATAATATCTGCATACGTCACGGACGCAGAGCCGGAGGCGGGTGCACTCGCAGGTTCAGAGTTGAACGATCGTTTCGAACCGAACACAAAAGATGCTACGCATTCGTGTACAAGGAAGACGGACATAAACCGACAGGACACGTGAGACCGAAGACGGTCAAAGTCGGTATAAACCGTGACTAAAACACGGAAGATGACAAAACAGCTTCCGTGATTCTTGTCCTTGAAAAGGTTGAAAGATTTACGCATGCCTGTACCTGAGCTCCGGGGGCGAGGCGAGAAAAGCCGCATCACTTCCTTCCTGCGAACCTGCATCCTGTTCATGCTGCACTGCATCGCCTTGACACAGACACTCTAAGAGAAGTTCAAGAAAGGTCACGATTCTAAGAAATCACAGAGGCGGGGGAAAAAGAGAGAGAGAGACAGAGAGAGAGAAAAAAGACAGACATGTTGTAGGTTACCTGCGTCCTCGTTTCCTCCCGAGGTGTCTGGGGCGATTCGCTCCGTCTGGTCACGCTGTCCGAATCCAGCAGCGTCTCCATCAGAGACAGATTTTCCTCTAGCGCTCCTCGTCCTGCACACCTCCTCTCGTTTCACTCCTTTCCTCCGCCGTTCTCCGATCTTCCTCTGTCCCGAAGGAGCAGCACTTCCTCGTTCGCGCGCCTCTCCATTATCGTCCCCGCCGGTGTGTATCGGACGCCAGGTGAACACGTGTCCGCCGTCACAGACGTACGTAAGGCGCAGTTCTGCTTCTGCTGACCTCGTGGAGGTTTCAGGATCTTCCTCCGGCGGTCTCTCCTTCACTTCCTGTCTGCGTGGGTCACACCGCAGGCCCGGGGTCAAAGGGCAGTGCTGTCCGTGACTGTGGACCAGCAGGATCAGCTGATCCAGAGAAGCCACAGTTACAGAGATCACTTCGTTCCCATCGCCTACAGGAGACAAATACATGTCATGACTTCTGAGCTGAAAAACGGTTCCTTAAGGGTTCATGGTTCTTGTTTTTATAAAGAACTTTTACGTGGAACCTTTTCTGAAGCCATCTGATAAGAGTTTAAGACTTTCCCCTTCTTTTGGGTGCTAGATAGAATCTTTTTTTTTTTTTTTTTCATTTGACTTTTTTTCCGTTGAGTTTAAATCCTTGTAAAAGGTGGAAGTGTCTTTACAGTACCTGAACACCTGCTGCACACTTTGCAGGAGTAACTGTTGGGGGTGGGGGGGTGGGGGGAGAAATCATTAATTAGATCCACCTAAATTATTAATATTATTATTTTTTTAAACACATCACGACTCATGTGGGGTGTTTTATGTCTTACGGAGGACATCCGTTTCCTAGGACTTCTTATTTCTATTACAGCTCCATCTTTACCTGTCTAGCAGGAACTGCGCGAGCTCCGAGTGGACAGAGAAACCCAGCTGGTCCTTCAGTTTACCCCAGCTCTCCGGCCACGAGCCGAGTCGCACGCGAAACTTACTCCTTCTAGCGTCCAGCTCCTTGCGCCGCTGCCTGCTCCGAGCCTCTTTATTCGACGCCATGATGGAGAGAAGAAATAAACGCACTGTAGGAGAGATGTGAATAAAGCGGATCGTTAATAAGCCCTCAGTGTTGATTAGAATAAATGTATCTGCTGCCTTTGATACTCTTGATCATTCTAGGGTTGATAGTCTCACTTATTGAGAAGAAAATTCTCATAATATTTACTCTGAGTGATTACATTACCAAGTTTTTTGGGGGTTTTTTTTTTTTTTAAAGGCGATTCTTTATGGTGTTCCACAGGGGTCCATACTCTGCCCTCTTTTGTTTTCTTTTAAGCGCTGTTTCTTTGTTTTCCCTTGTAAGCGCTGCCACTGGGTCAAATCGCTAACAAATAAGGCTGCGACTTCCATAATTATCCAGACCGTACAAAGTTTTACACCTCCAGCATTATTACTCAAAACACACCCGCTCACACTAGCAAGTGACGGATTGCTCATGTGTCTTGCAGGGTTGTTTTTTTTTCCTCTCTCTTTTGTTGTCTGTCCAAATATAATTGGTTTATTCCGTTTATAATGAATTCAAAAGGCTTGCAAAAACCCACATTCTGGTCGCTCAACGGCTTGCAATCTGGCAACCCTCCAGTATTACAGCGTTAGTGTTCATTTGCATACAGTTATTACTAATATTCAATATAACAGAGTTATAACTTGATATATAACTATTTATATATATATATATATATAACTATTATAACTTAATAGGTTAGAGTTTCAAATAATGCAGTGCACGAAGTTTAAAACAATTCAACCATATTGTTAACGTATACGGTCACGTGCTCGCCATGGTGACGCTCTTTTCTTTTCACTTACCCAGACTTTACCATGCCGCGAAAAATAATAATAATAATAATATTAATAATGTCGAATAACAGTTAGAAACCACATAAAGAATGCCGATAAACAGGTATAAAGAAATAAATCATTAAAAGTTGATGCTGGTTTAAGTAGGTACGTGACTGTTGACCTCGACATCCACGCTTTAAGAGAGAGAGTGGGCCCCACCAGCTCTTCCGTTTCCCTTTTAAGCGAGCAAGCTAGCCGTCTTTCAGTGAATAATAAAAACCGCAATAAAGACGGACAAACGTCCATAATAATGCGAATACATCCAGCATGAACAAAAGCATACCGTTTTATCCAGGATTTGTTTTAATGCCCGTCATGGAAGTCAAAATAACTACGGCAAGCCAGTATATAAAAAAAAAAAACCCAAACCAGGAAGTGTGTGTTAACAGCAAGGCTTCATGGGAAATGGAGTCTTATAGAGCAATGCGACGTCACTCCTGATTATGTATCTTCCCGCACACACACGTGTGTGTATATATATATATATATATATATATATATATATATATATATATATATATATATATATATATATATATATATATATATATATATATATATATATATATATATATGTATATATATATATATATATATATATATATATATATATATATATATATATATATATATATGATATTTCATATATGTATGTGAAAAGTTGTACAGTTTTTGTTGAAGGCAAAGTAAAAAAAAAAAAAAAAAAACGAAGTAAATTTTTTTATTTTTGAGTAAATTAATGAATCCATGCTTATGGAAGTGGAAAATTACAGAGGCACAGATCGGACACCAAACATGTTTTGGCTTATTAAAAAAAAAAAAAAGAATCTTTAAACAAGTTTGAATATTTATATAAAGCAGAGAACCTGGAAGAAACCTGAGAAACCAGAGGGAACTGGATAATCCAAAATAAACCTGAGGAAACCGTAGAATCTGGTGCAAACCCGGAGAACCTGGAGGAAACTAGAGAACCCGGAATAACCCAGAGAACTTGGAGGAAACCAGAGAACCCAGAGGAAACAAGAGAACTCACAAGAAACCAGAGAACCCAGAAGAAACCAAAGAACCTGGAAGAAACCAGAAAACTTGGAGGAAACCGGAGAACCCAGAATAACCCAGAGAACTTGGAGGAAACCAGAGAACCCAGAAGAAACAAAAGAACTTGGAGGAACCCAGAGGAAACTAGAACCTAGATAGATAAATAGATAGATAGATAGATAGATAGATAGATAGATAGATAGATAGATAGATAGATAGATAGATAGATAGATAGATAGATACTTTATTGATCTGGAGAACCCAGAATAACCCAGAGAACCTGGAGGAAACCAGAGAACCCAGAAGAAACAAAAGAACCTGGAGGAACCCAGAGGAAACTGTAGAACCTAGATAGATATATAGATAGATATATAGATAGATAGATAGATAGATAGATAGATAGATAGATAGATAGATAGATAGATAGATAGATAGATAGATAGATAGATAGATAGATAGATAGATACTTTATTGATCCCTACGAGGAAATTCAAGAAATTCAAGAAATTCAACCTGTTGCAAACCAGAACAAACCTTGAGGAAACTGGAGAATCCTGAATAACCCAGAGAACCCAGAGGAAACCAGAGAACCTGGGGCGGCTGTGGCTCAGGTGGTATAGCGGGTTGTCCACTAATCGTAGGGTTGGCGGTTCAATTCCCGGCCCGGGTGACTCCACATGCCGAAGTGTCCTTGGGCAAGACTCTGAACCCCGAGTTGCTCCCGATGGCAAGTTAACGCCTTGCATGGCAGCTCTGCTACCACTGGTGTGTGTGTGTGTGTGTGAATGGGTGAATGAGAACCAGTGTAATATAAAACCAGTGCACCATTTACCATTTAGAACCCAGAGGAAACCAAAGAACCTGGAGGAGCCCTACGGAAACCAGAGTGGAAACCGTAGAACCTGGTGCAAACCAGACAACCTGAAGGAAACTGGAGAACCTAGAGAAAACCAGAGAACCCAGAAGGAAAGTCGAGAACCTGTAGGAAACCAGAATGTAGGAATGCATGCCTAATAGTAAGAGATCAGTAAATGAAACATTACAAATATAAAAACCCCTAATATGAAGGCAAATGCTATGAATTACTAAAACAGGAAGTTGCATGAAGAAGTTGCATGAAGAGGTTTGTGAGGTTTGCAAAGTTGTAAGAATCTGAAAGGAAGAGGAAGTTACAGTTTCAGTGGTTCATGCTGTACATATCTAAATCAAATCATACTCCCGCTGCCATGGACGAGCTCGGTAGGTAACTCGTGCCTTTTTTATTAACATTTTTTTCCTTCCTATTTTAATTCCTTGTTTGCGATGTAGATAATGTGTTTCTCTATGAGCTTGTGTCTTCATCCTCACAATCATGATGTGTATAATTATCGGTGTACACATGGAGTGTGTCGAACAAATCTTTTGTTATTTATTTATTTAATTATTAGTAGCTATTTGCGTCGGTACGGCGTGCCAAAAGGAGTGCCATTGGGGAATGTCATACTTTCTCACAACGAACCCTGTAAATGTCCGGAACATTGTTTTAACACGCCGCGTACCTTTAGACTACAGACTATAGAAAATACACAGTGGCGATGAAATAAGGAAAAAATAAAATACACTACAACCAAAGCTCTAAATCGTTCTCTGCAGCTGGCCATTTCATCTCAGGACTCCATGTGATGCATGTGGTTAAGACTGCAGATAAAGAATGACCAAATTCACAGACATGTCCAAAAATATCTCGTATAAATCTACATACGGTACATTTGTCAGTGGTTTAGTAGTAGACATGGCATTATACCACTGTTTCCTTTCTGATACTGAAACCGTGAGCAAAACATTCCAATGATTTTGAAACTTAAAATGAATTTAGAAAACAGCTCTAAACACGGAACACGCAGCTTTCGCACAAAAATGATCTTTACCTATATATAGTTTTAATATATATAGGAATAGAACTATATATACATATATAGAGAGATCTATTCCTATTTAATGTGTATTCTTTCCTATGTTTTTTTGTGTAATTGAGCTGCTGTAACGAGGGAATTTCTCAATACAGTTTGTATCTTATGCTATCTTAAAGAATTTGAATATGATCAAAATCAATTCTAAACAAAACACAATGTAAACCTTTCCAGTCCCAAACCCATTTCCGGTCTTCTCCGTTTCTTCCAGGACTGAATGAAATTTCTTTCTCTGATATCCAAGCCAATTCGTTAGATATATTTTTTGTTGGTGGTATTGCTGCTATCTCTACTTACTTGAAATAATGCCATTGGAAGCTTTGAGCAGCTATTTTAGAGATGAAATATTACACAAATTTGGGATTACTTAGGGATTGGCTGCTCTCGGACCTAATGCCTTTGCATTAGGCTTTATAGATCGGATTTATTGCAACGAATCGCCTTTGATATCCTCGTGATTAGGTTATTCCACCTGAAGTTGTGCGAGATCGCTTCTTGATGTCTTGCTGTGCGTTAAAAAAAAAAAAACCCACAATAAGCAAAATCTTCTTGCAACATTTCCTGTTTGTATCATACATGGAAATATGATCATTTTACTGCATTTACTGATCATTTACTGTTTTATAGCCCCATCCCCCCTCTAATAGACACACAGGACCAAATCACCAATCAAAAATCTACAATCCCTTATGCTACATATTAACTTCAGTCTGTATTCAACACCGTAGGCTTGATTTCATCTTTGGAGGAAACCTGCTGCTCAGGAATGATCAGGATGAAGAAGTTATTTTGCACTAGGAACAGTTAATATAGGCTACTGCCTATGCAAAATAACTTCATCATCCTGATCATCCCTCTATTAGAGGGGGGGAAATGGGGCTATAAAACAAAGAGCGTAGACAGTAGTTATGTATAAACCTACACTTATATATGTTACACAGTATATAAAATATGTTACTACTATAAATTATGTTTGTGAATGGATGTATTCCTATTTAATGAGTTTAACAATCAATAGCGGGGAAATAAGTATTGAACGCATATTGAACATTAAATGAAACATTAAACAAAAAATTAAATATATTTCCAATCAGGTGATTCACTTGAAATTTTCACCAGACGTCAGTATTAACTCCAGAGATCCACACATATAAAGAATTCACAACATTAAAGTCCATAAATAAAGTTATGTGGAATAAAGTGGAATGACACGGGAGAAAAGTACTGAACACGCTAAGGAAAAGCAGTTCTCCAAGGCAAGGTAAGGCAAGGAATTACATCTGTGCAAATTAATATCAAGAAGAATCTGCTGCCATCCACCAGGATGATGAAGATGAGACGTGGGTGGAATTCCAGCAGGACAACGATCCAAAACATACAGCAAAGGAAACCCTCAATTGGTTTCAGAGAAAAAGTGTTAGGTGTTAGAATGGCCCAGTCAATCACCTGACTCGAATCCGACTGAACAAGATCGAAAGACGATATGTTTAGAAGAATGGCCCAAAAATACCCCCTGAATACTGCGGAACATTAATTTCTTCATACCGGAAGTGTCTTGGGGCCGTCATTACAAGCAAACGCTCCTCCACTAAGTATTTAAATACATTTCAGTTAGCGTGTTCAACACTTTTTTCCCCGTGTCATTCCGCTTTATTCCACATAACTTTTGTTTATGGACTTTAATGTTTGGATTTCTTTACATGTGTGGATTTCTCGAGTTAATACCAAAGTCTGGTGAAAATTTCATGTTATTAGCCTCACTGGAAATATTATTTACTGAAATAAATTGGATGCGTTTCCCCAACTGTAAACCTGACAGTATTTCCTTTTTTATTTTCTTTTCTTAAATTACTGTACATATTTTACTGAAGTGGAAATTCTACCCTTCATTTAAATATGTTGAACAAATAATACACACACACACACACACATTTGTAACATATATATATATATATATATATATATATATATATATATATATATATATATATATATATATATATATATATGTTGTGAAACACTAGAACACGTTCGCCGCACTGGGCTGAAGTCTTTATATGTTACCAGGTCATTGGTTAGTGGACTTGTAGAGCGAGACGTTAAGTGAGTGAGCTTCGTTTTGCATTACATTAGTGAAACATGCTTGTTTCTATTTGACACTTCTCTTTTTTTCTTCCCTCTGCATGAGGAAGTGAGCACTCGGAGTGCAAAATTCCTCGCCTCTCAGTCAGGTTAAATGTCACATTAAGAAGGGTGAAATTACGGCTGTTTGTTTAGTTTCTCGTCTGTCGCCGTGGTAGCAGAATAAAACCCTAAATCACGTCCCCTGCAGCTAGCCAAGGTGCAATCAGAACAACCGGATGTGTACCGCAGTGTGTGTGTGTGTTTAGTTATTGCGTTGCTACAGTCAAATAAACATCGTAACATCACATTCACGTCTAAGACGTCGTCGTTACTATGGCAACAATGGCAGGAGAGCTACATAATCTAAACCTAATGATAAACGGATTTAAAAGCGTGTTGTTATTTAACTGAGACGTGGTGTCTGTTTGTCTGGGTTTTTTTTTGTTGTTGTTGTTGTTGTTGTAACGAGACGTTTATGTAACATTTTTAGAAGGAGTCTCCAGTTTCACAAATCAAAGACTTCAAAGTTTCTCGGAAAGACGTGGCTTACATTACGTTACGTAACGTTACAGGATTTGGCCGGCGTCCTTATCCAGCGCGACTTACACTTATCTCATTTATACAACTGAGACGTCGGGGGTTAAGGACCTCGCAGGGTCAAGGGCCCAGCAGTGTCAGCTTGGCAGTGCTGGGATTTTAACCCGCGACCTTGCGTTCAGAAGTCTTAACCTCTGAGCTCCCACTTCACTTTATTAACTCCGAGAGAGGAAACATAGAGTCTTTTAAGGGAACGACGCTTTCTAGCTAGTTTATAACGCAACCGATTCAAGGAACTGACTCCGTTTCGGGAATGCTTCAACAGATTAGATGCAGCTTTGATAAATTGAAGAGGAAGAAAAACATTAAAAATGGGATGCATTCGAGTCGTTTAAAAAAAAAAAAAAAAAGTATTTATTTATTTTTTTAGCTTAATTTAGTAGTAATTTAAGTCTACTTCCATTAGTACATTTCCTTTCCATTTCCCGTTACGGATAATAACCATGTTATACGTGTGAGCGTGTGTTTAGTTGTGACCGTCTTTGACGTCGAGCTCGCCCTCGTATCGGGTCATTCTTCATGAATGTAAAATAAAAGAAAAATGTCAATGATGCATGTTTATATACGTGTATATATATATATTTGTATATGATAGATATGCTGTTGGAGGAGTTGGCTTCAAACGCCACGAAAAGCGACCCGGATAGAAAGCTCACCCTAAACGTTTCTTCCGCGCAGGTGAGGACGAATACAAATCATGAATGTAATTTACATGTATGTACGGTGTTGTTATGGTGTTGTTATGAGTAGCAGGACGTCATTCTCATCTCACACACTGTTATTCAGACCTCAGGGATCGGCGTGACATCAGGACCAAGCGCTGGCAAAAACGTGTACAGGTAGGCAACAGTAAGACGTCTACTTTAAACCACGGCACTCGTGTAGGGAATAAAAGACGCTTCCCAGTGTGCTGATGGACTCCATGTCAATCAAGGTCGGCCGTTTAGCTGGGAACGGCGGATAAAAGGGTTTCTCTAATCATCTAATCATATCTGATCATTTTTGTACATTCTCAGTCAGTTGCCCGCGCCGGTCTCGGCCGAGGTGATGAGTCCAGGAACGGCCACTCGCGAGCTGGACTCCATCATGAATGAGCTGCTGGGGCTGAACCTGGAGGTGAGTCTCAGCACTCAGACCCAGTTTACCAGTAAAGATCACAAGAGGGCAGTACAGGCTCACTAGCATTAATGTGGCACTTGATTGAACGTCATGTTTCTGAAAGATGTTATTGTATATTGTATAATATTATATTAAAACGCCTTTATCCTGTGTCTAAGGTCTTGGATCAGCCAGCACTCAGTGAGAAGTCTGATCAGCCTGCACTCAGTGAGAAGTCTGAAAAAGACAAAAAGCCAGAAGAAAAGAAAGAAACCACAGGAAACAGTGTGCAGAATGATCCAGCGACGGAGAACATGTCCAAGAACCTGTCCAAGAACATCGACACCATTGACAACCTGCTGGGAACGCTGAGCTCAGATATGGAGAAGATGGGAGTGCGCACTACGGCCAAGGGACACTGCGCTTCCTGTGGGAAGTGCATCGCTGGGAAGGTGAGTGAGACAGACAGACAGACAGACAGACAGACAGATATAAGGGCTGGGCATTATGACGATATAATTTTGACGTGCTAAGTTGTCAAGTTACTGAGATATTGTGAGATATTGTGAGATATTGTGAGATATTGTGAGATATTGTGAGATATTGTGAGATATTGTGTATCTCTGTATCTTTTTATAACATAAAAAAACATTAAATTACAAATTTGGAAAGCAGACGTTTTTTGTAGTGAATCTTTAAAATTGTTAAACGTTAGAGTTAAAGTACTTCATCGGACTTGTTTTTATGTCATTTTCTCAGGTTTGGCAGGTGTACAAGTTGGGGCAGGTGTAGAAGTTGGGGCAGGTGGGGCAGGTGTAGAAGTTGGGGCAGGTGTAGAAGTTTGGGCAGGTGGGGCAGGTGTAGAAGTTGGGGCAGGTGTAGAAGTTGGGGCAGGTGGGGCAGGTGTAGAAGTTGGGGCAGGTTTGGCAGGTGTAGAAGTTGGGGCAGGTGTAGAAGTTGGGGTAGGTGGGGCAGGTGTAGAAGTTTGGGCAGGTGTAGAAGTTGGGGCAGGTTTGGCAGGTGTAGAAGTTGGGGCAGGTGGGGCAGGTGTAGAAGTTGTGGTAGGTGGGGCAGGTGTAGAAGTTGGGTTAGTTGGGGCAGGTGTAGAAGTTTGGGCAGGTGTAGAAGTTGGGGCAGGTGGGGCAGGTGTTGAAGTTGGGGCAGGTGGGGCAGGTGTAGAAGTTGTGGTAGGTGTAGAAGTTGGGGCAGGTGTAGAAGTTGGGGCAGGTGGGGCAGGTGTAGAAGTTGGGGCAGGTTTGGCAGGTGTAGAAGTTGGGGCAGGTGTAGAAGTTGGGGTAGGTGGGGCAGGTGTAGAAGTTGGGGCAGGTTAGAAGTTGGGGCAGGTGGGGCAGGTGTAGAAGTTGGGGCAGGTGGGGCAGGTGTAGAAGTTGTGGTAGGTGGGGCAGGTGTAGAAGTTGGGGTAGTTGGGGCAGGTGTAGAAGTTTGGGCAGGTGTAGAAGTTGGGGCAGGTGGGGCAGGTGTAGAAGTTGGGGCAGGTGGGGCAGGTGTAGAAGTTGTGGTAGGTGGGGCAGGTGTAGAAGTTGGGGTAGGTGGGGCAGGTGTAGAAGTTTGGGCAGGTGTAGAAGTAGGGGCAGGTGGGGCAGGTGTTGAAGTTGGGGCAGGTGTAACACTCTGTGTATGTTCTGTATGTGTTAGTATTTAATTTTCACCAGAAGTGCGTGTCCTGTCCTGTGTGTAGATGATCACGGCTCTGGGGCAGGTGTGGCACCCCGAGCACTTTGTGTGTATGGTGTGTAAAGAGGAACTCGGCAGTAAAGGGTTCTTCGAGCGGGACGGGAATCCGTACTGCGAGGCCGACTACCAGAACCTGTACGCGCCACGCTGTGCGTACTGCCAGGGCCCGATTCTACAGGTAACACACACCTGTACTCTACACCATACAGGCCTACACACTCCTTTACCACACCCCTTCAACACACCCCTGTACCACACCCCTTTAACACACCCCTTTAACATACTCCTTTAACACACTCCTTTAACACACCCCTTTAACACACCCCTTTAACACACCCCTTTAACACACCCCTTTAACACACCCCTTTAACATACTCCTTTAACACACTCCTTTAACACACCCCTTTAACACACCCCTTTAACACACCCCTTTAACATACTCCTTTAACACACCCCTTTAACACACCCCTTTAACACACCCCTTTAACACACTCCTTTAACACACCCCTTTAACACACCCCTTTAACACACCCCTTTAACACACCCCTTTAACACACTCCTTTAACACACTCCTTTAACACACTCCTTTAACACACCCTTTAACACACTCCTTTAACACACTCCTTTAACACACCCCTTTAACACACTCCCTTTAACACACTCCTTTAACATACTCCTTTAACACACTCCTTTATTAATACACTAACACCCCCTTTAACACCTCCTTTAACACACTCTTTACCCATTTACACCCTTTAACACACCTTTTTTAACACCCCTTTTACACACCCCTTATACACCTTTCCTCTTTAATACACTCTTAAACACACACCCCTTTAACACACTCTTTTAATACACTCTTTAACACACCCTTTTAAACACCCCTTTAATACACTCTTTTAACACACTCCTTACACCCCTTTAACCACACTCTTTTAACACACCACTTTTACACACCCCCCTTTAACACACTCCTTTAACACACCCTTTAACACACTCTTTTAACACACTCCTTTAACACACTCCTTTAACACACCCCTTTTACACACCCCCTTTAACACACTCTTTAACACACTCTTTTAACACACCACTTTTACACACCCCTTTAACACACTCCACCCCCTTTAACACACCCCTTTTTAACACACTCTTTTAACACACCCCTTTAACACACCCTTTACACCCACTCTTTTAACACACCACTTTAACACACTCTTTTAACACACTCCTTTAATACACCCCTTTAACACACTCTTTTAACACACTCCTTTAATAGACCCCTTTAACACACTCTTTTAACACACTCCTTTAATACACCCCTTTAACACACTCTTTTAACACACCACTTTAACACACCCCTTTAACACACTCTTTTAACACACCCCTTTAACACACTCTTTTAACACACTCCTTTAACACACCCCTTTAACACACTCTTTTAACACACCCCTTTAACACACCCCTTTAACACACTCTTTTAACACACCACTTTAACACACCCCTTTAACACACTCCTTTAACACACCCCTTTAACACACTCTTTTAACACACCCTTTAACACACCCCTTTAACACACTCCTTTAACACACCCCTTTTACACACCCCTTTAACACACCCCTTTAACACACTCTTTTAACACACCCCTTTAACACACTCTTTTAACACACTCTTTTAACACACCCCTTTAACACACCCCTTTAACACACTCTTTTAATACACTCTTTTAACACACCCCTTTAACACACCCCTTTAACACACTCTTTTAACACTCTCCTTTAACACACCCCTTTAACACACTCTTTTAACACACCACTTTAACTTACCCCTTTAACACCATTTAACACACTTTAACACACTCCTTTAACACACTCTTTTAACACCTTTATTAACACACCCCTTTAACACACCCCTTTTTAACACAACCCCCTTTTTACACCTTTAAACACACTCTTTTAACACCCCCCTTTAACACACTCTTTTAATAACCACTCTTTAACACACCCCTTTAACACACCCCTTTAACACACTCTTTTAACACACTACACAACTGTTTCCTTTTCATTTAAAATGATGAAACTGAAATAAATTCAGGTCATCAGTTATTCGTCATACTTTAATGATAAGGTCATTTGAAGGTCATTCTGTGTGTAATTAAAATTGTGTGTGTGTTTGTCAAAAGAACATCCTGACGGCGATGGACCGCACGTGGCACCCAGAACATTTCTTCTGTAATCACTGTGGAGAACGATTCGGACCTGAGGGTGAGGACGATCACACAACATGACAACACAACATGACAAGACAACATGCAACCTCCTGTGCTGTGTGTTTTGTAATATTAATCCCCCGTGCTGTGTGTGTAGTAATATTAATCCCCCGTGCTGTGTGTGTAGTAATATTAATACCCAGTGCTGTGTGTGTGTAGTAATATTAATCCCCCGTGCTGTGTGTTTAGTAATATTAATCCCCGTGCTGTGTGTTTAGTAAATTTAATCCCCCATGCTGTGTGTTTAGTAATAATAATCCCCCGTGCTGTGTGTGTAGTAATATTAATCCCCCGTGCTGTGTTTTTAGTAATATTAATCCCCCGTGCTGTGTGTTCAGTAATATTAATCCCCCGTGCTGTGTGTGTAGTAATATTAATCCCCCGTGCTGTGTGTTTAGTAATATTAATCCCCGTGCTGTGTTTTTATTAATATTAATCCCCCGTGCTGTGTGTTTAGTAATATTAATCCCCCGTGCTGTGTGTTTAGTAATATTAATCCCCGGCTGTGTGTGTGTAATATAAATATTAATCCCCTGTGCTGTGTGTGTATAGTAATATTAATTACCCCATGCTGTGTGTGTTAGTAATATTAATCCCCCCGTGCTGTGTTTTTATTAATATTAATCCCCCGTGCTGTGTGTTTAGTAATATAATCCCCGTGCTGTGTGTGTTTAGTAATATTAATCCCCGTGCTGTGTGTGTAGTAATATTAATCCCCCGTGCTGTGTGTTTATTAATATTAATCCCCCGTGCTGTGTGTTTAGTAATATTAATCCCCCGTGCTGTGTGTTTAGTAATATTAATCCCCCGTGCTGTGTGTTTAGTAATATTAATCCCCCGTGCTGTGTGTTTAGTAATATTAATCCCCGTGCTGTGTGTTTAGTAATATTAATCCCCGTGCTGTGTGTTTAGTAATATTAATCCCCCGTGCTGTGTGTTTAGTAATATTAATCTCCCGTGCTGTGTGTTTAGTAATATTAATCCCCCGTGCTGTTTGTTTAGTAATATTACTCTCCTGTGTGGTCCAAACCGCACATGTGTGTGTGTGTGTGTGTATGTGTGTGTGTGTGTGTGTGTGTGTGTGTGTATACAGGATTTATGGAGCGTGAGGGGAAGCCGTACTGCCCTAAAGATTTTTACTTCCTGTTTGCTCCGAAGTGTTCGGGATGTGGCGAGCCAGTCAGGGAGAACTACCTCTCAGCGGCAAATGGCACCTGGCACCCTGACTGCTTCGTCTGTGCTGTGAGACACACACACACACACACACACACACACACACACACACACACACACATACACACACACACACACACACACACACAGACATACACACACACACACACACACACAAACGTTATCCTCAGATTTAGCTTTCTCTTCTTTTTGATTCCTGTCTTCATATTCCTGTTTGTCCATCTCTCTTCTCTCTCTCTCTCTCTCTCTCTCTCTCCCTCTGCTCTCCATTCTTTCACGTTATCTCTATTTTATCTCTCTCTCTGTATCCCTCCTCTTTCTGCATGTAGCTCTACATCTTTTGGTATATCGAATGTCTCTTTCTCTTTCCCTCCTTTTTTTTCTGTCCGTTCTTTCCCCTTCATTTCAACTTCTCTTTCCCTCTCCTTCGTTGTTCTGTTTCTCTTTCTCTCTCTTTCTCAGTCTCTACGTTCTTTCTCAGTTCTTTATTTATCTTGCTTTATTTATCTTTCCTTCGTTCTTTCTCAGTTCTCTTATATCTTGCTTTCTGTCTCCCTCTTTCCCTTCTTCTCTATTTCAGCTCTTTCTACTTCCTTTCTTTCTCACAATATCTCATCTTCCCCATGTCTCTCTCTGTCATTAATCATAAAGTTTCTTTCTGTATTTTAATCTCTCTCTCTCTCTCTCTCTCTCTCTCTCTCTCTCTCTCTCTCTCAGGACTGTCTGAAGCCGTTCACGGACGGCTGTTTCCTGGAGATGGACGGTCGTCCCCTGTGTTCTCAGCACTACCACTCCAGGATGGGGACGCTCTGCGCCACGTGTAACGCCCCCATCACAGGCCGCTGCATCTCCGCTCTGGGACGCCGCTTCCACCCCGAGCACTTTGTGTGCGCGTTCTGTCTGCGTCAGCTCTCTCAGGGAGTGTTTAAGGAGCAGGCCGGGAAACCTTACTGCAACGCCTGCCACACCAAACTCTTCCTGTAGAACGAGTTATCTCTGATCAGCCACGGTCCCGGACAATTAGAGGAAAAGAAGGAGAGAAAAAAATAATAGAGCACGATGCCGCGGACTTATTAAACCGAACCGATTATAATCCACGTAGCCTAAAAAGCCTTTGTTCATTTATTATTACAAATATATCATAAATCATGATCCGAAAATCTTGTCTGTATGCAGTATTGACTGAAATAATAGTACATTCATGCAGTTTCTCCACTGAAGCAACGTCCAACAACAGAGTTATACGTTATAGCATGGGATTCCTGGTCCAGGACTGGAACCCGATCCGATCTTCTCCCGTTGCAGCTCATCCGCCTCAGTGTTCGACGTGCCGAGATGCTTTCCTGCTCGACACGCCTGTGAAGAGTGGTTATTTGAGTCGGCGTAGCTTTCCTGTCAAAAGTCCGGCCAGACGTTTCCGCTCCACACAACTGTCAAACGTTCGATGTTTTTTCGTTTTTCGCACCATCCTGTGAGACTGCAGGAGCTTTCCGAAAACTCTCAAACTGGGACCAATCTCCAGGCCTCTGAGATCACGGAGATTGACCCGTATATGCTTTACGCTGCTTCCGCACGACCGACTGACTGGATATTCGCGTGTACCGGCGTGACCCGCAAAACAGATGAACAGTTTGTTGCGTGCAATTCATAAAAACGTTTTTCAACATTTTTCTAAAGTTATTGTTTTACCGTACAGTCTCTTCCATAAGTATTCAAGCCCCGCGTTTTTTTACAACCTGGAACTTTATTACACGGCTAATCTTTAGTTTGCTAACGTATGAAATATTAGCACATGTCACTAATGAGTTTGTTGCTCTATATTGCCCCCTAGTGGAATCACAGAAACTAGCTCTTTTGTTTCAGGATGTTTCAGTTCAGTTGTGATCCACAAGACAATTTATTATTATTATTTTTTAAAAAAATTTAAACTACAGATTCAAAATTCATCTTGTGGCCCGGACTAGAACATTTATCGGGCTGGTCCAGGCCCATGGGCCATATGTTTTGACACCCCTCATTTATACAGTGATAAAACCTTGCCGAGTTGAAAATATGGCATTTCATGCCAGCTACAAATAGCTGTATATTAGCACGGGTGTACGCTTGTTTTGCGATCTGCTGATAGGTCTAAAATTAAAATAAATAAATAAATAAAATAAGCGTCTGTGTTAACCAGCACTTTCAACAGCGTCCCTAGCCTCTCCGGCATAATTTGCGTGTTCAGAACAGTATAACTTCTTCTCAATTACTGTTTCACACACAACTTTCCTATGCAGAGAAACCTTGCCCAATAAAGTCTTGAGTTTATGAAATGAAGAAGTGGTTGCACAAGAGATTTAGATGACTCAGGTCACTGTCTTGTTTTTCTTCTCCGTCCTAATTCATAACCGAATTCTTGCTTGTTAATCTCCACCAAATCAGACACTGGTGTTTCGTTAAAACAGCCGAGGGAGGAAGGGTGAAGAGTCAAGATGTGTAGAACACCACGAAGAGTCATGAACTACACGCGCGCACACACACACACACACACACACACACACACACACACACACACACACACACAGGCCTACCACACGTTCAATTACATACAAACACACAGTCACGTGACCTACGTCACATAGCAACATATAGAAGAAAGATAATCTGCTGATAATCTCTCCCTATATATATATATATATATATATATATATATATATATATATATATATATATATATATATATATATATATTTTATATATATTTTCTCTCTCCTATTCTTCTCTATATATATATACTCTCTCTCTCTATATATATATATATATACTCTCTCTCCCTATATATATACTCTCTCTCTCCCTATATATATACTCTCTCTCTCTATATATATATACTCTCTCTCTCCCTATATATATACTCTCTCTATATATATATACTCTCTCTCCCTATATATATATACTCTCTCCCTATATATATACTCTCTCTCTCTCTATATATATACTCTCTCTCTATATATATATACTCTCTCTCCCTATATATATACTACTCTCTCTATATATATATACTCTCTCTCTCCCTATATATATATACTCTCTCTCCATATATATATACTCTCTCTATATATATACTCTCTCTCCTATATATCTCTCTCCCTATATATATATACTCTCTCTCTCTATATATATATACTCTCTCTCCCTATATATATACTCTCTCTATATATATATACTCTCTCCTATATATATATCTCTATATATATACTCTCTCCCTATATATATACTCTCTCTCTCCCTATATATATATACTCTCTCTCTCTATATATATACTCTCTCTCCCTATATATATATACTCTCTCTCTCTATATATATACTCTCTCTCCCTATATATATATATATATATAATTTTTTTTACAGAGAGAGAGACCTGGATTTAGTTCAGTGTACAGCAGCTTCCACTTCCATCACCAGCCCCAGCACCGAGCCCTCTGTCAGAATCCGTATCACTTATTCCGCAGTGTGTTAAAAATGAAGAAACGTGCAGACACGTCATAAACACGCTAGTAAACCCGAGCGTAACAAGTGAAAATACGCTCAGCGCAGGTGATAAAAACTTCTCTCTGCGAGTATCATTTTTAAGTCCTGTGCAAATTAGGATTATTTAACACGTATCTGGAAAAAACTTCAAGGAATCTGATATCTCATAAAAAATAAATAAATAAAATTCCTTTCCCATTAGCAGACTTTTTTCCCCTTGTGGTTCAAAGCAAGAAATATAACGTGCATTCTCTCTCTCTCTCTCTCTCTCTCTCTCTCTCTCTCTCTCTCTCTCTCTCTCTCTCTCTTTTTTCTACAGTAATAAAGGTTACGATTAATACTGATAATCCTTACTAAAGTGAAAACTCTCTCCTACGTGTTTACCCTCTGTGTGAGCAAAACAAGAAGCTGAATCAATAATTACTACAACCGTGATCAATAAAAAGATAAATCTATTATCAATTAGAAATAAAACGCATAAAAGGAAATAGAAAACTGTCATCAACTACAAGAAATACATTCATGTAAATTGGCAATGAACAAACCGACGTGTATTTGATAATAAAAATATGTATATATTTAAATTAATATGTAAAATATTGTTAATAAATGAAAATATTACTTTTTAAATCAGTTGATTTTTGTTTTGTTTTTTAATTTATGAGGTAAATAAGTTAAAAAAAACAACAACACAAAGGCTAAAGCAAAAGTGGCATATAGAAAATAAAATAAAATAAAATAAAAAAAGAAAGAAGCTACAAATAAATTTAAGAAAAAAAAGCTCAAAGAAAGAAAAAAGAATGAAGGAAAGGGAAAAAAAAACCTCTTGCCCAAATCACCACCGATCATGTTTTTAAAATACTGTTAATAAATAACAGTTTTCATTTATTTTTGACCTGATTATTATTATTATTATTATTATTATTATTATTATTATATATTATATTATATTAAGTATTTTATACTTAAAAACATTTCTGATTGTTTCACTAATTGCTTTCTCGGCATCACAGCACCGTCCTCTTCCTCCTCCTCGTCTTCTTCTTCCTCCTCCACGTCCTCGTTCTCCTCGTCTCTGTTTTGGAGAAGCGTACAGTGGTGTGAAGTCACACTTAAGTGTGACAAACATGCAAAGGAACAGGAAATGAGGAAGGGGGCAAACACTTTTTCACACCACTGTATTTGCAGTGAATAAACTCGGGTCAGGGGAAAATGGCCATAAAACATGTAGGAGTAGATTTATATAGAGACAGAATGAAGTCGGGGCGAGAGAGGGCGTGTAGTGCACTTGGGTAACGGGTGAAAGGCGAGGACTCGCCTCTGTCTCATCGACATGAGTTAGACGGCTTTCTGAAGTTCACTGTGCTACAAGTCACACATTTATGACTATGGCGGGGTTAAAAAGTTCGAGAAGTCCATTCCTTGCTCCTGAAACTTTCCCCGATGTCTAAATAAAACGACCCACAGCCTCTCGGTCACCCCGATTAAGGGTCAAAACACGTTGGAACGCATCCAACCTGGCGACCCTGGGTTAATAAACAACAAAAGCAATAAAAGTCCAGAGCACGTGGGAATGTGTAGCGTGCTGAACCCACCAGCGAGGAAAAGAAAGTGGACACCAGAGTCTCGTAAAGGACGAGAGAGGACGAGGGCAGGCAGGATGATGTAGTAGGCATAATATGGGATTAAAAAAAAAAAAAAAAAAAACGAACGCAAATGAAATCTATTTCTGTTTTTGGGGGACACGAGACGCTGTAGCTGGACGCAATTGATTTATTGTCCACTGGGTTAATCACTGACCTCAGACGTTAATCACAGCCAGTAAAACACACAAAGGTTTATATGGTATACGGTATGATGACTGGGGATATATTTTTTGGGGCGCGTTTAGTTTTGCTGTCATAGCCAGCCATGCCGGAGTCCCCACTTGCGCTCTGCACAGAGTATACATCTTCTTACACCATCGGGACAGTAGATAACTTCACTTATTAATGTTATTACAGACTTAAAAAAGAACTCAATTAAAAACAAAAATGGCCTTGATGCTCGTCCTCAAGGTTTCTTCCTCATGTCATCTCTGGGGGTTTACCTTGCTACTGTTGTCTCTGCCTTGCTCATTAGGGTCAAGTTTAGTCTTTATTCAGAGTTCTGTAAATCTGCTCTAGGGCTATTTTTAAAGTGCAATATAAATAAAATGAAACTGAATTGAAATGAAGCCAACAGGGTGTAAATGAAAGAATTATAGTCATAGTCAAGTTACAGCATACAGTATAGTCACAGTTGGGAACAGTGGTGATCAGTGACTGGTTTTTGTGAACAGTGGTGATCAGTGACTGGTTTTTGTGAACAGTGGTGATCAGTGACTGGTTTTTGTGAACAGTGGTGATCAGTGATTGGTTTTTGTGAACAGTGGTGATCAGTGACTGGTTTTTGTGAACAGTGGTGATCAGTGATTGGTTTTTGTGAACAGTGGTGATCAGTGACTGGTTTTTGTGAACAGTGGTGATCAGTGATTGGTTTTTGTGAACAGTGGTGATCAGTGACTGGTTTTTGTGAACAGTGGTGATCAGTGACTGGTTTTTGTGAACAGTGGTGATCAGTGATTGGTTTTTGTGAACAGTGGTGATCAGTGACTGGGTTTTGTGAACAGTGGAGATCAGTGATTGGTTTTTGGGAAGAGTTGTGATCAGTAATTGGTTGTTGTGAACAATTAGTGATCAGTTACTGGTTGTTGGGA
This sequence comes from Ameiurus melas, assembly GCA_012411365.1. Taxonomy (NCBI): domain Eukaryota; kingdom Metazoa; phylum Chordata; class Actinopteri; order Siluriformes; family Ictaluridae; genus Ameiurus; species Ameiurus melas. The sequence continues at coordinate 17,145,495 of CM022776.1, forward strand.
ATGGTTGTGGTCAGTGATTGGTTGTTGAGAAACAATGGTGCTCAGTAATTGATAGTTGGTTACAGTGGTGATCAGTAACTGTTCTTTGGGAGCAATGGTGATTAGTGCCTGGTTGCAAAGGACAGTTGTCATCAGTGATTAGTCCTTGGGAACAATAGTGGTCAGTGCTATATCGAGTGCAGTACAGTGGCTGAACAGCCGTAAGTCGTCAGTAAGTTGTAATCAGTAATTGGGTGTTGTGAACAAAGGTGATCAGTGATTGGTTGTTGGGAAAAGCTGTAATCAGTAATTGGGTGTTGTGAACAATGGTGATCAGTGGTTGGTTTTTGTGAACAATTGTGATCGATAATTGGTTTTTGTGAACAACAAAAACTTTTTTCAGCTTGGACATTCGTATGAACACTAAAATAATAAAAAAAATAGAAATAATGACTTCAGTAGGAGCAATAAGAGCTCAAAGTGCCTGTAAGTCATTGAGGTAATTTTCACACATATACAGAAGTGTTCCTTATTAAAACTCCGAAAAGATGGAGACCAGGTCTGACTGAGCCGAGCACAGAGCGCAGAGCACAGAGCTTTCGCGCTCGACTGTGTGTAATCTGTTTTCAGACCTGAGCTCATGGCCGAAACACTCTGCGAAAAATATTAACACCTCACAAATCTGATGACCTGTGAACACTTCACGCTGAGGCTTTTCCCCCGAGCCAACCTCAGCGTGGACGAGCCCAGCTTACAGCTAACCCATAATAAATCTTTCAAACCTTTTATTCTCTCTAGAACGGACCGGCACTGCTGCAGGGCTTGCATAAACTTTTTTGAATATATAGCATGCTTTTTTGAATGTAAAGCCCACTCGAGGTCAGAGTCCCGTGACTGAGCCTGGATCTGTTTTTCCGAAGAAGACAAAAAGTGACAACTTCAGCGGGCCTGTAATTGCACCCTGGTGACGTCGGGCTCGGATATTAATTAGACCTGCTCATTCATGGTGGGAAAACCGAGAGGTGGTTGCCGAGTTCTCCCCCCGCTGTGTTTGGTTTGGCCCGTCGCCGGCATGTCGCAGGTATCCCACCCGATTAATGAGTGCCTGCTCTGTACTCAGTACTTCCTGTAAGTATTGGCTGAGAGAGCCTGTATCTGTCCGCTAGAATTTTCTATTTTCGCTTGATCTGTCGTATTTACTCTCTCTCTCGTTTCACTTTTAAATTCCTGTCAGTTCCTCTCTTTTTTTATTTCTTTTTCCAATTGTGCCTAAAACGAACTAATAAGAATGAAAAAGCAATCTGTTACAAGAGTTAGTAGCCTTAAAGTCCGAGCGTGTTACACGTCACCTTCCTGGACTGGTATCTGTCATATGATAGGGGAGACTGGGTGGGAATTTAATTAGGGTGAAAAATTGGGGTCCAACCCCCCAAACAAACCCAAAAACATTGTACGCATTTTTATCCGTTTATAGTTAATGTAAATGGTAAATATGCACTTATATAGCGCTTTTATCCAAAGCGCTTTACACTGTGTCTCATTCACCCATTCACACACACACTCACACACCAATGGTAGCAGAGCTGCCATGCAAGGCGCTAACTTGCCATCGGGAGCAACCAGGGGTTCAGTGTCTTGCCCAAGGACAATTCGGCATATGGAATCACCCGGGTCGGAAATCGAACCGCCAACCCTACGATTAGTGGACAACCCGCTCTACCAACTGCGCCACAGCCGCCCACACCTGTTATAGAACATCTAAGACAAGCGAATCAGTTCCTGCCGTTAATGTCACAGTGTCAACAATCCCAACCATTTTCTTGAATAAATTCTTAAAATCGGTTTATTATTATGAAGTTTTATTTTACGTGGAAACGCAACCCCTGTGAACGAGCTGTTGCTGTGGAAATGATCACGTATTCATATAAACCTGAACCGCTTTACTGTACTGCCCGAGCTGCTCTTATAGAAAACGAACCAACACCTTCTGGCCAATCAGAGTCGAGAATTGAACGGCGCCGTGTCACGAGAGTCATTCATTTAACCACAGGCAAACGCGAAGCCTACGTCCATGTCACGTTTTTGACCCGTTCTCTTCGTACACGTTTCGCGATTATGGATGATGCTTAAATGCCTGCGATCCTTTAAAGTTGGGCTTGAATACACGGCCAAAACATAACAAACGATCGTACTTAAATACAAATACAAAGGCTGACCCTGTAACGAAAGATTTTTCTCGGATCAAATTGGATTTTTATTTCTGTAAGCCGTGACGTGGTTCTATAGAGACGGATGGAGAAAGAGAACAAGCCCGATGTCATCATCTAGAACATGAATCTGTTTCTGCTCGCAGTTCCAGACTCCAAGCCTGGAAAACAAACCCTTTAATAGAGCCATAAATGTGACACAAGACACTGATTGATGTCAAAAAGCAAAAAAAAAAAACCCAAACACTCCTCCTGCCCACGAACAAAGCAGTTTCTCCAGACACAGTAGGACTTGGTGGCTGTGTCCGATCTGGAGCTCAGATCTTCAGATCCTCCCTGCAATAAATTGCTTTCAAAGTTCTCGTGTGATGCCTGCGCCTCCCTCAGAGATCAGTGCGAGACGTTGACTCGGAGCCGATTCGCTGAGGGTGGCCACGTTCTGGGAATCACGGACGTATAAGGACAGGGACGATGAAGGCTTGAGGCACGATGAGGGAAAGACATTTATTTTTGAATGTAAATGTATTCAATCGTATAGTAGGAGGTTAAACATCGGTGAAACCCCCGCATGATAAACCTCAGGCTGAGTTTGAAGCCTCGGAGGTCAGTATTCAGGTTCCTGCCGTGGAAAACTCAGAGCGCTCCACTTTCCACTCACACCATCAGGCCACGGTTAGTTAATACTCCGAACTCGTCCGAGTTCTAAGGCGAGACTTTTTTTCATTTTATTTTTCCACACGCGAAAGCACCTGAAGAGGAAACGTTTTTCCTAAACTGGAACAGCTTGGACCTTCGTGGCGTTCCTCCTGCCAGCGATTTTAACAAATGCGTATTAATGGAAAACAGGTGCTTACTAAAACTGTCTTCCGTGAGGCTTTCTCCGCTCGCCATCGCCGTCATCCTTCCCGATTCCTGATACGCACTCGATAGCTCGATTAATCGCTCTCGCCCCCCCAAAGATTCGCCTCTCACACGGCAGTGACTGTCATCAATCAAACGCCTCACGCTGACGCGGTCCAAAACACCGATTTTCAAAGGGCTGTAATTTCAAACATCTACCCGTGTTCGATCGATGCCAGGAACGGCTGCGTTGCGTCAGACACCGTTTTTTCCTTTTCTTTTCAAGAAGCACAGAACATCGCAGAACAACCCAGGCTCCTCGTCCCTGTCTTTCTTCTCTTCTTGGATGGTAGCTGGTCAGGCGAAAAAAGTGCAGAGAAAAGCGCCATGGTGTTGGGCCAGAGGGGGATTATTTCTCAAATGACCAATGCTGTGCCTCATTTAGCTTTCGAGTCCAGCATCTTTAACAAACTAAATTGTATGTCTACACTCTTAATGATTTTAGAGTGGACGAAAATAAGAACCACATTACTCCGGGCCAGAAGCGGAGACATGAAAAGCCACGTGCGCAGACATCTTTAGTTCATTTCCTTTGACTGCCTGCCAGGTAACTAAATTGGCATGCAATCAAATTTACACAAATGTTCCACTTAACTCAAATGTAATCGATCATCCCGGACATGTTGGATGTCGGAAGTTTGCTTTTTAAAAAAAAAAAATATATATTATTAAGTACTGGAGCTACAAGGCATAAAACATGTAAGGAGGTGTGCTATTCTAGGGAAATAATCCACGACGGGTCGGTGCGATGAAGCGTACTGACCACAGAGTTGATCATTTTCCAATAACAACATGCCCCAACTGACAGCGACACTGGAGACTCCTTCCATAAATGCTTTGTAAACATCTCCTTGCAGAAACCTTCACTCGATCAACTACAACACGTGTTGATTACGTGTTCACGTGGACCGTCCGCTCTACGAGTCCCTGTGTAAGAACCGATAACGTATTAGAACATGTGCATCAACATAAACAGCATTCGTTTGGGATGCAACAGTGACGTTGTACTAAGAACCAGCCTATGTGCTCTTCACGAGAGTTTCGGAATTTCAATCAGGATGCCTTAGATAGAGCTCCTTGCTGTTTACACCCCCATCCCCTTGTCTGATGGACAGATAAGATCCTGCCACTGTTCCGAAAAACCCTGAAGACTGAAACCTTCAGTTCATATCTTGCTGCCATAAGCATTCATATCTGGGAGGCTGAGAGAGGACAAATGGACCGCTTTCAGGGTAGGAGGTATGTCTTTCCGGTGTTTGCTGTCAACAAGAGCACCACTTTCCAAACATGAACATCTGTATGTTAGCTCATGCTGTATACACAGGATGATTAGTGCTCTCCGGCAAGTGTGTCCAACCATTTATTGATGTTGCAGCTCAGAAAAAACGTGGTGGCTTCACATGTGATAAGCGTAGAATAGAAGTAGCGATGGAGGAGACACTGAAAGCGTCTAAAACAGTGGAGAAAATGGGGTCAAAACCTTGAACCTTGAAGCTTCTGGGAGCTGGGTTAAAGTATTTGGTCTATTTTCTAGCCTAGGGATAAAAGATAAAGAAAGAAAAAGAAATCACATCCTTTGATATCTCTTACCTGTATATCTTCACACCTGAACTCAAGTTGCAGCTTTACCTGCATAGATCTTCATCAACTGTGCTCCATTTAATTTTAGCAGAACGATGATGATTCAGATGAGACGATGTCTGGACCTGCGCATGGAGCCTGGTGGAAATAAATAACATTCAGAGGATTTCAAAGCATCGCCTGAGCCGAGGAACCGCCTGAGGGGAGGGTGTAACTAACATCCGGAGGTATATGAGGTGTTTACGGTAACGTCAGTAAGGCTGATTGCGTTCTGTATATTCATCTGAATGATTTGCCAAATATAGCGATTCGTTTTTTCCCAGTATTACAGGGACCTGAGTATGACATGCTCTTACCACGGTCCTTAGAATAAACATTCGCTGCCGTCACACCTGACGCTAATAAAGTAACTCATCTCGTTGACACGGTACAGAAAGACAACCTTCTGTGAGTCCGACCGGACAGTACATTAATCAGCGCTCTCGAACTCCCTCTCGCGCCTTCTCCACTCAGATCTGCCTGGCTCGAAGCCTCAGTCATAAATCAAGTTGTCAGCCTGCTGTGTTTGTTGGGTTTTTAACCCCCTGGTGTGTTAGCATGTGGTTTCCAACCCTCTGCGCTCCTTCAGGTTTGCCCACATAGCTAAAACAAACCGCTCTTACGGATCAGCAGGGGGATCCATCTCTTTCTCAAGCCATCCTGATTGGCATCCGTTAGAGCCAGTGGCAAAACCCAAACCGTTAAACCATGGCTCTTATAACGCTGGAAATCAGTTACAGGGCTCTTTGGGTTTGAGACAGCAATGTGGCAGAACGCTGAGAGCTTGTGGCTCATCAAGGCTTCTCATGGTTCGCGGTTTGGAACGCAGTGGTCGGGAGACGCCACCCGGCCACAGCACAGTGTCATGCAAACACAGTAGGATAGCACAAGACTTGTGCTACACACACACACACACAAGACTACACGAAGCGGAACAAATGTGACCGCGACCAAGCTGCAAGCTGCACCTGAGGATGCTGAAGCTTAAGAAATGACAGCAATTTCATTGGGTTTTCATAAGAAACGATAAGCATTCATCACATTTGCATTCTATGTTAAACTAAACCAATGTCATGCAAAAATATGTAATAATTCTAACAGTACCTTTCCACAGGTCTTCAATATTATCTGCAGGCTTTCATTCCACCCAAGCGGTAGCTTGAATCGACTTGTTTCATCAGTTCGTCTTGGTCTCCAATCAACTATCAAGTGTGCCTCGTATTTGGCTGGAATTAAAGCCTGACGATCTTCATCTTGCATGTGGTGAGCACTCAAGAGGGCTCCATGTCACCTGACCATGTTTCGCGGGTTGCTCGGTCACCAGAATCTTGCCTGTGGAATCAACACTCAGGCCTATCTCTAAGAATGAAACATGGCAACCCTATTCTTGGCAAGGGTACACTTGGTCTTTTTGGTACTTTTCATGGGGGTCTTTAGGATCACTTTTTGTCTGACCTCTTCACTAATGGTGGCCCCACTGGGGGCAATAATCTCCCAGCTCCAATTCTCACCAAAGTACACCAGCTCCCTTCACCATGACATGGTCTTAATCTATGACGGGAGTCATTCTGACAAGTGGAAGTCTTTTTATTTGAGTTTATGCGAAATGATCTCACGACGTTCAAGTCTGTAAGAATTTGCACAAACCACTCCACAATGGTGGAATGAGCGTCTCCTCTCCAAACAGCTCCATCTCTGTATTCCTATCCATGTTCCTCTTCAGACATTATCTAGGATAGCGCCTTTATTTTCTGTGCACTTACATCGCATTGGTCGCCTGTTGTATTATTTCATGGAGGATCTCGTCATGGAGGGTCATGGAGGATCTCAGGTCTATCCCAGGTATACCAGTCCATCACAGAAGGTAGGAGGAAACCGGATAACCCAGAGTGAACGCACATAGATCCGGGAAGAACTCCATAGAGACAGTAACCTGAGCTCAGGATCGAGCCAGGGATCCTTGGGCAGTGATCCACCCAGTAAATCTATTTAGCAGATCAATTATTCATTCATTCATCTTCACTAAGCACGTCATACCGGTCAAGGTGTGGTGGATCCGCTGCCTATCGCAAGAATACTGAGCACGAGGTGGGAACATACCCTCGATGGGATACCAGTCCCAATAACAGCTCTCTATTGTGTAATAATTTGGCAATTGTGTATAAAAGAACTGCTCGAATAAGTTGCCAGGTTTTAAGTATTTCTACAAACTGTACATGACCATATGTATAGATCTATTCACACTTTATATCATGCTGTACTCAAATATGTGCGCTCTCAAAACATTCTCTTTGTCCTGTAGGTCTGAACGCCGACACATGCAGAAACTACAGCACGCATATGGGCCAAAACACAACATGGCTTCTGGCAGAACAGCAAACAAAACGTGGAAAAAGAGAGGAGACCAAAGTATGTTTTCATTTGCAAGGTTGTACAGTGGATTACGGAATGAACTGCGGACACGTGTTCGGAATCAGCATGAAGAGGCAGAAAATTACCCTTGCTTTTTTTTTTTTTCCTGGAAGAAGCTCGTGCTCTTTTTTTTGTGTGTGTGTGTGTGTGTGTGTGTATTCACTTTTTCGTGAAAGCCAGGACTGTTCCAGTGTATTCCTGCTACTTTCCTTTGGAAGAGAAGAACATAAACCATGACAGAAGTTTCTGGGCATCTAGGACACTAGTTAAAGCGTATGAAGTTAGCATGTTTTAGGCATTGTTTTTTTTTATTTTCAATGTTAAAAGATCAAGAGATCAGCATTGAGCGTCAAGAATGTTTTTTTTTTTTTTTAACCCAGGGGGTATCGCAAGAAATTACAAGGAGGCCAAGTAGACATCTACGAATACCAGTGCTCGAAAACAACCCAGAGCTTGTCTTCGCCTAGTCTTGCTCCCGTGGTAATGAGTTTCTCTGGCTGGGATTAATCTAAGGATCTAGAGGTCTGACTACGAGAAGAAGAAGGAGGAAGCTAGTGGGGGACTCGGGCGATGCTGCAAATACTTGATACTATGGCTTCTATGATGATTGTTCGTTCTCGTTCCGAATGAGTTAAGCCACATGTGCAAACCAGATTAGAATATCCAGATGGAGTTAACCGAGATGTATTCTCTCATGGTTACGATATATCGAGGCTCAACTTCTTGATCCAGCAAATGATACGGAGCTTTGGAGAGGCACAAAATATATGATTTAGGTGGTCCCCTCCCCTCTCAAACACCAGTACACCTTCTGCATTTTATCCTAACAGAAGGGATAGGCTCCCGTCTCCTCCACGACACGGTGAAGGGTAAGCGGTACGGAAAACGGATGGACGAATGATATGACATCCAAGCTTAGCTATAGCTTCTCAAAGCAGCTCAAATTCTCTTGATGTTCTGCCTCCAAAGCTACAGAGAAGACCAGATTAAGCCAATCTTTATTTCAGCGGCGTTACCGATGGATAATAAATCTAATCCAGAGAGCAAGCAAGTCTATTAAGTTAGCTAGTACTAGCTATAAACGGTTATTATGGTTACAATGTGTCACGATCGTCAATCAGTTTTTTTGTTTTGTATACATGAGCACAAAAGGTGCGGTGCACCAGCACATTTTCCATCCATCTTCTCCATCCATCCATCCATCCATCGTCTATACCGCTTACTCCTTTTCAGGGTCATGGGGAAACCTGGAGTCTATCCCAGGGAGTATCGGGCACAAGGCGGGGTACACCCTGGACAGGGTGCCAATCCATCACAGGTCACACAATCACATACACACTCACACACCCATTCATACACTACGGACACTTTGGACACGCCCATCAGCCTACCATGCATGTGTTTGGACTGGGGGAGGAAACCGGAGTACCCGGAGGAAACCCCCGCAGCACGGGGAGAACATGCGAACTCCGCACACACACACACACACACACACCGGGCACAACTTAAACTAAAGTCTGTTCATTCACTTGCTAGATTAAATGGCGTGCATGTTCTCTTCAGATGAGAGCGCACGTTTGTGGCCGCTTCGAAATCCGTCGACTAATCTAGGTCGCGATGAATAATAAGCATGCTCTTGAGAAAGTTTGAGGAAGGTTACTCAATTCTTATCTTTCTGTTAAACTGAACTTCCCCCTGGCTATCTGAACATCTGAGTCACTGCTTGTCTATAAAAAAAAAGAAGAAGCAGGAAACCAACCTCTTCACTCAATTAAACACTGGATTAAAAAGAAATACACATCGACTTTCACTGATTTTTGCTTTGGTTTGCCATGGGTCTTGTCTCCGCCCCTTTTCCTGTTATTGGTCCGTTATCGGAATGTGTTCACCTGTTCTGCGTTGATTGTCTTTGCGATTGAACTGATTACGATAATGAGCTTCGAATAATCGTTCTCGTTAGCTAGAGATGACGCGAAGGCTGCACCACTTTCGGCATGTAATCGAAAGGCATTGTGGGTAAAGCTCAAGGGAGACCTGTTAACTACAGTGTCAACAGACCAACGTGTTGATGAAAGGTGCTAACCTATAAAGACAGACGAGCAGAAGTCTATCTCGGTGGATTTTTCTATCCTCGAACCATCCAACGAAGCAACTTGTAAGAATCTACGCCTACTGCGAACGAACGAATAAACCCGGCGTCCGTGAGTTAGAGCGTGTACGCGTTTCACACAGCCACGACGTGTATCGAAGTCTCAAACGGTTTCAACAAAAGGACAGGCCGAGAAAACCATAGATTGTGTCGGAAATTCAGTACGACTCTGAATTAATGCTGTGCAAACACGGTTAAGATTTCAGCACGCCGAGAAACACCGCACGGCATGCGGGCGGCCAAGAAACAGGCCTGGCTTTGTTTTCCTCCCTCTCCTGCTCTCTGCAGGACACTGAGAGAGCGAGAGAGAACGATGGAGAGAGATGGGGCGAAAGATATGCAGACAAACGCAAATAAATAACCCGTGCTCTAACACATGTCGACACATGCTATAGTTTGCCGTGACACGCTACATATTACGGTAAAATAAAATCCGTCTGTAAGACTTCGTGCGTTGACGTGCTGTCAAACTCGGTTAAATGGTAAGGGAAAGTATATTTATTAGGGGATTATTCAGGGATCATGGTCATAATCTATAGCACGGTTCACAAAGCAGACAAGGGTAAAGAACGTAGCGTTACTATTTTCCCACAACATGTATGTCTCAAAGTGCTTTACTTCTCTTACACCACGGCGGTTTTCCAACGATTACCATTTTTAATCCATTTCTAGTGACGTGGACGTTGTGGAACATCCATGCAAACGAGTATCCGTTAATGAGCTCTTGTTTTCACTTACGTTATAGCAGCTATAAACAGCCATTCCCTCACCGGAACTTATTACGACGTAAAAAGCAATTTGTCACGTGACAAATGCGCAAATCATTTTGCGTATTCCTTTTGAAAACGTAACGCTTTACGTCCTAGAAAGCTCTGTTACGAAGCACTGACACTGGAGACTCCTTCCAGAGAAGTGAAATATCTCCTTCGCCATATCGACTCACGCGCTTTCCTTTGTTAAGTCGCAGGTTTGTTTGTCGGTCGCAGAGAATGAATTTTGTGACAACAGAACTTTTTCCTTTTCGCGATTCTGAGCATGTGTGCAAAAGAGAAATAAATTCTAGACGTGTAGGGCGATAAATGAGCACATTTCGCGCCATCAGACGTATACCGTGGTCGTTTTGCCGTGCTGAAACGCTCATTTCGTGCGTTTTGTGCACCTCAGAGCGAGCACTATTGCACACCCTGACCCTCTCCGGTCGCTCACTTTTCTCATGCTCGAATTGAAAATGTAGTTTTTCGTCCGCGATAACCATCGTCACGCGCTAAGACGGTATCGAGATGAGATTCCTTACAATCTACCGAGCAAAAAAAACATGTTGCATGCTGACTGAAAAAGCAATAACATTATGATAATCCTCAGCTTCTATTATTCACCGCCTGCAGCTTTAAAACCTCTCCACAATGGAGGCTGTGTTTTCTGAAAATGACTTTCTGGAAAGATGCTAAAATCTTCATGTAGATCGCTGTAGCGATCAGCGGGGTGGGTGGGTGGGACGATGGGGGTGACGGAGGATGGCTTTTCAATTCGTATCACTAAAGAGGATCATGGGACGGATAAAGCAGAAGATGAAGGAAGCTCCTGAAATGCGTAATACTGTTTATTACAGCTGTAATCTCCGATCTGAGACGGAGTGGACGCACCGTGGCATTATGGGTCGTCATTGTTCACCGTGTCTTTGATGTGATAAGAAATGTGGCCAGGTTAATGTGTTTTTTTTCTGTTTAACACAGACACCACACACACACACACACACACACATATATATATATATATATATATAATTGGTGTAAATTGTTAGTATTTTGTCTTCTGGGAGACATGTAACTATTTAATTTAGGGTCTGATGGGCGGTACTAACTGAAAAAAAAAAATAACTTTAAACAAAATAATGTAAACACCTGTTATGTGAACTAGATTATTCAGGACAGGACTAAATAAACAACAACATGGGATTTTTTTCATGATCCGTCTTATTTTGTTAAGATTGAAGCAGATTCTGCAAGGGGTACGCAAACTTTCGGGCACAGCTGTAGATTTCGGATAGCCTTTTTTTTTTTTTTTTTTTTTTTTTTACGAATGCCTTTGACCACAGAAGAACATATTGAAATCATCCTCACGGTCATGCTGAAATCGATTGCACACATAACGCCGGAGGTGTTAACACGAGTTCATCATGGACCGGAGCCTTTGTGTAGCGTGTAGAGACTTTTAGGACACCCTGTACAATTATGAATCAGAGGGCGCATGGTGGTTTAGTGGTCATCAACTGGAGGCTCGAAGAATCGTGGTTTCCACGTGGACGTTCTCGCTGTGGTCGCTGGGACTACGGTTGCAGCGATGTCCTCGGGACTGCGATCACCACGTGCAGTTTTACACTCAGGTCTCCTTTAGTGAACAGTGTTCGACGCACAGACTTCATGTAAACACCATCGTGAACGTTCTTTTACTCTCACACGATCCGTCGTTACCCAGACGACGACGGGTTCCCTTCTGAGTCCGGTTCCTCTCAAGGTTTCTTCCTGGTATCATCTCAGGGAGTTTTTCCCTCAACCGCCGTCGCCACCGGCTCGCTCAATCGGGATAACTTCACACGCTTAAAATCTCCTATACAAATCAAATTGAATTGCAGAGCATGGAAAGAGCAGAAACATGTGTTCTACTGGTTTTTTCCTTTCATTTACGCAGTTTGCAAAATCTAAATGAGTAAATAAAGGAAAACTGTGCACACGCGTTCTTTAAATCTGGTATTAGACAGTGTGTGTGTGTGTGTGTGTGTGTGTGTGTGTGTGTGTGTGTGTGTGTATCAGCTGCAACACTATAGTATGTTGTTGTAATTTTTCCCTCCATTATGAACATTTTCAAAAGGTTTACTGAGGCTTCCTGTTCTCACACTCAATGCCCAACTCAACACACAGGCCCCGCTTAAAAAAAAAACAGTGACCCCAAAATGACACCATCTCTACCCCCCAACTCGACAAGGAACCTCGAACCCCACGTTATCCCGGGACGTCCGGCAAGATGGAAACCACAACATTGTCCTCCCGCTGACTCTCCGAGCCTGGGACAGACGGAGCTCCGGGGTGAGATCTGTTTCCCTGCTACTGGCTCTTAGCCCTGCTTAATCCCGAGCTCCGTGGGGACGTCTGGATCCGGTTTCCATTTTACTGTGGAATTTGATAGAGTCTGATTGGTGGCCCTCGGCAGGAACACCGGAGAGAAGAGCTTAACAGACAGCTGTAAATTATGCTACAAACACAATCAGGATATTTTACTCGCCGAGGACATGGTGCGTAAGGAAGTTGTCCTGGTGTAGTGTCTCACCGTAGATATGCTGCTGCAAATATATTCACTAAACCACCAACAAACAGAGACAGAAAATATAGTCAATAGACTAAAGATAGTCAAATGTAGCTAGGATTTCCTATTATAAGATATGATACCAAATATATCATTATTACAACCTTTTTTTTTTGACATTTTTACCTAATTGATCATTTTAAGCGATTTATTTCTAGAAAGAGCTAGTTTATCTGCCAATAGAATAAGATTAACCTTATAACCTTATGTATATATATATATATATATATATATATATATATATATTTATATATATATATACACATTTTAAGGTTAATCTTATTTATTGGCACATACTTTAGCCTCTTATATATATACATATATATATATATATATATATATATATATATACATAAAATAATTTTCTCTGTTTTTCATCAAAACATACCTTTGGTGATTCTGGCCTTGACTTCATCGGCACAGAGGACTTGTTTCTAAGATCACCTCTGACTTCTCCAGATGTTGTTTTTCATACCTCCAATGTTCACTTCTGTAAACTTTCCTTCTGATGACTCTTCCATGCAGATCCCATTTTGTGCAAGCAACGCTGCAGAGTAGACTGGTGCACCACCTAAACCTTCCTCCAGCCCGTTTGCAGTCCATACGGTGATGTTTCTTTCATTTCGTTTCCACCTTTCTATAGTATAACCTCCATTTGTTCATTTCGGACCAAATTAATTGTGGACAGTGTAAATTGCCTTCTTTAAATAGATAGCCTTCCTCTGTTTTGTATCAATGACCTTCATGTTCTGATCCTCGGTCGGCTGTGTAGAGGAGCCCACGGTTGTCGACTGTTAGCAACAAGCTTTGAAGGAGTCAGAGACTTTATTACAGTCCGGCATTGATTTGAGCAACGAGTCTTAATGGGTCCGTTAGGACCTAACAAGTTAAAGTGTCTAGCTCGTTAGGAGACTGTCCAAATGCAATCTGTACAATTACTGTTGGCCAGGGGGTGCCCAAACTTTCGCATGCAACTGTATAAGTCAATCGCGAATTTGGCGTTTTCTTTGGATCCTAGTCTTTATATCATCAGCGTAGCGAGTAATCTGGAACAAGTCAACAAACTGGCTGAGTTTTAGAGATGACCTCAGGCATATCAAGAGTCCAAGAACAGATCTTATAACAGCCTCGGTGTTTATCAGAATTTTTCAGAACAGTGATTCGGATCCTCCGTGGTTTCCTGCTCTAACACACCGACTCCAGACCACGAATGACAAGATAAATTGCCCTGTGACTCAAATCAGGTGTGTCATGGAAAACGAAGACTCGCATTCGTCATTAAACCCTGCTATATTTAGATCGATCGCCCTGGGTGTTTAGTTATCTGGCAACGCGGACGTAAATATGATCATGACTTACTAATCGTGACTCGGGGCTGAATAACAGACGATGACGGTGACGGATTGAAACGCATGAGCACGGCGCCGTGTGTCAGCAAGGCTTGCTGGGTGTTAGACGAGATGTTTGAACTGCCCACAGAGCAGAGAAGAAATAAACAAATGGACCAGGAATGTGTACGGCGCGTGTCCTAAGTGATTTTTAAACGTGTGTTAGGTACGTAGCTGTCTGATAAGGAAGTGCGTTTGCTACTCCTCGGTCTGCAAAACAATTAGGAGAGGATCGTGGTGTGATGTGCAGAGAAACCCCTGGATGAGAACTAGGCTAGCGCCTTGCAGGGCAGCTCTGCTACCATCGGTGTGTGAATGGATGAATGAGAAACGGCCTTTGGATTGCCATCGGGAGCAACTTGGGGTTCAGTGACGTCCCCAAGGAGACTTCAGCATGTGGAGTCTCGTGGGCCGGGAATCGAACCGCCGACCCTACGATTAGTGGACAACCACCTGATCCACAGCTGCACCAATGTCCACTGTCACCGCTAACCCAGTGAGCACGTCAGGAAAAAAACTCCAGGCATAAAGGAATTACCGAGTGTGATACTTCGTGCGCAATACTGCATATAAATGACATTTTTGGATCGGGGCGCGTTTATTTATAATGCTTTTTTTAGGCATTGCAATTGCCTGCTAGATCACTCTGTTTTCATTTGTCTTTTTATTTTTTTTTTTATTTTTTCCTTCTGATGGTCCTATAAAGACAACAGACTGGCTACATTTTTGAGAGACTTTTCCAAATCATCCATCCACTCATGGTTGCCAGAAGTGTATATAAATTCTCAGGACGCACGCACAAAGATGAAAAAGCGCAGCATATTGCGGCTGACAAAAACTATTTCCACAACACGAGAGGCAACATCTGCTTGTAAAGTCATAGAGATCTTTCCAGACAGTACTAGAATTACCAGATGACATTCCCCCCCCCGCCCCGCTTCGTTTGTGTCAACAAAATTGCATTACTAATAAGTCAAAAGATATTGAACTTGTCCTGCACTGGGTTGGCACCCCATCCAGGGTGTTCCCGAAATTGTTCCTTGAGTTCCCTGGGATAGGCTCCAGGCTCTCCTGTGACCCTGTGTAGAACAAGCAGTATGGGAAATGGATGGATGGATGGATGGATGGATGGATGTTGATTGTGGAACAGTTATAGAAGATGTACTGGAGCCGGTGCTGTTGTGCATTGCATGAGACAGCCAGACCCCCAAAAAACGTACATAAAAGATAAATTAATGCATGCTGTATAGTGCATAACGCTGTAGGTCTTTTCCGAGGTCCGGTATCTTGCGCTGGATGTATCTGTAATTTGTCTAGAAGATGAGGTCCTGGTGAATTTGTGATCTGGAAGTCTTTAGAGGAGGTGGGATGGGATCCGATGAAAGACCTTTCTGAGGAAGTTAATCATCGCCAGATAGACTCGGAAAGTTACAGGGTGAAAGCGGGGAGGTTGGAGAGAGGTGCAGGACCGGATTTGAAGGACAGACTAAGCCCAATTTCTAAGAGAAATATGTATGATAGACACTGGCAACCTGTCCAGGGTGTACCCCACCTTGTGTCCGATGCTCCCAGGGATAGGCTCCAGGTTCCCCGTGACCCTGAAAAGGAGTAAGCGGTAGAAGATGGATGGATGGATGGATGGATATATGATAGACGCCATCTTCGGTGTAGAGAAAGTGGCTGATGAAGTGGTGTTGAGGAGAGGAAGAAGGCTTACTTTTGAATGCCTCTGTAAAGAAATGAGATCGGCCTTTACCCTCCGTGAGCAGCCCTGAGGTGACAGAGGCAAGGACAAGCTCCACTGGACTTACAGAGGAGGAGAAAACCTAAACAGGAGCTGAGGCTCAGAAGGCTCCTGTAACTGACACTGAAAATTGTCTGCCAGTTGCTAGGTCTACATGATTAGCAAGGATGAAAGTTCATGTTGTAGTAGGGGTCAATATAGATGTAACTTAGGGTGCGGGTTAAAGAGGAAGGCTAGTCATAATGCAAGCTTGTTTCTTTAGGTGGACGTCGAGAGCAGGGTTTATGAACCTGTGGACTGTATGAGATGAAGGAGAAAAGGCTGCGAGAAAAGACATTTAGGAAAAGGAGGTGTGCTCCTAGGGTGTAATAGAAAGAGGGGCTGAGATCCTTGAGTGAGAGACTGAGAACAAGGAACATCTGCAGTCTTTAAGAGACTGAATGGGGTGTCTGTGATTCTTGAGATGTAGACAGAGAGACTGTCTGTGGTTGCCAAGAGAACAAGTGGGGGTGCCTGAAAACCTTGAGGAAGACCGAGTAAGGTCTTATTGCGCAATATTGAGTCCGTTTGGGCTCTGATTTCGGTGTAATTGGTGACGTGTGAACACTGTTTTGAAGCCCAGGAGACACCATTCAGACACCATTTACTGTAAAATACACGAGAAAGACGCCTTTGCCGGATGTTTATAGGACATTTAGGACGCGAAAGCAGATCACTGTAATGATTGTACACAAGATGCTGGACTTACTCAAACATTATGGATCAGAGACAGACTTTAAGAGGAACAATTTAAGTCAGGCCTTGCTGGCGCAATAACGTACATCCATGAGTGTTTCTCATTAGTTTGTGCCCGGTAGGAAATCTCTTTTTCGCCTATTGACACCGTTTATCTTTCAAGGGCGCTATTTTCACGAAACATCGATATTTCGGGTTCCGCGAGCTGACAGACAACAGACGTCACCCGAGTAATAAGGAGCAGCGAGCAGTGACGTGAAACCTAAACTGGCTGAACACGCTCAAGCACAGGACACATCCTGATTAAGACAAGGCTCTCCATCTCCATCCAGAAGAGTCCACATGTGCAGGCTGAAGTCTTATCAGAGCCGCTTGGCTATCGTTTTGTTTTCCTTCTCTGTTCATCATCACCTGCTGGGCATATGCTTCCTCCTTTTTGTCTGACTTTCGTCTGAGGGTAAATTCAAAATGCGACCAGTAGGAGGCTCTCAGCTCGTGAGAGGGGGGGAAAGAGAGCTGTTTGGAGAATAAATTAAGGCCATGTAAATGCGACATATGAGCACTCATGAGCCCAAGTAATCACTGATAATTAAACAGATAATCAAAAAACAGGGAAAAGATACAAATGCGTGAACTGCCAGCTAGTATTTTGGAAATAAACACAAAAACAAAACTGAGAAATGACGACGAGAATAAAATTATTATTATTTTTTTAAAAACAGGACGTGAAGGCCTATGAGTCGAAAGACGTGACTCATTCAGCCAGATGGACTGTTTGTTTGAGTAAAGTCCGATCAAAGGGCTCAGCGTGTCTGGTATGTAAATGGGTCTAAATACGAGCGATGACAAGAGTGTGTGTGTGTTTATTATTTCTGGAAACGAGATGAGAATTGTCGTGTCAAAAAACGACTAGAAGTGCTAAGGACCCCTTCCCGCAAGTGATCGCACTTAAAAGCGCAACTGAGACGTTCCCAAAGTGTTCGGAATCTGTACACAGACTCAATGCCCTATTTATACAGTCTTATCTTTAGTCCAGCCATGTGTTTATACACACACACACACACACACACACTTCGCCTGACGTCCACTCTTGAGCTTTAAGGATCCCAGATGTTAAGTTGAACAGAAAGTGTTCGCTTTAACCATTTGCATCTACATCTGCACTTTATGGATTACATGAGCTGGCACGGTTCCAGGAATATCACACACACACACACACACACACACACACACATCACACAGCGCTGTTTCGCCAGTTCATCACATCTGCAGGTGATCAGAGCAGCACTGACAATACAGACACCTGTTTCTCGCCTGAGAGCATCAAACACACAATACAGTCCATTTCACCGGTCTCTCTGTCTAAAACAACCCCCAACACACACACACACACACACACACACACACAGGGGAGAGAAGAGACAGATGTGGGTTCGATTAACATTCTCAGGGAGCGTACCGGTCAAACAACCCAATTAATAGAGCCATTCAAGTCAGCGGGACACAAAATAAAAAGACTTCGCTCTCAATCTGTCACTCATGCTCAGTCCTGTGCGCCCATTCTCACTGGCTGGGGAACGATGTGTGTTACCCATAATGCATTGTTAGCACACTTCAGTATTTTTTCTGTAAAAAAAAATGTAGGGTGAAGGAGTTAGTGTAGAGTGAAGGAGTTAGTGTAGGATGAAGGAGTTAGTGTAGAGTGAAGGAGTTAGTGTAGAGTGAAGGAGTTAGTGTAGGATGAAGGAGTTAGTGTAGAGTGAAGAAGGAGTTAGTGTAGAGTGAAAGGAGTTGGGTGTAGGATGAAGGAGTTGAGTGTAGGATGGAAGGAGTTGAGTGTAGGTTGGAGGAGTTGGTGTGGGATGAAGGTGTAGAGTGAAGGAGTTGGTGTAGGATGAAGGGAGTTGAGTGTGGGGAGTGAAGGAGTTGGTGTAGGAGTGAAGGAGTTAGTGTAGGATGAAGGAGTTGGTGTAGGATGGAAGGAGTTGAGTGTAGGATGAAAGGGAGTTGGTGCGTGAAGGGAGTTAGTGTAGAGTGAAGGGTTGGTGTAGAGTGAAGGAGTTGGGTGTGGATGGAAAGGAGTTGAGGTGTAGGATGGAAGGAGTTAGTGTAGCGTGAAGGAGTTGGTGTAGGATGAAGGGGTTGAGTGTAGAGTGGAAGGGAGTTGGTGTAGAGTGAAGGGGTTGAGTGTAGGATGAAGGGAGTTGAGTGTGGGATGAAGGGAGTTGAGTGTAGGATGGAAGGGTTAGTGTGGAGTGAAGGGAGTTGGTGTAGGATGAAGGAGGAGTTGGTGTAGGATGAAAGGAGTTGGTGTAGGATGAAGGAGTTGAGTGTAGAGTGAAGGAGTTGAGTGTGTAGAGTGAAGGAGTTGAGGTGTGGGGTGAAGGAGTTGGTGTAGGATGAAGGAGTTGAGTGTGTAGAGTGAAGGGAGTTGGAAGGTGTAGGATGAAGGAGTTAGTGTAGGATGGAAGGAGTTGGTGTAGGATGAAGAAGGAGTTGAGTGTAGGATGGAGAAGGAGTTGGGTGTGAAGGAGTTGGTGTAGGATGAAGGAGTTGGTGTAGGATGGAAGGGAGTTGGTGTAGGGTGAAGGAGTTGGTGTGGGATGTAAGGAGTTGGTGGAGAGTGGAGAGGTTGAGTGTGTAGGATGAAGGAGTTGGTGTGGGAGTGAAGGAGTTGAGTGTGGGATGGGAGTTTAGTGTAGGATGGAAGGAGTTAGTGTAGGATGAGAGGTGGTGTGTGAAGTGTGTAAGAGTGAGGAGTTGGTGTAGGATGAAGGGAGTTGAGTGTAGAGTGGAAGGAGTTAGTGTAGGATGGAAGAGGTTGAAGGTGTAGGATGAAGGAGTTGGTGTAGCGTGAAAGGAGTTGGTGTGCGTGAAGGAGTTGAGTGTAGCGTGAAGGGTTAGTGTAGAGTGAAGGAGTTGGTGTAGGATGGAAAGGAGTTGAGTGTAGAGTGGAAGGAGTTGGTGTGGGATGAGAAGGGTTAGTGTAGGATGAAGGAGTTGAGTGTAAGAGTGAAGGAGTTGGTGTGGGAGTGAAAGGAGTTTGGGGGTGAAGGAGTTGAGTGTAGGATGGAAAGGGGTTGGTGTAGAGTGAAGGAGTTGGTGTAGGGTGGAAGGAGTTGGTGTAGGTGAAGGAGTTGGTGTAGGATGAAGGGGAGTTGGGTTTAGAGTGAAGGAGTTGGTGTAGGATGAAGGAGTTTAGTGTAGGATGAAAGGGTTGGTGTAGGATGAAGGAGTTGAGTGTAGAGTGAAGGAGTTGAGTGTAGGATGAAGGAGTTGAGTGTAGAGTGAAGGAGTTGAGTGTAGGATGAAGGAGTTAGAGTGAAGGAGTTAGTTGGTGAGAGTGGAAGGAGTTGGGAGGTGTAAGAGTGAAGGGTGTGTATAGGATGGAAAGGGTTAGTGTAGCGTGAAGGAGTTGAGTGTAGAGTGAGAAGGAGTTGAGTGTAGAGTGAAGGAGTTAGTGAGGATGAAGGAGTTAGTGTAGGATGAAGGAGTTGGTGTAGCATGAAGGAGTTGGTGTAGAGTGAAAGGGTGTTGGTGTGGAGTGAAAGAAGGAGTTGGGTGTAGGATGAAGGAGTTGGTGGAGGATGGAAAGGAGTTGAGTGTGAGTGAAGGAGTTGGTGTAGGATGAAAGGAGTTGGTGTAGAGTGAAGGAGTTGAGTGTAGGATGAAGGAGTTAGAGTGAAGGAGTTGGAGTGTAGAGTGGAAGGAGTTGAGTGTAGGATGAAGGAGTTGGTGTAGAGTGGAAGGAGTTGGTGTAGAGGTGGAAGGAGTTGGGTGTAGGATGGAAGGAGTTGAGTGTAGGATGAAGGAGTTAGTGTAGGAGTGGAAGGGTGTAGGATGAAGGAGTTGGGTGTAGGATGGAAGGAGTTGGTGTAGGATGAAGGAGTTGAGTGTAGGATGAAGGAGTTGGTGTAGGATGAAGGGTTGGTGTAGAGTGAAGGAGTTGAGGTGTAGGATGAAGGAGTTGGTGTAGGATGAAGGGATTGGTGTAGAGTGAAGGAGTTAGTGTAGGATGAAGGAGTTGAGTGTAGGATGAAGGAGTTAGTGTAGAGTGAAGGGAGTTGAGGTGTAGGATGAAGGAGTTAGTGTAGGATGAAGGAGTTGAGTGTAGAGTGGGAGGAGTTGGTGTAGAGTGGAAAGGTTAGGTGTAGGATGAAGGAGTTAGGGTAGAGTGAAGGAGTTGGTGTGGTGGTGAAGGAGTTGGTGTGGGGGAGTGAAGGAGTTGAGTGTAGAGTGGAAGGAGTTGGTGTAGGATGGAGGAGTTGGTGTGGGATAGTGAAGGAGTTAGAGTGAAGGAGTTGGGTGTAGAGTGGGAAGGAGTTGGTGTAGGATGAAGGGTTAGTGTAGGATGAAGGAGTTGGTGTAGAGTGAAGGGAGTTGGTGTAGGATGAAGGAGTTGAGTGTAGGTGAAGGAGTTAGTGTAGGGTTGAAGGAGTTGAGTGTAGAGTGAAGGAGTTAGTGTAGGATGAAGGGAGTTGGTGTAGAGTGAAGGAGTTGGTGTAGAGTGAAAGGAGTTGAGTGTAGAGTGGAAGGGGAGTTGGTGTGGGATGAAGGGAGTTGGTGTAGGATGAAGGGTTGGTGTGGGGGAGAAGGGAGTTGGTGTAGGAGTGAGGAGTTGGGTGTAGGATGGAAGGAGTTGTAGGATGAAGGGAGTTGGTGTGGGGAATTGAGAGAAGGGTTAGTGTAGGATGAAGGGTTGGGTGTAGGATGAAGGAGTTGGTGTAGGCAGAAGGAGTTGAGTGTAGGATGAAAGGGGAGTTGGTGTAGGATGAAGGAGTTGGGTGTAGGATGGAAGGGTTGGTTAGGTGAAGGGTTAGTGTGGGATGAAGGGAGTTGAGTGTAGAGTGAAGGAGTTGAGTGTAGAGTGAAGGAGTTAGTGTAGAGTGAAGGAGTTGGTGTAGGATGGAAGGAGTTAGGAGGTGTAGGAGTTGGTGGTAGAGTAAAGGAGTTGAGTGTAGAGTGGAAGGAGTTGAGTGTAGGATGGAAGGGTTAGTGTAGGATGAAGGAGTTAGGAGTGAAGGAGTTAGAGGTGTAGGATGAAGGAGTTGAGTGTAGGAGTGAAGGAGTTTGGTGTAGGATGAGGAAGGGAGTTGGAGTGTAGGATGAAGGAGTTGGTGTAGAGTGAAGGAGTTGAGGTGTAGGATGAAGGAGTTGGTGTAGGGTGAAGGAGTTGAGTGTAGGATGAAGGAGTTGGTGTAGGTGGAAGGAGTTAGTGTAGGATGAAGGGGTTAGTGTAGGGTGAAAGGAGTTAGTGTAGGATGAAGGGAGTTGGTGTAGGTGGAAGGAGTTGAGTGTAGGATGAAGGAGTTGGGTGTAGGATGAAGGAGTTGGTGTAGGATGAAGGGAGTTGGGTGTAGAGTGGAAGGAGTTGGTGTGGGATGGAAGGAGTTGGGTGTGGCGTGGAAGGAGTTGGGTGTGGCGTGAAGGAGTTGAGTGTAGGATGAAGGAGTTGAGTGTGGGGTGAGGAGTTGGTGTAGGATGAAGAGGAGTTGAGTGTAGGATGAGAGGAGTTGGTGTAGAGGTGAAAGGAGTTGGTGTGGGAGTTGGAAAGGGAGTTGGTGTAGGGTGAAGGAGTTGGTGTAGGATGAAGGAGTTGAGTGTAGGATGAAGGAGTTGGGTGTAGAGTGAAGGGAGTTGGTGTAGAGTGAAGGAGTTGGTGTAGGATGAAGGGAGTTGGTGTAGAGTGAAGGAGTTGGTGTAGGATGGAAGGGAGTTGGTGTAGGATAAAGGGAGTTGGGTGTGGGATGAAGGAGTTGGTGTAGGATGAAGGGTTAGTGTAGGATGGAAAGGAGTTGAGTGTAGAGTGAAGGAGTTGAGTGTAGGATGAAGGGAGTTAGTGTAGGATGAAGGAGTTGGTGTCAGGGGTGAAGGAGTTGGGTGTAGAGTGAAGGAGTTGGGTGTAGGATGAAGGAGTTGGGTGTGGGATGAAGGAGTTGGTGTAGAGTGGAAAGGGGAGTTGGTGTAGGATGGAAGGAGTTGGTGTAGAGTGAAAGGGATTGAGGTGTAGGATGAAGGAGTTAGAGTGAGAGGAGTTGAGGTGTAGAGTGAAAGGAGTTGGTGTAGGATGAAGGGAGTTGAGTGTGGTGAAGGGGTGGTGTGTAGAGTGAAGGAGTTGGTGTAGGATGAAGGGAGTTAGTGTAGGATGAAGGGTTGGTGTGGGAGTGAAGGAGTTGGTGTGGGATGAAGGAGTTGGTGTAGGGATGAAGGGATTGGAGTGTAGAGTGAGGAGTTGAGTGTAGGATGAGAGGAGTTAGTGTAGAGTGAAGGAGTTGGTGTAGGATGAAGGAGTTGGGTGTAGGATGAAGGAGTTAGTGTAGGATGAGAAGGAGTTGAGTGTAGAGTGAAGGAGTTGAGGTGTAGAGTGAAGGAGTTAGTGTGGGATGAAGGGAGTTGGTGTAGGTGGGAGTTGGTGTAGGATGGGGAAAGAAGGGGAGTTGGTGTGGGATGAAGGGTTAGTGTAGGATGAAGGAGTTAGTGTAGGATGAAGGAGTTGGAGTGTAGGATGAAGGAGTTGAGTGTAGGTGAAGAGTTAGTGTAGGATGAAGGAGGTTAGTGTAGGGTGAAGGGAGTTGGTGTAGAGGTGAAGGAGTTGAGTGTAGAGGTGAAGGGAGTTGGTGTAGGATGAAGGAGTTGAGTGTAGGATGAAGGGTTGGTGTAGAGTGGAAGGAGTTGAGTGTAGGATGAGAAGGAGTTGAGTGTAGGGGTGAAAGGAGTTGGTGTAGGATGAGAAGAGGTTAGTGTGGAAGGGGTTAGTGTGGAGTGGAAGGGGAGGTTGGTGTAGGATAGGAAGGAGTTGAGTGTAGAGTGGAAGGGTTGGTGTAGGAGAGTGAAGGAGTTGAGTGTGGGATGAAGGGAGTTGAGTGTAGGATGAAGGAGTTGGTAGTGTGGGAGTGAAGGAGTTGAGTGTAGGATGAAGGAGTTGGTGTGGGATGAAGGAGTTGGTGTAGAGTGAAGGAGTTGAGGTGTGGGATGAAGGGAGTTGGTGTAGAGTGAAGGAGTTGGTGTAGGATGAAGGAGTTGAGTTGTCAGATGAAGGGTTAGTGTAGGATGGAAGGGAGTTGAGTGTGTAGGATGAAGGAGTTGGGTGTAGGATGAAGGAGTTAGTGTAGGTGGGAAGGGAGTTGGTGTAGGTGAGGGAGTTGGTGTAGAGTGAAGGAGTTAGTGTAGAGTGAAGGAGTTAGTGTAGGATGAGGTTGGGTGTGGGATGAGAGTTGGTGTGGGGGGAGTTGGTGTAGAGTGGAAGGAGTTGGTGTAGAGTGGAGGAGTTAGTGTAGGGGTGAGAGGAGTTGGTGTGTAGGATGAAGGAGTGGTGTAGCGTGAAGGAGGAGGTTAGTGTAGAGTGAAGGAGTTGGTGTGGCGTGAAGGGAGTTAGTGTAGAGTGAAGGAGTTGGTGTAGAGTGAAGGAGTTGGTGTGGGGAGTGAAGGGTTGGTGTAGGATGAAGGAGTTGGAGTGTAGAGTGAAGGAGTTGAGTGTGGGATGGAAGGGAGTTGGTGTAGGATGAAGGAGTTGAGTGTAGAGTGTAAGGGGTTGGGTGTAGAGTGAAGGAGTTGGTGTAGGATGAAGGGAGTTGGTGTAGGATGAAGGAGTTAGTGTAGAGTGGAAGGAGTTGGTGTAGGGTGAAGGAGTTGGTGTAGGATGAAGAGTTGGGTGTAGGAGTATAGTGGGGAGTTGGGTGTAGGTGAAGGGTTGGTGTAGAGTGAAGGGAGTTGGTGTAGAGGTGGAAAGGAGTTGGTGTAGAGTGAAAGGAGTTGGTGTCAGGATGAAGGAGTTGGTGTAGAGTGGAGGGAGTTGAGTGTAGGATGGAAGGGAGTTGGGTGTAGGATGAAGGAGGAGTTGGGTGTAGGATAGAAGGAGTTGGGTGTAGGATGAAGGAGTTGGTGTAGAGTGAAGGGAGTTGGTGTAGGATGAAGGAGTTGGTGTAGGATGGAAGGAGTTGAGGTGTAGGATGAAGGAAGGAGTTGGGTGTAGGATGGAAGGAGTTGAGGTGTAGAGTGAAGGGAGTTGGTGTAGGATGAAGAAGGAGTTGGTGTGGGATGAAGGAGTTGGGTGTAGAGTGGGAAGGAGTTGGTGTAGGATGAAGGAGTTGAGTGTAGAGTGGAAGGAGTTAGTGTGGGATGAAGGAGTTGGTGTAGGTGAAGGAGTTGAGTGTAGGTGAAGGAGTTGGTGTAGGATGAGGAGTTGGGTGTGGGATGAAGGAGTTGGGTGTAGGATGAAGGAGTTGAGGTGGCAGGATGAAGGAGTTGTGAGTGGAGAGTGAAGGAGTTAGTGTAGGATGAAGGAGTTGAGTGTAGGAGTGAAAGGGAGTTGGTGTAGAGGTGAAAGGAGTTGGGTGTAGGGATGAGAGGGAGTTGGTGTAGAGTGAAGGAGTTGAGTGTAGAGTGAAGGAGTTAGTGTAGGATGAAGAGGGTTGAAGGTGTAGGATGAAGGTGTGTAGAGTGAAGGAGTTGGTGTAGGATGGAAAGGAGTTGGTGTAGAGTGGAAAGGAGTTGGGTGTAGAGTGAAGGAGTTGAGTGTAGAGTGAAGGAGTTGAGTGTAGGGTGAAAGGAGTTGAGTGTAGGATGAAAGGAGTTGGTGTGGGGAGTGAAGGGAGTTGGAGGTGTAGGATGAAGGAGTTAGTGTAGGATGGAGTTGAGTGTGTAGGAGTGGAAAGGGTTGGGTGTAGGATGGAAGGGGTTGGGTGTAGAGTGAAAGAGTTGGTGTGGGATGAAGGAGTTAGTGTAGGATGAAAGGAGTTGGTGTAGAGTGAGGAGTTGAGTGTAGGATGATGAAGGAGTTAGTGTAGAGTGAAGGGAGTTGGTGTAGGATGAAGGAGTTGGTGTAGGATGGAAAGGAGTTGGGTGTAGAGTGAAGGAGTTGAGTGTAGGATGAAGCAATACATGGC
>CM022776.1:17171373-17173873 GCA_012411365.1 Ameiurus melas
GGAGGGTTAGTGTAGGGTGAAGGGAGTTAGTGTGAGTGAAGGAGTTAGTGTAGGATGAAGGAGTTAGTGTAGAGTGAAGGAGTTAGTGTAGGATGAAGGAGTTGGTGTAGGATGAAGGAGTTAGTGTAGAATGAAGGGAGTTGAGTGAAGGGTGAAGGAGTTGAGTTGTGTGTAGAGTGGAAGGAGTTGTGTATAGTGAAGGGAGTTAGTGTAGGATGAAGGAGTTAGTGTAGGATGAAGGAGTTAGTGTAGGATGAAGGAGTTAGTGTGGAAAGGAGTTAGTGTAGAGATGAAGGAGTTGGTGTAGAGTGAAGGGGTTAGTGTAGAGTGAAAGGAGTTGAGTGTAGGTTGGAAGGAGTTAGTGTAGGTGAAGGAGTTAGTGTAGAGTGAAGGAGTTAGTGCAGGATGAGAGTTAGTGTAGGATGAAGGGAGTTAGTGTAGGATGAAGGAGTTAGTGTGGGATGAAGGAGTTAGTGTAGGATGAAGGAGTTAGTGTAGAGTGAAGGAGTTAGTGTAGGAAGAAGATAGGAGCTTAAAGGAGTTAGCGCGAGTGAAGGAGTTAGTGTAGGATGAAGGAGTTAGTGTAGGATGAAAGGGAGTTGGTGTAGAGTGAAGGAGTTAGTGTAGGATGAAGGAGTTAGTGTAGGATGAAGGAGTTGAGTGTAAGGTGAAGGGAGTTGAGTGTAGGATGAAGGAGTTAGTGTAGAGTGAAGGAGTTAGTGTAGGATGAAGGAGTTAGTGTAGAGTGAAGGAGTTAGTGTAGAGTGAAGGAGTTAGTGTAGGATGAAGGAGTTAGTGTAGGATGAAGGAGTTAGTGTAGGATGAAGGAGTTAGTGTAGAGTGAAGGAGTTAGTGTAGAGTGAAGGAGTTAGTGTAGGATGAAGGAGTTAGTGTAGGATGAAGGAGTTAGTGTAGGATGAAGGAGTTAGTGTAGGATGAAGGAGTTAGTGTAGGATGAAGGAGTTAGTGTAGGATGAAGGAGTTAGTGTAGAGTGAAGGAGTTAGTGTAGGATGAAGGAGTTAGTGTAGAGTGAAGGAGTTAGTGTAGGATGAAGGAGTTAGAGTGAAGGAGTTAGTGTAGAGTGAAGGAGTTAGTGTAGGATGAAGGAGTTAGTGTAGGTGAAGGAGTTAGTGTAGAGTGAAGGAGTTAGTGTAGAGTGAAGGAGTTAGTGTAGAGTGAAGGAGTTAGTGTAGGATGAAGGAGTTAGTGTAGGATGAAGGAGTTAGTGTAGCGTGAAGGAGTTAGTGTAGGATGAAGGAGTTAGTGTAGAGTGAAGGAGTTAGTGTAGAGTGAAGGAGTTAGTGTAGAGTGAAGGAGTTAGTGTAGAGTGAAGGAGTTAGTGTAGGATGAAGGAGTTTGTGTAGAGTGAAGGAGTTAGTGTAGGATGAAGGAGTTAGTGTAGGATGAAGGAGTTAGTGTAGAGTGAAGGAGTTAGTGTAGGATGAAGGAGTTAGTGTAGAGTGAAGGAGTTAGTGTAGGATGAAGGAGTTAGTGTAGAGTGAAGGAGTTAGTGTAGGATGAAGGAGTTAGTGTAGGATGAAGGAGTTAGTGTAGAGTGAAGGAGTTAGTGTAGGATGAAGGAGTTAGTGTAGAGTGAAGGAGTTAGTGTAGGATGAAGGAGTTAGTGTAGGATGAAGGAGTTAGTGTAGAGTGAAGGAGTTAGTGTAGGATGAAGGAGTTAGTGTAGGATGAAGGAGTTAGTGTAGAGTGAAGGAGTTAGTGTAGGATGAAGGAGTTAGTGTAGGATGAAGGAGTTAGTGTAGGATGAAGGAGTTAGTGTAGGATGAAGGAGTTAGTGTAGAGTGAAGGAGTTAGTGTAGAGTGAAGGAGTTAGTGTAGGATGAAGGAGTTAGTGTAGGATGAAGGAGTTAGTGTAGGATGAAGGAGTTAGTGTAGAGTGAAGGAGTTAGTGTAGGTGAAGGAGTTAGTGTAGGATGAAGGAGTTAGTGTAGAGTGAAGGAGTTTAGTGTGAGATGAAGGAGTTAGTGTAAAGTGAAGGAGTTAGGTGGAAGGAGTTAGTGTAGAGTGAAGGAGTTAGTGTAGGATGAAGGAGTTAGTGTAGGGTGAAGGAGTTAGTGTAGGATGAAGGAGTTAGTGTAGAGTGAAGGAGTTAGTGTAGGGTGAAGGAGTTAGTGTAGAGTGAAGGAGTTAGTGTAGAGTGAAGGAGTTAGTGTAGAGTGAAGGAGTTAGTGTAGAGTGAAGGAGTTAGAGTGAAGGAGTTAGTGTAGAGTGAAGGAGTTAGTGTAGGATGAAGGAGTTAGTGTAGAGTGAAGGAGTTAGTGTAGGATGAAGGAGTTAGTGTAGAGTGAAGGAGTTAGTGTAGGATGAAGGAGTTAGTGTAGAGTGAAGGAGTTAGTGTAGAGTGAAGGAGTTAGTGTAGAGTGAAGGAGTTAGTGTAGAGTGAAGGAGTTAGTGTAGGATGAAGGAGTTAGTGTAGGATGAAGGAGTTAGTGTAGGATGAAGGAGTTAGAGTGAAGGAGTTAGTGTAGAGTGAAGGAG
>CM022776.1:17183873-17201373 GCA_012411365.1 Ameiurus melas
ATATACAATTAAATGAATATCTATATATATATATATATACAATTAAATGAATATTATCTATATATATATATATATATACAATTAAATGAATATGTATCTATATATATATATATACAATTAAATATCTATATATATATATATATATACAATTAAATGAATATGTATCTATATATACAATTAAATAATATGTATCTATATATATATATACAATTAAATGAATATGTATCTATATGTACAATTAAATGAATATATCTATATATATATCAATTAAATGAATATGTATCTATATATATATATACAATTAAATGAATATGTATCTATATATATATATATACAATTAAATGAATATCTATATATATATATATATATATATATATATACAATTAAATGAATATGTATCTATATATACAATTAAATGAATATGTATCTATATATATAATACAATTAAATGAATATGTATCTATATATATATATATATATACAATTAAATGAATATGAATATATATATATATATACAATTAAATGAATATATATCCATATATATATATATACAATTAAATGAATATGTATCATATATATATATATATACAATTAAATGAATATATATCTTATATATATATATATACAATTAAATGAATATGTATCTATATATATATATACAATTAAATAAATATCTATATATATATATATATATACAATTAAATGAATATGTATCTATATATACAATTAAATGAATATGTATCTATATATATATATATACAATTAAATGAATATGTATCTATATGTACAATTAAATGAATATGTATCTATATATATATCAATTAAATGAATATGTATCTATATATATATATATACAATTAAATGAATATGTATCTATATATATATATATACAATTAAATGAATATCTATATATATATATATATATATATATATATACAATTAAATGAATATGTATCTATATATACAATTAAATGAATATGTATCTATATATATATATACAATTAAATGAATATGTATCTATATATATATATATATATATACAATTAATATGTATATATATATATATATATATACAATTAAATGAATATGTATCTATATATATATATACAATTAAATGAATATGTATCTATATATATATATATATACAATTAAATGAATATCTATATATATATATATACAATTAAATGAATATGTATCTATATATATATACAATTAAATGAATATGTATCTATATATATATATATATACAATTAAATGAATATCTATATATATATATATATTACAATTAAATGAATATGTATCTATATATATATATATAATTAAATGAATATGTATCTATATATATATATATATATAAATGAATATCTATATATATATATACAATTAAATGAATATGTATCTATATATATATATATACAATTAAATGAATATGTATCTATATATATATATATAAAAATTAAATGAATATTATATATATATATATATATATACAATTAAATGAATATGTATCTATATATATATATATATATAATAATTAAATGAATATGTATCTATATATATATATATACAATTAAATGAATATGTATCTATATATAAATTATATATACAATTAAATGAATATGTATCTATTATATATATATATATATATACAATTAAGTGAATATCTATATCTTTATATATATATATATATACAATTAAATGAATATGTATCTATATATACAATTAAATGAATATGTATCTATATATATATATATATATATATATATATTGAGTTATACATAATAGAAAATACTTCCTATATATATTTTGGTTTATAAAAACCCATTTCGAGACTTTTATTTTCCAATTTGAATGATTGTTTATTGGCAAACATTTCAAAAATGATCAATAGCATTTCAAGCATTTCAAATGAAAAGAACAGAATTTATAATTCGACCATTTAAAGCTTAAAATGAGTACAAGCCGAATAACCCTATGTATGTTTTATTTAAAGTATCTGCACAATGAGGAATGTTCATCTGATTTGCTCAGAATCAAATGCCTGAGATGTTTTTCATGTTTTTTTTACACCGTGTTCATCATGTCAAGATTTACTGCAGACGTCGCAGACGATTTACACTTAGTCTTACAAATTAGTCTCTGATTTTTTTGTTTGTTTGTTTTGTTGCTAAAACAAAGCACTAAGAGATTTGTTCCACTGCCAACCTTTTCCCAAAAGAGACTATTAAATGATTATCTTATTATTGTTTCAATTATTATCATCCATCTTGTACCGCT
Source organism: Ameiurus melas (assembly GCA_012411365.1). Taxonomy (NCBI): domain Eukaryota; kingdom Metazoa; phylum Chordata; class Actinopteri; order Siluriformes; family Ictaluridae; genus Ameiurus; species Ameiurus melas. The sequence goes on from CM022776.1 coordinate 17,186,151, forward strand.
TACTCCTTTTTAGGGTCACAGGGGAACCTGGAGTCTATCCCAGGGAGTTGCGGGCACAAGGCGGGGTACACCCTGGACAGGGTGCCAGTCCATCGTAGGACACAATCACATACACACTCACACGCAATTATTATATTAAAACTGAAAAAAAAAATTGTGTTTCAATAATAATTATAACTGAGCGATAACATAGTTACAACAAAAGTACAAGAACATGTTCTAAACAACAATACACAACACTGACAATTTAATCTAGTTTTTAAACCACAACAACAACAACAACAACAACAACAACAATAAAGTATTAGAATGTGTTTTTACATTTTCACGTTTAAACGATGTACTTATTATTTAATTATATACAGTTGCAATCAAAAGTACCCTCCCCCCCCCATTGCAAACCAGGTTTATTGTTAAAACGGACAGACTTTCAGCGGTTTGCGATGAACAAATCAAACAAAAGCGACTGAAATAGTTCGACACGACGAACGCTTAGAGTGGTTTCACTAAATTCAACTGAAAATGCGATTTCTAAGCGGCTCTGTGATTGTCCCGGGATTTGACCTCACAGCTGATCGTGTTTTTAACTCTACGTTCAGAAGGTTGCAGCTCAACCTTTGTGAAATGATTCTACTTACCTCTGACACCGTCACTCTCGTGTGTCCTCCTCCTCAGAGAGAGCTGAACTCGTTCCTGTGGACGGTGAAGCGTCCTCCCCCTCAGCCGCCCTCCTACCTGTTCGGTACTATCCATGTGCCGTACACACGCGTGTGGGACTTTGTGCCTGAGAGCTCGAAGCGTGCGTTTCAGAGCAGCACGAGCGTGTTCTTCGAGCTCGACCTCACCGACCCTGTGACCGTGTCCAAGCTGGCCAGCTGTCAGCTCTTACCTAACGGCGAGAGCCTGAGGAGTCTGCTGCCTCGGGACATCTACCTCCGACTGAAGCGCCACCTGGACTACGTGAGGCACATGATGCCGGCGTGGGTGAAGGCCGAGCAGCGCTTCTACGCCGACTACCTGTTCAAGGCCATCGCGGGAGACTGGGAGCGCAAACGGCCTGTCTGGGTGATGCTGATGGTGAACTCGCTAACGGAGTGGGACGTGAGGTGGCGTGGAGCTCCTGTTCTCGACCTGTTCCTCGCCCACGAAGCTGAGCGCATGGGCAAGAAGACTGGAGCTGTGGAGAACGTTGAGGAGCAGTGTCATCCGCTGAACGGGCTCAGCTTTTCCCAGGTCAGTGTGTGTGTGTGTGTGTGTGTGTGTGTGTGTGTGGATTTCCTGACCCTGGACACCACAGTAGTAGCACTGACTCAGTATTTTTTAAAGAAAAGCCTAAGTCTTATATTCCAAATGTGTGTGTGTGTGTGTGCGTGTGTGTCCAGGTAGATCCTTGCACGATGCAAGTGCGTAAACTCACTATGCACAAATAATCCATAATCAAAGTAAAACAAAAACAGAATGTGGAAACAGGAAACCAAGGCTTTGGAAGTAACGATGCAAAAAGCACAATAAGAGTCCATGAACAATGGCCATGATTAGACAAACTAATCAATGATCAACACAGAACAGGTGAGCACAATCAGGTAACAAACCGATAACTGGACACGGACGGAGATTGGACCGGTGCAGAAAACCAAACGTGACTGAAACCCCAGCAAGAGAAAAAAAAACCCCAAAACAAATGAACAATAAAAGACAGTTCAGACTTAACATAAAAAACCAAGAGGTGAAAGAAATAAGGGCCAAACAGAAACAGGTGAGGAAGAGCTTCGCCAGTAAATTTCCCGGGAGAAACGGGCGTGGCCATGGTAGTCTGATGACAGACATGGACAAACTGGAGCTGATGAATTGAACCCAGTGATTCTGGGTATTACTTGAATAATCACGTGATGACAATCTCATGCTGATGACATCACCATCTGCTTGTTGAGTAGGACAGATCTGAGGCAGGGTTTTGATTTATTGCACGGGTTCATGTGTGTATCTCCTGGAGGAAATTTGGCGGTCCGAGCAGACCCGGCTGTGGATTAGCTGATATTTATTATGTACTGACAAACAGGAGCGCGACGGAACCGAAGGAGACGTCTGATTGTGCTGCAGTTCTGGGAGAGTGCTGCGCCGCTGAATAGATTGATAGATCTGGGTTGAGATGAACGATGAGCAGTTCGGAAGAATCGTGTTACGCGGTGTCCCGTGACCACGGACTGAAAGACGGACCCCGTAACCTAATTACGTGATGACACAAGCATGGAGACGGTCTGCCTTTCATTTCTCAGCCGATATAAAAAGCACCAAAGTGAGGGCAGATATAAAACTGAGCTCATCTGGTGTCATAACGTACCCTCTGTCGGTCTGTCGTGGCTCCTGGAGTGTAACCTCTTCGCTAGGTGACACTCACACTCACACTCACACACTCTCCCAGACGCGCCAACACACCAACTCGCTGCAACCGAACCTGCAAGGCCGCGAGACTCCGGCGCTAATTTGAGAGACGTCACATGAGCTGGACAGATTCTCACTTTTCATTCTCCTAACTACGCTGTCAAAGGAGGTGTGGTGAGGAATCGTGGGAAATGTATACCACGCACCGGAGGACGGCTTCTTCTCCGACGAGGTCAGAGCGCCCGTCTCGTTCCCAGACCCAGTGTGAGAACGGGTCTGTGTTTTAAGCACGTTTTATTTGTCTCGCTTCTCCGGATGAACTCTGATGAACTCGGGCGTGGATGAAATTCCAGCTTTCAGATGTGTCCCCGCGAAATAGTCGAAAGTGAACGCTCTATTTATTCGTACCGTGGCGTTAAGAGAGTCATGAGAGCCGGAGAAGTGATATCTGTCAACACGCCTCACGGGTGCCGCAAGCGGGTGGATGTGATCGCGAGCTTCCTTATTAATAAATCCCAATCCTCGGTGTTATTAAACTCGCAAACGGTGTGCAGGCGTGGCTCGACCCACCAGACAAACAAACAAAGAAAACGAAATGCCCGGCGTCGAGGAAACGGGTGAAATTCGTGACGAGGCGAGCGTGATCGATGTCACGTCCGGACTGATTGGAGTGCCGATCGGTGGTGGTGAGGTCACAAAATCGGAATTGTCTTGCGGCGTCGTAACCGGCGCAGGCGAAGGTCAGAACACGAGCGAACGGAGCAAGGTAGAAGGCTGGGATCAAAAGTGGAGAAAACAAACAGAAACATCCGAAATAATGCTCAGGATTGCAAAAGAAAGTCGGAAGATTGCGTGAGAAGAACGAGCTGCTTGAATACAGAGGAAACGGGAGTGCTCATTTTAATCAGAAGAAGGATCGGGGGAGCGATGGCTCCTGAATTGGTGGTGGAGTCGGATGTGACGCTATTATTATTATTATTATTATTATTATTATTATATTATTATTATTATGCATGCATCCATCCATGTTGTACCGCATATTCCTTCTTCAGGGTCGCGGGGAACCTGGAGCCTATCCCAGGGGGCATCGGGCACAAGGCAGGGTACACCCTGGACAGGGTGCCAGTCCAATTATTATTATTATTATTTTTATTATTATTATTATTATTTCTTGTTGGGGGCACAGGGGCTTAGTGGTTGGCATGTTTGCTTCGCACCTCCAGATGTTGGTTGTTCCAATCCCGCCTCCACCCTGTGTGTAGAGCTTGCATGTTCTCCTCCGGGTACTCCGATTTCCTCCCCCAGGCCAAAGACATGCGCCGTAGGCTGCTTGGCATTCCCAAATTGTCCGTAGTGTATGGATGCCCTTCACACCGATTGTGGAAGGCTCAGGAAGGCCAGTCATTGAGCTGTACTCTACGGGGAGCTCTGTTGACGTACACGAGTTTCCCAGCGTATATGGAAAGTTACCCAAGTGTTCCCATAACGGCGAGCGTTGCTTGTTTTGACATGCTTTTGTCGTTTTTTAAAAAAAAATAAAGAAGAAAAAAAAAGAAAAAGTAATTTAATTTAGCGTTCTCCTCCTCTGTTAGTTCAGTGTTTTTTGTTCAGTCTGTTATTTGGGTCACATGTCTCTTCTTATTACTTCATCACACTGTGTATATATTTCCGGTCTGCGTTCTCTGTCGTTGTGCGTTTTCGCTTCTCGTCTCATGTTTCTCGGGCCGTTTTTCCCGTTCGGTGCTTTTTCGCTTAAATGCTTCCCTCATGTGCGTTTTTCTCAGTTTCTGTATCGTTATACGGATTTTATTTGTGATCTTTTTAAATTCAAACCTTTACGCATCCGTGTCCAGTTTCCTCACGCGTCTTCGTTTCTACGCTTAATAAGAGTCCCGACGTTTGGAGATAGGGACGGGTTTAGCATTCATCCCTTTCCTTACAGCGTCTTAACTCCAAACAGATTGCTTTCTGTCTTTCATGGGATCGGGCTTTTTTTTTTGTTGTTTTTTTTTTAAAAACGCACGATATCCGTACTGTTCTCTATTATTCCGCAATCATTTACAAGATGCCACATCTTTAGGTTTTCTCATCCGACTCTGACCGACTTTCCTAAAAGCCGACGGTACGTTTTAAACCCGAATCCTGCAGATAGTTGTTTTCAGGAAAAGGGGAAAAAAAAAAAACCCTTTCAAAAAGACAGGACAAAAGGACAGAACTGCTCGGCCTGTCTAGCCGTGTCAAATTTCTGCGCGCGGTAACGATAAGCAGAATAAACACGTAGCCCGAGTGCGATCGTAGGAATTTTGTAGTTTGTACAATCGCAGCATGCCGTTTAGGGAATTTCATGCCTCCTACACCTTTCAGGAGTCAATTCCAATTACTTCTAAACTGTGCATAAAGCGTATCGGGTGTCATTGTAATGGATGTTCTGCGTCAGCCAGCGAGGAAGTTTCTGGCAGAGGCTTTACCGCCGAGCTCTTTTTGATCACGGCTCCAATCAGGGGTCTTTCGAACATGTGGACTTCCTGTGGGTCTCCGCCTTAATATCGTCCCAGAAGAACTAAAAGAGCATGAAATGGAAAAGGACGGTTTTTAAAATGAGTGCGACGAGCTTGAACTTGAGGGGGGAGGGGGGAAGGGGTAGAGGGGGTGTGTGGACGTTCAGTCGAACAGCGTCCTGGCTGCCGTCTGAACGTGTGACCGACTTAAGGAGGGAGATGAAGTCTTAATGTAAGACGTAAATGCCCTGAGTCATGGAGATTTGAACGGCTCCACACACTGGGAACGGCTGGTGCGTTACTGGCGGACTTCCTTTCTTTCGGTCTCCTCTCGTCTCTTCTGTTTCCTGGACCGTTTTTTTTTTTTTTTTTTTTACATTTTCCACCTCACCACACGAGCAACGTTTCTACCAACATTCGAAAGAATTAAACACTCCCGAGCTTGGACTACACCGGTTCTGGACAAGTGACCGGTTTGTGTGTCCACTCGGAACCCGGAAATGAGAGAAACGCTCGCTGGCTTGACAATTTTGCGTTCTTTTCTAATGGAATCCCACGATTTTCATTACAAATTGTATTCTCCAGACCAAACTTGAGTGAAACACAGAATCCTTGAAATTAATTTCAGAGTTTCTTAGTATTTGGTACACCCCCCTTTCTTTTTTTTATTTGCTGGAACCTTCTGATCCGTTTTAGGTCAAATCCTGAGTGACTGAAGTCTGAGTGTCGTCTGGTCGCGCGCTTCAATAGAAGAGATTAGACACGGTGAAAAGCTGACCTTCTGTAAGATTTTGGCCCGTTACCCACTCCTCCTTACCTCCTCACTGTACGGTCAGTACTTTTTGAGTCTCGACTCGAACCGTCTCTGGCAGCGGACAAACCGTTTCTCCTTCGAACCGTACACGGTTAACCGTAACACCAGCAGGATGAGAGATTTATTCACAAACACAAACATCCAAACGCGGTCCAGAATGCGGAGACATTCTGAAAATACACAACGCCATTGCTTATTTGCGCTCCGGATCGTGTTTCCTGTGTTTGCTTTGTCCGCGTAACCGAGTAAGCCGTATCCCAAAACACTTATCACACACAGGCGATAGAGCTCTCCTGGATTTTCAGTCCCGAAAAACACACAGTCGAGCGGTCAGAAGGCTGGGAACTCACAAAAACAAACCAGGCTATCGATTACATAACAAACGAGCTCCACAGAAATGGCAAACACACTCAGGATCTTTACAGTGATTCGGTTTACTCATTCTCTAAGTCTGCGGTTCACAAAATAGGATCTGTGAAGCATCACTACGTTTTATTCTATTAAAGTGATAGACGTCACGAGATTGTCAGAGTTACTTGATAAGTTCCTATCAGTATGTTGAATGGAATCTAATAACAAGGTAAAAAATCTTCAGGAGTTAAATCTTTGACCGGTCTTAGCCAGTAGACTGAGGCTGATTTCCCGGCCAATCCGTGAAGTTTGCCAGTGATACAACCACAGGTCTAAAACACAGCTAAACAGTTAGCTAAACACATTGAAACAAAAATAATAAAATAAAAGTCTGTGGAAAAAGTTCACATTTGACCGATATGCAATGTTGAGTGCGAGAAGCTCCACCCCTAATAGTTCCTGGTCTGAATAAATAAAATAAAAAATAAAAAACGAACCGGGAGCTGGTCATGAAAAGGTTCCTGGAACTATGGCCCATGAAGTATTTGATTTAAAAAGTGCTACTTTGATCTGCTGCCATGTTGATCTGACGTCACATGCTGACCTCAGGGTTGACGAGATCTTCCCGACTTTCCAAGCTGGAATTCTTTGGAGGGTTTTTTTCGGATATTTAGAGTTACAATTTTTAGATGAATGTCCCTTGGCGATGGGAGAAAAAGTCACCTGAAGAAAAAGTCCTTCAGTTCCTTGAAAACTTCCTGCAGTGAAAACACACCTCTCATTCCTGGTTCTTTCTTTTCCCCTGTTCCTTTTCTGGTAACACCTTCGCTCGTCTCTCTTTTACCTCCTCTCACTTTTGTCTCTCAAATCCACGCCGCCTTCAATCTTTTCTCTTAGGTTCTCTCCCTGTCCTCAAAACCTTCCCGATAAAACATGGCCAACAGCTCTAGAAGCTCGGAGGAAGAACGCTCAGGAATGTTACAGAAAAACAGAACCCATCTTCACAGAGCACGCTGTCACTCATGGGACATCGGGATGCCAGATATGATGGGGTGTGTATTTGATTCTGGGTCTGGTAAAGACTCGTGTCTGGTCCGAATACTCTCAGGTGGGTCGGAGAAGGCTGAGGAGAGCGCATGGTTCATCTCCGGAGCCGCCCAGGCAGACAGGCACAGACAGCAGGGCTAGCTAAAACTCTTGCTTAAAACACACAACACACAAACGCCCGAGGGAAAGTGGAAAAATCCGCAGGAAGCTGGTGTGTCTGTAAGGGAGGAGACTCGAAAACCTATCTCCAGGACTGTGTAATAGAAAGCAGGTTAGCCGATTCAGTTTAGCAACACAGTAACGCCAAAAGAAACCCAATGTTCACACTAGCAATTAGCAAGGTGCTTGTGTCACTTGTAGTTTGGAACTTGTCGGCGTGGCTTGTTCAGTGGTATCTAATTTGCTGGTGCACAACACAACTTCTGATTTGTGAAATAAATATAGCTAACTAGCAGGCTAGCCTAAGTGATTAGCCAGTTAGCTGCACAAGCTAGCTACCGTACATAAGCTGTGAAGGTTCATTACATCGGCTAGTTCATTCTGACCATGGGGTGTCTTCTGACATCCAGAAACACAAATATGAAGGCAAGTATGACACAGCTAGCTTTCAAATGCTTTTTTTTCCTCACAAGGATTGAGAAATTTTCTACACCAAGGATGATACATGGGATGCTGCCTTCAAATTTAAGAAATAGCTTTTATATTGAGAGCAGGCCAAAAATGCGGCCTACCTAGCAAGCTTCTAATTGGAACATAATGCTAGCAAAGTGCTGAAGTGTGCACCAAATGTACAAGCATCTAGAGTACAACCCATACATGCATAAAGTTTGAGTATAGACCAAAAACACCCATGTGATTGATGCCGTTTTCTAGACTAGGGTCAAAGGTTACAACCTTGCAGATGTCAAAGGCGACCTCGTGGAGATGGGAGTCTCTATGGGTGATTGAGGCTCTTTGCAGTCTGGCACAGTGGGAATCTCTCTCTCTCTCTCTCTCTCTCTCTCTCTCTGTCTCTCTCTCTCTAGGGAATCTCTTCATCTATTCATAAAGATTCCATTTTACGCGGCTAAGCAATCCCTGTAATATCCAGCCAAAATCATGCTAGTCAGTGACCTTTTTATAGCTAGTTATAAATATTGAATAACAATCTCACTGCTTCAATCCTAAAGTCTAAAGAGTTGGTCTCAGGTCTTCTGTGCCCATTAACAGTGCATGAAGACCTCTGAGCCGAGACCTCTGAGATGTCTCGAAATTGTCCTGATCTACGGCACACTGGCATCTTAAAATTAGGGTTGTCATACTGTTACTTGATCATCAATTGCTGAGAATTTCATAAACATCTCAGATTGAACACCACTGCATGAAAATGACAGTGTTCCTCATGCTCATCCCCTATAGGAACCACCACTTGGAATTTTAAAGACTGGATCTCTCAACCCCTCCCCAATCACATGTTTTCAGACTTCAGTATACATGAGCTCATAGATGCTAGTCCTTAGTGTCCCTGATTAACAGGGAGAGAGTGTGTTGTCCTTCTCACCCAAGTCTGCTCTCTTGGAGAACCCTCTCCAGAGTGTTTACCATTAAGAAAAGGTTCAACTGTTAACTGTCCATTTTTTTTTTACTGCTAGCATACTACACCTTGTACAGCATTTCATCCATTTTAGCTTAGCCTTTGCACTAAACGGTGTCCATTTCAATGGACCTGATCGTTGAGTTGTGGAGTTACATACTGTTCACTACATGGCACCATTGTTTGTTTCCATTCAGTCATACTCCGTCTTTATCTAACGAAGCCCCTCTGAGCTCTGCGTGCTGATGGTTCTTGGACGGCGTCCTCCAGACTGGATTAGCAGAAATATTCACATACATTACGAGCCAAGGACCTTCTTGCGAGGACGGAGGCACGTCGGCCCAGTGTCCCGCTTCACTCTCTGCTTGTCTGGTTGGATCTCTTGTAAATAGCCCATGTTTAAATGAAGCAATTATAGAGCGTCTGACCTTCCCCTACATGTAAATATTTACATTCCAGAGCTGCATCGTAATGGACGGAGCAACGGCGGAGCGACAGCAGAAAAAGCAGCCAGCTCACTGTTCTTGGCAAGATAACCGCTATGCTCCTGTTATCCAGCTACCAGCGTCCTCTGATCTAGATTAGCACAGGCCTGAGTTTATTTTGCAATATAATGCTACAGTTATACTATAGGATATACAGCATACCGAATAACACGCTAAGGGAAGTTGGAGTCAGTTCATTTTATTTGTTTGTAGAAGCTTAAATCTAAATTTAAGAAAGCTACGTCCAACACGGCTGCCATTTTCATAAGCTCTACACTGATCTGCGCCTGCAAACAAAACCATCTCTAGCTTCCTCTTCACTCATACACTGCTTCTCTTCAAGGATGTTGCTTGCCCAGAGCACTGGATTGCTATCTTGAACATTCCCACAATCAGAACCACTTTATCGCCGAGTAAGCGATATGACAAGCATACAAGGAATTTGCGTCAGTAATTCGATTCAGATTTATTTGGATAGCGCGTCTAACAATGGACGTTGTCCCGAAGCAGCTTTACAGAAATATATCAATTCAGAATATACATTTTTACAGTATACATGTCCCCAACGAGCGAGCCAGACGCGGCGGTGGCGGGGAAAAAACTCCCTGAGAGGATATGAGGAAGGAACCTTAAGAGGAACCGGACTCAAAAGGGAACCCATCGTCATCTGGGTGACATCTATAATAGCGATTGTAGTCCTCATATCATAGCATAACTGTTCACATGAATTGAGGTCCAAAACCAGCTTTATGGTTTTTAAGTGGTACCATCCAGCAATCCCGGTGACCTCCAGGCTGCACCACGTGGGGTCATCCTCAGCAGCAGCATGTAACGTCCAACTGGTGAGAACTCCAACCATAAGTAGGGCATCAGGATGGATCAGGCAGGTCTGGAGAGCAGAAGTGGTCAGGCTCACTGGTATCGCAGGAGTATCATGTGTAGCTTGACTGAAAGAGAGAGGGCGAGAGAGGGAAAGAGAGGTTATTAAGTATAGTAATCGTCCTATAATGTTTAAAGACAACGCAGTTAGCGTGAGTGCAAGCAGGGACTCTGGAGCAACAACTAAAGGGAGAGCCAGAAGGTACCACAGATATGAGGACTTCCTGTGTAGGATAAGCGGTACAGAAAACGGATGGATGGATGGATGGATGGATGGATGGATGGATGTCATTACAAGATTCAACAACTTTATCACGTATTGGATTTTTTTAAAGAAACTTTAAAAAATATATCATACATTATTTGTTTTAGATATACGTTCATATACGCTCATACATACGCACACGCATGAACTTTGCACTGTTTATGTCCTGGTTGTCAATCGGGTTTTTCAAGCCCGTAGATAGAGGCGGATCCAGACGTAAAAAGGTTACGAAAGCATGCCCATTTTCCAATTACACCAAATTCCCCTAACGGAAAATCCCCCTAAAGCAATCTTGGGGTTAAGGGCCCTGAATTAGCTGTACATTATCAGCCATCAGATTTCGGATTGAACCCATGACCTCGTGAGTCACAGACGATGTTTCTGACCTCCGGCGCTGTACGATGACATTCCTACAGCGCAGTCCTTTCACAGTCCTCAGACTACCAGCTCTACACACGAACCCTGTGGTGAAAGTCGTCCGTGAGAGTGTGAAGGGGCTTTAGCTAATCCGTCGCTCGGTGTAGCCCGAGGTGCTGATGTTATCTTTGGATTCTTTTACATTAGCAGTCAAGCTGTGAGGGTTTGTCCGGCTGATTTAGCAGTAAGTGGAAAATTGCGTGCATTTTTTTTTTAAAGGAAAGTATTCCTTTAAATACGGTGCAGAATGATGGACATCATGGTGCACGAACTCGAGATTTAAATAGATCTCCGAGAAGTGTCTCGGAGGACGTGGCAGGAAGTTGTTATCGGCCGATCTGTCATCGTGCACGAGGCGAGCCGAGAGCTGCCTTAATGACTTAATTGGCTCTTAATTGCCGTCTGGTATCCGGAATGAGTTAAACACTCACGGGCCGGACATTACAGGAGACCTGGTGGAAGCTAAAATGGCTGGTTAGGACACATAGAGTCTTTAACTGCAGTCAGATGGGCTATGTGATGTGTGGAAGCTCCAATGTGTTAGTTACAGAGACAGATGCTAACAGCAGGGCTAAATATACGTGTGTGGCTGTGTGCACGAGACAAAGTGAACATAAGGTCATAACAGATAAATGATGATGATGAGCAATAAAAAAAACAACAACATTTCTATCAAAGTGGTGAATTTTTCCCCAGGATATTTTACACATCATTGCACAGCTGTGCTTTTTAAACTAGCCTGCTTATGAAAGCTTATGAAAGTTAAGCTAAGCTAATGACTATGGTGCTAACCAAACAAGCTGACCTATTGATGACTATGGTGCTAAGTGAGCTGTGCTAAGCAAGGCTATGCTATTAAGTGAGCTGTGCTAAGCAAGGCTATGCTATTAAGTGAGCTGTGCTAAGCAAGGCTATGCTATTAAGTGAGCTGTGCTAAGCAAGGCTATGCTATTAAGTGAGCTGTGCTAAGCAAGGCTATGCTATTAAGTGAGCTGTGCAAGTACAAGGCTATGCTATTAAGTGAGCCGTGCGAGCAAGGCTATGCTATTAAGTGAGCTGCGCTAAGCAAGGCTATGCATTAAGTGAGCTGTGCTAACAAGGCTATGCTATTAAGTGAGCTGTGCTAAGCAAGGCTATGCTATTAAGTGAGCTGTGCTAAGCAAGGCTACGCTATTATGAGCTGTGCTAGCCAAGGCTATGTTATTTAAGTGAGCTGTGCTAAGCAAGGCTATGCTATTAAGTGAGCGTGTTAAGAAAGGCTATGCTATTAAGTGAGCTGTGCTAAGCAAGGCTATGCTATTAAGTGAGTGTGTGCTAAGCAAGGCTATGCTATTAAGTGAGCTGTGCTAAGCAAGGCTATGCTATTAAGTGAGCGTGCAAGCAAGGCTATGCTATTAAGTGAGCTGTGCTAAGCAAGGCTATGCTATTAAGTGAGCTACGCTAAGCAAGGCTATGCACATATGAGCTGTGCGCTACAAGGCTATGCTATTAAGTGAGCTGTGCTTAAGCAAGGCTATGCTATTAAGTGAGCTGTGCTAAGCAAGGCTATGCTATTAAGTGAGCTGCGCTAAGCAAGGCTATGCTATTAAGTGAGCGTGCAAGTAAGGCGCATGAGCGCTAAGACAAGGCTATGCTATTAAGTGAGCTGTGCTAAGCAAGGCTATGCTATTAAGTGAGCTACGCTAAGCAAGGCTATGCTATTAAGTGAGCTGTGCTAAGCAAGGCTATGCTATTAAGTGAGCTGTGCTAAGCAAGGCTATGCTATTAAGTGAGCTGTGCTAAGCAAGGCTATGCTATTAAGTGAGCTGTGCTAAGCAAGGCTATGCTATTAAGTGAGCTACGCTAAGCAAGGCTATGCTATTAAGTGAGCTGTGCTAAGCAAGGCTATGCTATTAAGTGAGCTGTGCTAAGCAAGGCTATGCTATTAAGCGAGCTGTGCTAAGCAAGGCTATGCTATTAAGTGAGCTGTGCTAAGCAAGGCTATGCTATTAAGTGAGCTCCGCTGAGCAAGGCTATGGTTCTAATGCTGCGTTCAACTAAAGCTCGTAATTCTGAACGTCCGACTAGGAACTCCAAAGAAATCAGCTCAACTCGGAATTCCTCATCGGAAGGCCGGTAAGGTCTCCTCAACCCCGAGTTCAGCGTCTACTGCATAACGTCAAGTCAAACGTGGCCGCTCTCACCGTAGGCCGATGAATAAAATATCGCTCCACTACTTTAAATGAATTCATATTAGCATTTACTTTAGAGGCAGTCGTTGGTCGATTAAATCTATTAAGACTGACCTGAGGACGTATATACATCACAAACGCATGATCACTAATGATAGCTGGCTACGTTTTTGCTAGCTAAACATGTCATTTTATGGAGGCGTCCATGTTTTTCTGACTTTGTGGCTCAAACACACCAAGTTTGGAAATGACGTCAGTTCCAAGTTCAGATTTGTTGACTATTTATCTACATGTATGTATAACGACATGCCCTGATGTTCTGTATTCCTTACTTAATAAATGATCTTTTAAGTGAATCTGTAACAAATTCCCAGTCTTCCCAGGGTCGTTTTCTTCTGAATTCACATCGTTTGGGTTTTGTTTAGATTTCCATGGGAAATTGTTTGTGTTTTAGACAGAAGTCTAAACTGTTCCTGTTCCATCACTGATTTGTTGCCCTATTGTGTTCACCTGTTCTGTGTTTAGTCCTTGATTAGTTTGTCTGTTTGTCCCCTGCTGATTCTTTTTCTCAAGTCTTCTTGTGCATTAATTGCCTCATTATGGTCTTCCCGGTCTCGACTCTGGCCTGTTTTCCCCATCTTACGATTACGAGCGATCCGGCTGTTCTTTGTTTCGATTTGGTGCCGTCTGCCTGTGTATTGAAACCCGCTGTGGACTTTGACTAGGATTGTCGGATTCGCCCTAATTAAGCGCACGTTGAGTCCTGCCTTCACTCGCTGCACGTTACAGAAATTTCATTGAGCATCAAAGAAACAGATTCAGGTTCATGGAGGAAAACAGATCAGCTTCAGTTAGCATTCCAGTGCTACATCTTTTACATGGCTCCAAATGCTTCTGCTGAACTCACAGCTGTCTCTTTTAATAAATAGCTCGAAAGATTTCCCTTTTAAAACGAAGCATGCTATCCAGATGTGTATTTTTTTGTTGCCCCCGAAAGCCAAGAAGTTGAAGAATCCATCTTCCTGATTAATCAGCAGGTGAATCGCCTCGAGTTCATAACGACCCGACCCGTATCGTCTCGTCCTCGCTGAGCCTGCACTAATGAATTCTGCACGTCGAGGCGGATCGTGACGGAGCGCCGGTTGTTTGAGGCGGCTGGTAACGTGAGCGGCAAAGTGCATTTCCACACAGCGGGTTTCCGAGTGCCAAGTAACGAACCTCGGTTTTCCCCTTTAGCTGGCTCCTATTTCCTGCATTCCTGTACGGGCTGGAACTGACACTTCGGCTGAGCTTGAACAGCCTCGTCTCAGAGAGAACAAAACCCCTCTCTCACCTCAACACTCAACAGAGTTAGAGACAGAAACATGGGTGATGTTATAGAAAAACAATCAACGATGCAGCGGAGATTCTGTTATCAACCTGAAGTTGATTATTTTCCAACTTCCTGTTCAAAGATCACTGTACTTTTAAAAAAATCTGTTTATAATTGCATTTAGTACACCCCTCACATTTTTGTAAATATTTGATGATATCTTTTCATGTGACACTGAACTAATGACACTTTGCTACAATGTAAAGTAGTGAGTGTACAGCTTGTGTAACAGTGTAAATTTACTGTCCCCTCAAAATAACTCAACACACAGCCATTAATGTCTAAACCGCTGGCAACAAAAGTGAGTACACCCCTAAGTGAAAATGTCCACATTGGGCCCAGTTAGCCATTTTCCCTCCCCGGTGTCATGTGACTTGTTAGTGTTACAAGATCTCAGGTGTGAATGGGGAGCAGGTGTGTTAAATTTGGTGTCATCGCTCTCACACTCCCTCATACTGGTCACTGGAAGTTCAACATGGCACCTCATGGCGAAGAACTCTCTGAGGATCAAAAAAAAAGAACTGGTGCTCTACATAAAGATGGCCTAGGCTATAAGAGGATCGCCAAGACTCTGAAACTGAGCTGCAACACGGTGGCCAAGACCATACAGCGGTTTAACAGGACAGGTTCCACTCAGAACAGGCCTCGCCATGGTCGACCAAAGAAATTGAGTGCACGTGCTCAGCGTCATATCCAGAGGTTGTCTTTGGGAAAAAGTGGGTGGGGGGTCAGCCTGTCAGTGCTCAGACCATACGCCGCACACTGCATCAAATTGGTCTGCATGTCTGTCGTCCCAGAAGGAAGCCTCTTCTAAAGATGATGCACAAGAACACCCACAAACAGTTTGCTGAAGACAAGCAGACTACGGACATGGATTACTGGAACCATGTCCTGTGGTCTGATGAGACCAAGATAAACTTATTCGGTTCAGATGGTGTCAAGCGTGTGTGGTGGCAACCAGGTGAGGAG
>CM022776.1:17211373-17228873 GCA_012411365.1 Ameiurus melas
CAACTGTTTAAAGCTGCTATAACGCAAGCGAGAACTTGTTTCGTGGATGTTTCACAGCATTAATTATAACCAAAAATGGATAAAAAGTGTCATTCAACCTTACAAAGAATACCTAGCAAGGAGACCCACACCCCCCTGCTACTGTTTTGCGGTCATTTCTGGTGAAGTATTCCTTTAAGGTCATACAGCCATGTACTTCACCCCTCCGGCAATAAGCATGATGTGTTGAGCAAGAGGTCATGACCCCAACAGCCGCTCCTGAGACAAGCCTGAGCGCAGAGAAATCCATCCATCCGTACGTGAGTACTTTTTCCCCCAGTAATGGCTTTACCGGTTGCTCCCTCCTACACACACAGGAAGGGATGGAGCTCTTTAGAAGTGTGTGGAGGTCAGGAGTGACATCGATCCAAAGATTTTAGCTAGAAAATGGAAAGATATTAGAAAGATAGCGGATAGCAGGAGGTTTTGGCAGACGGCTTTATCCTGAGAGACTTCATGCTAGTGCAGAAACGTCAGGAACTATACCATCAAGCTAAAATCATGCGAGGCAGTCTTTAAACAGTGTTGTGCTAACGAAGAGGAAGGTCTTTAGTCTTTATTTGATGACCGTCCACCACATTGGGACGAGTTTTGGTGGAAGTCTTCCTTGTATCTTGAGAAATGGTGGGTCCGATCGAGACATGCTTGAGAAGCTCCAAGGGATCGTGGTTTACAGTATAGCAAGGTGTGTTAAGTGCCTTCGGGTGCTGTAGATGGAGGTCCATTTCTGGATTTAAATCTAACCCGGGCATTTACATGAAACCAATGGATCTACTTAGCAATGAGGTGATTTGGGAATCTCTGGGATGTTAAAAGCAAATCATCCAGCTGCATTCTGGATCAGTTGTAGGGGTCAGATGCTGTGCATGGGAAGACCTGCTGGAAATGAAGCGCGGTAGTCCAATCTTGAGTGGACAAGGGACTGAACAAGCAACTGAGATGGATAAAAATGGCCAGATCCTCCTGATGTTGCAGTTGGAGAGGACAAGTTTGACCAGTGAAAACAATACACTTGCTCTTTTATTGGCAATGCACACTTGCAGCACAACAACAGGCCTTGTGGTTAGCCACAGAACTGCCAAATACAGGAAAAACAAGCAGATGTAACAAATTGCAGCCTTCACAAAAACACAAAACAAACACAAGACAATGTGGCAGTGCTACGCACTCTGCAAACATAAACCAACAACACATTCTTATGCTAACGCTCAGTCACTTTTGGTGAGTGCTTTATCCTGGTCGGGGTCACGGTGGAGCTGAAGCTTACTGTTTGTACGGGAAACGCTGGACGTAAGGTGACGCTACTTCATCGCAGATTATATTAAGAAAGAACACTCCATCTAACAAAACCAAATATATTAAATGTTCAAATAATGAGAATACAACCATTGCAGAGGATTACAGGTATGCATAAATTAGCACCCTCTGTACTGTGCGGTGATGCTACACTACAAGATCATTGTTAGCTACAGTACCGTACATGAGGAGCGAATGACAGCTGCTTGTCCAGAACAACACCAAGGTTACCTGTGTTGTTAGAAAAAGTGTTTTTTTCGGAATAAACATCATCACTGACGTTCCCGTCTCTTCCTCACTCTCCATGGAGATGTTTCTCAATGGTGGACTTCCTCACAAGAACCTTCTAGTTCTTTTCAAAGAGCATTCCTAACAGGTTGCTAAGCTTCCTTGGATGTTCACAGGCTACCTGTAGAAACGGGATAGTTAGCGAACAAGGCTACAGTCGGTTGGTTGTGTGTATGTCAGAACTAAAACGTCCTCTTCCAATTAACGTTGTCATTCTTAGGCCATGTTTATGAGCGAACTAACTACTCGTGAGACGACTAGCTAGCTATCTTAGCTAACCCGCATCTTCTTCCGTACCGTATGTTTGTTACACTCCGACATTTCTTTTTACCCAATGAAAACGTTCTGTGTAGACGTTTTCGACAGACACGTGTCACTGCCAGCCATGTTGGATTCGGAGGAGCAACACGTAACGGAGAAATAACAATCAGGATAATAGTGTATATAACATTGGAGGTGGTTTGGAGGTGAATTAGATCCGAAATATTTAGAACAAAAACGTCTTTGTACAATAACAAGTCTTTACATCCTTCTTCATTGACTTATCACCAACCTCGATGTAGATATAGAAACGAAAACTCATATATTCACGTTCTTCGGTGTTGGAACTGAATTTGGACCATGTGCGCCTATATAGTTGCATTTTCTGTCTATTGGATATTGGGTAAAAAAAAAAAAATCATGGATGGAAATGTATCTAGTGTGAAAACATGTCTCTTCTGCCAGCAGTGGCTGAGAAGAAAGAACCATCCATCAGTGGAAACAATAAAGCACCAAACCAATACTCCTATCCAAACAAGCTTTGGGAGAGAGCGAGGGGTGTGTGAGCGGAGTCTATATGTGAAAAACAGAACGAGGTAACTAATGGGGGGGTTGGGTGAGGGGGGTGCTGTGAATCGAAGTGGAGTCATTGGAATCACATTAGCCATGGAGGATAAAGTAGAAGAAATGGACTTTTTGGAGCAGGTCTTTAACACGTTTCTCTCTGTAGGATTCAGCGGCTCGTAACGGAGAGCCGTTTCACTTAACGTGCTGTTAAAACTCCACTTTTCCTCTCCGTGTCCCTCCAGCCGTGATCCACCGGGACACAAAACGAGCCAAACATGAACAGTGTGTTCTCGGTTTAAGAAGACATTTCAGGAATGCTTGCGGGTTCGTTTTCACTCCTCGGTTGAAGAAGATGGACCGGATTGTCAGATCTAAGTCACTTAAGCTGCGGTTCTAGCGTTTGAATCTACGAGCCAAAGATACGTCGATGGCTAATCTCTTTTGCGCTCCAGATGTCGGGGGTGGCGCAAAATTTTTCGACCCGGTCGGCCGTTTGCAGGCTCGGGGAGTAACGGAATACGTTATTGATTATTGATTATTGATTGATTATACTTCTGGTTCTCTCTCGCCAGTCGTGGCTCACATGAGTAACCTCCTGGTGCACGCGCAAATGAATTTTACGCATTCATAATCAGTATTCATGGCATGGTGCTGAGTCCCAGCGGCTGAAATCGCATTCAGGGGGTGGGGAGGGGTCCATACCAGAGGTGAGGGGGCACAGTGTCATAGGCGGCCTGGCCGGGCCACCTGGGGCCCCCTTGTGGCGCTGATACCGTAGCCGTCTTAGCTAACCACAACCTCCTCCTTACCAAAGTTACCACCGTGAGAAGCGTAACAACATTTCCAGACTGTCCTAGCATGCTCATTCCTTTTTTAAGAAAAAAAAACAATCATTAACAATTTATTATTAATTATTAAAAAAAAAAAAAAATAAAAAAAAAAAAAAAAAAAAAAAAAAAAAAAAAAAAAAAAAAAAAAAAAAAAAGGGAAGGAAACTTTCTTTTCTTGGCTGATTTGTTAAAATTACTGACCTCTGTTAGCGCATGAATACAGAATAGAGTAAATAGCGCTCATGAGCAGATGTGCTCGCTAGGTAGTAGCTCACCGTTCAGCAAACATCTGGAAAGTGGCACCAATATCAGAAGTTCTCAGTAGTCTAGTCTAGCAATGAATAAGTCCGACGTCTAAAATTCGCTATGGCAACTCAAATACATGTAGCCAAGTTGGTCTTTCGCAAAAGTTTGACCGTTCACATGACCAACCAAAAACCTAGTCCAGTCGCCTGGTTCATCCGTCTTCTAAATCTTCGATCTCCTCCATTTGAAGCCAGAAGCAGCTTCAGGTGGGTCTCCACTTCTCTAGACTCCGCTTTGCGTTCTCTCAGAATAACACCAAAACAAACTTCCCTTTAATTAGTTCTCAGAGCTTTAATTAAGCTGATTGTAATTGTACAGTAGATCCAGTCATAAGGTGAACACTGCTTCGGTGGCGCCTTCCGTTCATCAGTGCTACCTGGATAGTCTAAACATAGGTTTAGACTAGGTTCAGGTTCTCTCGGTGTAGGCCACCAAGAGCGTGAGCCTTAGGAAAGATGGGTTTAAAGAAAATGGCAATGCCATTGGCAAACCAGCACACTCGCACTTGATTTTATTTCCATTTGTTTAGTGTTATTGGACTTTTCAAGGGTGAGTTACGGTCTGTGTGAAGTTTGACATGTTCTCCCCATGTAGGTTCATGTGGGTTCTCTCCGGTTTCCTCCCAGCTGCCAACAACATGCTGTAGGTGCATTGGAGACTCTAAAATGGCCCTAGGTGATACTGAATGTGTGTGTGTGTGTGTGTGTGTGTTGTACCATGCAGTGAACTGGCATCCCATCTAAAGTGAAGTTTCCCACCTAACGCCCATTGTTCCTGGGATAAGCTCCAGGCTCCCTGTGACTCCGTGTAGGATAAGCGGTACAGAAAATGGATGGATGGATGGATGGATGGAGATCACAAGGTT
Source organism: Ameiurus melas (assembly GCA_012411365.1). Classification (NCBI taxonomy): domain Eukaryota; kingdom Metazoa; phylum Chordata; class Actinopteri; order Siluriformes; family Ictaluridae; genus Ameiurus; species Ameiurus melas. Next base: position 17,215,826 of record CM022776.1, read on the forward strand.
GAAGAGGTGCTTGTGATGCAGCAGTTCAAAAAGATGGGCGTGGCTGTGGCTCAGGTGGTTGAGCGGGTTGTCCACTAATCCCCGGCCCACGTGACTCCACATACCGAAGTGTCCTTGGGCAAGACACTGAACCCCTGGTTGCTCCCGATGGCAAGTTAGCGCCTTGCATGGCAGCTCTGCTACCATTGGTGTGTGTGTGTGTATGAATAGCTACATACCTAGAGGTTACAAAGAAGGCAACAGAAGCATCTCTTCTTCCGTGTAGGTAAATTTCATAACCCATACAGTACAGTACGAGGGTGAGCGAAACGAGAACCTTATTTACGTCTCCGTCGCTACGTGTTTTCGGCTCGTCTTTGTGTCTTGTCTATCCGAGTTTCTCGTTGGCGCGACATCTCAAAAACGAGTGGTTGAAAGTTTTGCAGGATTTCTACGGAATTATCGTCCCGAACAGCAGACGAACCGGTTGGAATTGTGAACTGTTCCTAACATGGTCAAGGTCACAACAAGGTCAAATGTCTGAAATCGCTTTTCTTCAATAACTTCCTTCCTGCCTTGAGTATATTTTAAGGCATGCATATTAATAATTAAAAAAAAAAAAAGGACTAGACTCGTTGGTGCTGGAGGCATCCCCTCCTTATAACATCGAATGGATGGGTTCTGATTATTCGGTGGGCACAATCCATATCGCACATTCCAGAAAAAACGCTAAGTCCAGTTATCTCTCTCACTCAGTGCGAGATGCAAAGCAGATGGGATGAAGTGAGAGAGAGAGAGAGAGAGAGAGAGAGAGGGAAGGGAAGGAGGAGAGCAGATGAGCAATGAGGAAGAAATGCGCAGATAAAACGAGAGGTCAGAGCAGAGACACACTCGCTCTCAGATGAAAGGATGCCACCTCAATCCGCTCAATCATAACCATGTGTACATCCCAGTAGCCCACCGGTTTGTGTGTGTGTTTAACACCAACCAGCCTGACCTCTAACCTCCGTGAACTTCCCTCCTGCAGTGTTCTTAATGAATCCTACCGGAGAATGTTATTCGGACGTTATTTGAACGTTATTCTGTAAGTGTGCAACAGGTTCTCGGAAACCTTCATTAAACCGTGCACGGTTTATAAACAACGCCGGAAGCGTTTGTTTCGGTCGCAGAGACGCTTCCATTTTAAAAAACCAAGAAGACAATAGTGGGGGAGGGGGGGGACCCCAAAACAAAACAACTGAATAACAGAAATCATCCGCAGATCGCAAGTTTCAAATCAAGACGAGTCTAAGAGAGCAAAACTGGCCATGGTCTCTGAGTGGGAGGGGCTTACTTCCTTACCCGTGTCTATCACAGCAACTCTAGCCAATCGGGGCCCTCCCTGAGCTTGTGTATTTGGAACAGGGTGATCTCAGACTCCAGAAAGTCTTTTGTTACTATCGACCAAATATGAGGTCATCCACATGTAAAAATGCTTCTATATTAATAAAGAGAGAGAGAGAGAGAGAGAGAGAGAGAGAAAGATGGCTGTTGAGGCTACACGAACCAGATAATGGAAATAAAAACACATATGCAGGTAAAAAAAAAAAAACCCCACACAATAAAGCACAATCCAGAACATACTAAAGAAATCTAATAGTCTGGAACTGTTCAAATTTGGCCAGGAAGAAGATGCATGAGTACTTTCCAAGTGTGAGGATTAAGGGCTGCAGGAATAGTCCTGGGATTTGGGCACACAACCTTCTGGTCAGCAACACGGACGTTTAACCACCGAGCGACCGCTGAACTGCACCGTTGCTACTGCGCCGTCACGTGTCGTTAAACGTCGTCCACGTCGGTACCGCGAAGCTGTAAGCGGATACGGCGACGTTTTTAAAAGAGCGAGATTGGGTTCGACAGTTAGACGGCACGGCCACTTTTCTACTCTTCTGGTTTGAAGGGAAAAAACGGACGGCGTTCGCCAATGTTTTTGCGTTCAGGAGCATAAGTAACGAAACTGTTCTGCCTGGGTCTGATGTTTCGTATGGATATCGATAGCGTTCCCGTTCCCACAAGTGCTTGACAAGTCCAAGCCACGTTGACGTCTGGACCGTGTCGAGTCGGAGAACAAGCCGCGCGGAGAATGCAGTAACTCCCGCTGTTGTTGTGTCTCCGTGATTCGATCATGTAGAGGGAAAAAGACACGACTGACTGCGTGTGGTATTGAAAAAAAGAAATAAAATAAAAAAATAAAGAATAAAAACGTCCACCGATACCTAGATTTCTGTGTTGCGTTAGAGGCGTGTCGACAGGACGTCTAGACGACTGCAAACGAGCAAGGCTTGGTGGGACCCAGAAATTCTCTGGGTTACTGATCAGAAGGTCAGGAGAAGGTCAAGCTACCGCTGTTGGGCCCTTGAGCGAGGCCCTTAACCCTTTATTACTCAGTTGTATAAATGCGATAAATGTAAACCGCTCTGGATAAGAGCGTCCGCCAACTGCCGCAAATCTAAATGTAAAAAGATGGTTAATTGAACATTTATGGAAGGAGTCTCCAGTGTCGGCGCACCGATTTGTAATGATCAGAGGTAAAGGTGTAACTCGGGGACAGCGGAGTCCACAATTTCCTGTGTGTGTGTGTGTGTGTGTGTGTGTGTGTGTGTGTGCGCTTGTGTGTTAGAGTGATGGACAAGAGAGATCGTCAAACCCAAACCTCCCTGTGGGAGCGGCAGTGGGGGGAGGCCAGCTTTGTGGTAATACTCTGATTCAAGGCCATACCGGACCACCACTGGCAGAGAGAGTGTGTGTGTGTGTGTGTGTGTGTGTGTGTGTGTGTGTGTAGTTGTGGTCACCCACAGGCTTCCTTCAATGTGGTCTACAAGTGGTTGTGTATGTTTTCAATGTGCTTGACACAGCACTGTCACTTTCCTATGCAGGGCATCCATCCACACACACACACACACACACAAACCAAACCAAACCAAACCCAGGCAGTGATGCCGTATGCATCGTTGGTAGCTCAAACGTTTTAGACGTGAGCACAGCATCGTTAACGTCAGTGTTTTATTAGCTGTATATAAACTATATGAACAAGAGTTTGTGGACATCTGACCGTTCCAGATGAATTCCAGCTTTGCTGTTATAATGCGCTCCACTCTTTCTTCTGGGAAGGCGTTCCTCTAGATTTTGGGGCGTGGCTGTGGGGATTTGTGTTCGTTCAGCTACAAGAGCGTTAGTGAGGTTGAGGTCAGGCGCTGATGTTGATGTGAGGAGGCTCCAGTTCATCCCAGAGGTGTTCAGTGGGGTTGAGGTCAGGACTCTGTACAGGACACTCGAGATCTTCTACCTTCTTCCAACCTTCACACACCACGTCTTCATGGAGCTGGCTTTGTGCACAGGGGCGTCGTCGTGCTGGAGCGGTGTTTGGGGACCCGGTTCCAGTGAAGGGAAATTATAACGCTACAGCGTCCGGAGACGTTCTACACAATTCTGAGCTTCTGACTTTGTGGCTACAGTTTGGAGAAGAACCACATCTGGGTGTGATGGTCACCGAAACCTTTGGCCATGTAGTGTATATAATGAAAATAAAGGCTGTTTTTTCTAAGGAAGAGAAGTACGCTGTGGGTCACAAAAAGGTGGAGTGGGACGCAAATTCCAGGCCATTGATTACAACAAAGGACAAACAAAACAAACAAAGTCAAACAGGAGCTAGGGAAACATGGCACTGAACACAGAACGGACACTTATACTCGTTCAACTAGAGGTCAGAACTTCCCAACCTCCGAAAAATCCAAAGAAAACCCTTGAGATTCCTACTCGTCAACTTGGGGTAGTCTTCTCGAATACGCGTTCCTTCCCCATTTACAGAGTGACGTCAGGTCAACATGGCTGCGTGAGAAGTGAATAAAAGTAGCTTTGCTTTACGCTTAAATGACAGTAGATTGTATATACTAGTACGTGCTTTGGATACAGTTAGCTGGCTAGCTTGTTGCTAACAAAAGACCAACATGGAAGCATCCATGTCTTTCTCACTTTGTATGAAGAACATACCAAAGTGCAACATTTTGTCAATCCAATGGCAAATGAAGTCATGTGACAGGGTATTCTGATGAGACTGATGGGTAGTGAAGTCCAGGGCAGCCAAAACCAGCGCTGATTAAACACAATGTGTCTTTCCTCAATGTAAAAGTTGTTCATGTTGGTAAATCGCTGTGGTATAAGGGGAAAGGAAACACGTTGGGACGTGCAGTTTTTGGAGAACCGTCAAAGTTTCCGACCACTTTGCTGCAAGGGGACGGTTTCTGAACCTGGTGACGACTCTGAGGTGGTGTTTCAAACTCCAGTAACACTGCAGGACCTGATCCAGTACCACAGACGGTACTGCATTCGAGGGCCCAGAGAGCATTCCGGAGAGAGATTATGGAATAATGATCCGTTTACAGCAGTTTTTAAACCCCTCACTAACCTGTTTATTGGTCAAATGGAAAAAAGAAAAAAAAAGAAAAAAAGAAAGTACTGAGTACAGAACAACGGACGTGAAAAACTTTAACGCTAATATGGGAAACGGCAAATTCTGTGCAGCTGATCTGGAAAGCCAAGCGCTGCTACCGAGAAGGAAAACAAAACCGACCCACGAACACACAGACATAAAGGAATTGATTAGAACCATAAAAACAATAATACGCCGCGGGGAATACAAGCCGAAATAACAAAACTCCTTCCAAAAAAGATTTCTGGAACGATAGTGGGGACCTTAACGAGCTTAGAGGTGTGAGCCAGACTGATTCACACGCTCACAATGCTGAAAGGAAGTGTAACCACACCCAACACACACACTCACACACACACACACACGTGCACACATGTGCGTTAATTGCCTCATATCTTATGAACTTTCAATGAACCCTGATTTAATCTATAAAGAAGGTGTACGAATCGGATAATAAGGAACCGGGAGAATCTCATTAACAGAAAACATTTTTTTTAAAAATGTTTAAACCTTAAGTCATATCACTCTGACTATCAAGAACCCTTTATGTTTGCGATAGTTACGCGTTTTTAGCTTCCGAAAAAGCACTGAGAGCCCACTGTGTTAGGGAAACAGTGCTGTGAAGGATAGAGAGAGAACAGAGAGAGACACAAGAGAGAGACACTGTAGTACATCGTTAAAAGGAGAGAGAGAGACACTAAAGAGAGACACTAGAGAGATAGTAGAGAAAGACACTATTGAGCGAGACACTAGAGAGAGATAGTAGTGAAAGACACTATTGAGAGAGACACAAGAGACACTAGAGAGAGAGACAATAGTAGAGACACAGAGAGAGACACACTGTAGAAGATCATTAAAAAATGATCGACACTAGAGAGAGTGAGTGATCGTAGAGAAAGACACTAGGGAGAGAGACATGAGAGACACTCAAGAGAGACACTAGGCGAGATCAAGAGAGAGATACCAGAGAGACACACACACAGTGTAGAAGATCATTAAAAAGTGATAGACACTAGAGAGAGCGAGAGATAGTAGAAAAAGACACTAGGGAGAGAGACATGAGAAACCCTAGAGAGAGGCACTAGGGAGAGATAGTAGAAAGAGAGACATACTAGAGGAAAAATACACTAGAGAGAGACACACAGAAATAGAGTGACACTTGGGAGAGACAGAGAAAGAGAGACACTAGAGAAGAAAGAACCCTAGGGAGAGACAGAGAGACATTAGGGAGAAATAGTACAGTGAGACACACTAGAGGGAAAAAAGACTCTAGAAAGGACAATACAGAAAGAGACAGTAGAGAGAGACAGAGAAGGAGAGACTCTAGAGAAGAACGACACTAGGGAGAGATAGTAGAGAAAGACACACACTATAGGAAAGAGACACAAGAGAAAGTCAATAGAGAGAGAGACCCTAGAGAGTGGCACAGAGATACATACATAAGACACTATGGAGAGACAGTAGAGAGAGTGACATTAGAGAGAGACACAGAGAGAGAGAATGACTTGAGAAAGACACAAATAGAGAGAGACACTAGACAGAGTCAATGGAGAGAGAGACAGGTGGTGAGAGGAGAGAGAGAGACATTAGAGAGAAAAACAGACAGACAGGGAGAGATACACAGAGTGAGAGAGAGACGGACTGGGAGAGAAAGACAGAAAGAGACTGAGAGATAGCAAGACAGTTCCTTGGATTAAGTCATTCTTGCTGATTAAGACCAGCTTATTTTCTCTCTTTCTGTTACTCTCTCTCTCTCTCTCTCTCTCTATCCATTCATCTCTTCCTGCTTGGCTCTAAAGTTTTTTTTCCGTTTTTTCTCTCCGTCCATCCTGTCGTCCCTCCGCATGCTTCGTCTCTCACAGTTTCCTTCCCTCCAGTGTTTTCCTTCTCTCACCCCACCACTCACTTTATCTTCTTCCTTGTTCTCACTCGTTTTCTCTGTCCCTTCATGCATGCATTTGTGTGTGTGTGTGTGTGTGTGTGTGTGTGGACAAATGGTAGGTTCCTGAAAATTGAGAGCGTCTCCCTGCTGATGAGCATCTCTGGCTGTCATCCTTGGCCTTCATCTGTTTCTGATTCTCACTCTTACCGTCTCAGTCGTCTCTGAGAGTCTTCCTTCTCTCCTCCTCCCCTGCGTGTGGAGGATGGACAGATCGAGGAGAGTGGCTTTGCAGTGGCTCGACATTTTCCGATCACAGGGATGTGAAATCTGACGTGACATCATTGCCAGATGTTCACACAACATCTAGATCACAGAAAAATAAATAAATAAATAAATAAATATTTTTTGGGGTTTAAATGTAGAACTTAAAATTAAATATATTTCAGAAATGAAAACTTTTAAAACCGTATTAGCTCGTGTCCCTGATTAAATCCAGCTGTACTAAAAAGTCTCCATTAAAAAAAAAAATCTCCTTTGTCAAAAATCTTTCACTAAAACACTAGCGAGAGAGAGAGAGAGAGAGAGAGACTAAAGAGATAGTAGAGAGACACTAGAGAGATACAGACACAGCGAGAGAGACCCTAAAAAGATAGTAGAGAGACACAGACACAGCAAGAGAGACACTAGAGTGATAGACACTAAAGGGAGACACTAAAGAGATAGTAGAGAGACACTAGAGAGACACAGAAACAGCGAGAGAGACCCTAGAGAGAGATAGTGGCAGTAAAGAGATAGTAGAGAGACATTAGAGAGGCACAGACACAGCGAGAGAGACACTTGAGAGGCACTAGAGAAAGAGAAATCCTAGAGACAGCGAGAGAGACACTAAAGAGATGCACTAAAGGGATAGTAGAGAGACATTAGAGAGGCACAGACACATCGAGAGAGACAATAGAGAGAGAGGCACTAGAGAGAGTCAGACACAGCAAGAGAGACACCAGAGAGAGGCTGAAACAGCGAGAGAGACACTAGAGAAAAAGAAACCCTAGCGAGAGCAAGAGAAACACTAAGGAGAGACACTAAAGAGTTAGTAGAGAGACACTAGAGAGACACAGACAGAGCGAGAGAGATAGTAGAGAGAGAGACACTAGAGAGAGTCAGACACAGCGAGAGAGATAGTAGAGAGAGAGACACTAGAGAGAGTCAGACACAGCAAGCGAGACACTAGAAAGAGTCAGACACAGCAAGCGAGACACTAGAGAGACACAGACACAGCGAGAGAGACAGTAGAGAGACACAGACACAGCGAGAGAGACAGTAGAGAGACACTGACGCAGCGAGAGAGACAGAAAAGCCAAAAAAAAATAGTTAAAATCGTACGAGGCACTAGAGAAAGAGAAACCCTAGAGAGAGCGAGAAAAAACACTAAAGAGAGACACTAAAGAGATAGTAGAGAGACACTAGAGAGACACAGAGAGAGAGAGAGAGACACTAGAGAGAGACAGACACAGCGAGATAGACCAGAGAGACACTAGAGAGACATAGTGAGAAAGATACTAGAGAGAGAAAAGACACTAAAGAGAGACAGACACAGAGAGAAAGACACTAGAGAGCAAGAGACACAGCGTGAGAGATGGAGGGAAACAGTCACACTTTCACACACACACACACACACGCACACACACACGCACACACACACACACACACGCACACACACACACACACACACTGTAATAACAGCATTGGCAGCTCTTCTTCGCCCATGTTTGCTTTAAGCTGTTGGCATTCAGGAGGTCGAATCTTGTTTGACCTCCGTCCTCTGTCCTCAACAACGCCCCTCCCCTCTGTTTTCTTCTGTTTGCTTCTGCCTTCATCCCTCGTTCCCTTTCTTTCCTTCATTTTTATCCTAATTCTTTCAATTTCTTTTTTTTTGTCTTTCTGGTATTTATGTACCAAAGAACGACTGAGATCCCAGACGGGTGACATGCAGCAAAGTCTGTTAGCAAACAGTAGGACCTGCTTGTTAACAAATGAATAGAGAAAGTAAGAAAAGGAAAAAAAGAGAGAGAGAGAGAGAGAGAGAGAGAGAGAGAGAGAGAGAGGGGTGATGTGCCAAGGAGGAGGACAGCACAGAGAAGAATGCGATTTGTCTGTCTTCTTCTTTTCCTGAAAAAGCAGAAAATACATGTGCGTGTTGAAAAAAATGAGTGTGGGATAGAGAGAGAGAGACAGAGAGAGAGAGAGAGAGAGAGAGAGAGAGAAAAGAAAGACAGTTTTTTCAGTTGTGCTTTAAAAAATGTATTTCACACTAGAACTTGGTTTTAACAAATGACAAACTCATCCTGCTTAAAGGGATACTCCAGCACTTCTCAAACTAAACCCCAAAATCAACCACAATGACCACCACCACCTCCACCACCACCCTCTCAACCACAATGACCACCACCACCTCAACTACAATGACCACCACCAACTCAAGCACCACCACCTCAACCACAATGACCACCACCAACTCAAGCACCACCACCTCAACCACAACCACCACCACCACCTCAACCACAATGACCACCACCAACTCAAGCACCACCACCTCAACCACAATGACCACCACCATCACCACCCCCTCAACTACAATGACCACCACCACCACCCCTCAACTACAATGACCACCACCAACTCAAGCACCACCACCTCAACCACAATGACGACCACCAACTCCACCACCACAACCTCAACCACAATGACCACCACCACCTCAACCACAATGATGACCACCACCCCCTCAACCATAATGACCACCACATCCTCCAGATGCGATGACATATCTGAAAATTCCCATTGAATTCATTGTTACTGCATTACAGTCATGCGAATAAATCCGTCACGAACATGAAATCGAAATAAATTGCCTGAGACGTAAGAGAGCTATCGAGACACATCCGAAATCTAGCAAAAGCGAAACCCGCCCAGCCGAGGTGCAGCAGTAAGGATGTGTCAGGGTGAAACAGAGACCACAAAAAGGATTCCAGTTGTGTGTTTTGGGCAGCGAACTCGCCAAGGATGTGCTCAACGCTTCAGCGTGCCAAACCCCTATCAGACGCAAACATCGCTCACCTTCAGTGAGTCAACCCCACACGCCAGCAGCCTGTAAAAATATCTGGCAGTGCAGTGCGGTTGGAAAAGCATTTGACGGCATTTTTTTTTACAGTTTCAGCCTTGGATTTTGAGTAAAAAAAAAAAAGAGCCAGGGAAAGTATGTGAGTGCAGAACTGAGGTCTGAAATGTTCCCAGAGGAGACAGGTTAGCCTGTGTTTCATCTCATGTCCCATTCCCTCTGTGCTGGAGGATTATGGGCAATTGAAGGAGACAGCAGTGATCATATGGAAGTGTTTGAAGCTGCACTAAGCTCACTAACACACCCTAAACAGGACATCAGTGAGTGCGTACTATCAGCCTGAACACACACACACACATACAAAGAGAGAGAAAGGGATGAAGAGAGACAGAGAGAGAGAGAGAGAGAGAGAGAGAGAGAGAGAATGAGAGTTATAATGACAGAGAGAATGAGAGAAAAAATGTTATTGCCTACTAGCACAGAGGTATTGAGGTGAGATCTGGTGAAGTAGCCTGCTGGTGTTTTACTGCAGTACAGAAAGGACAATCATAAGCTTTAAGGTGTGATGTGTGTAAAGTGTGATAATGGAGATTAGTAGACACTGGGAAAGAGAGATAGGTAGAGAAAGAGAAATATAGAGAGAGGTAAGTGAACAGGGGTGAGATGTTGAGAGGGTCCACAGCTGTAAAGTGAACAGGAGTGAGATGTTGAGAGGGTCCACAGCTGTAAAGTGAACAGGAGTGAGATGGTGAGAGGGTCCACAGCTGTAAAGTGAACAGGAGTGAGATGGTGAGAGGGTCCACAGCTGTAAAGTGAACAGGAGTGAGATGTTGAGAGGGTCCACAGCTGTAAAGTGAACAGGAGTGAGATGTTGAGAGGTTTAACAGCTGTAAAGTGAACAGGAGTGAGATGTTGAGAGGGTCAACAGCTGTAAAGTGAACAGGAGTGAGATGGTGAGAGGTTTAACAGCTGTAAACTGAACAGGAGTGAGATGGTGAGAGGGTTCACAGCTGTAAAGTGAACAGGAGTGAGATGGTGAGAGGGTGCACAGCTGTAAAGTGAACAGGAGTGAGATGTTGAGAGGGTCAACAGCTGTAAAGTGAACAGGAGTGAGATGGTGAGAGGTTTAACAGCTGTAAAGTGAACAGGAGTAAGATGGTGAGAGGGTTCACAGCTGTAAAGTGAACAGGAGTGAGATGGTGAGAGGGTGCACAGCTGTAAAGTGAACAGGAGTGAGATGGTGAGAGGGTGCACAGCTGTAAAGTGAACAGGACTGAGATGGTGAGAGGGTTAACAGCTGTAAAGTGAACAGGAGTAAGATGTTGAGAGGGTCCACAGCTGTAAAGTGAACAGGAGTGAGATGGTGAGAGGGTCCACAGCTGTAAAGTGAACAGGAGTGAGATGGTGAGAGGGTCCACAGCTGTAAAGTGAACAGGAGTGAGATGTTGAGAGGGTCCACAGCTGTAAAGTGAACAGGAGTGAGATGGTGAGAGGTTTACCAGCTGTAAAGTGAACAGGAGTGAGATGGTGAGAGGGTCCACAGCTGTAAAGTGAACAGGAGTGAGATGGTGAGAGGGTGCACAGCTGTAAAGTGAACATGAGTGAGATGGTGAGAGGTTTAACAGCTGTAAAGTGAACAGGAGTAAGATGGTGAGAGGTTTAACAGCTGTAAAGTGAACAGGAGTGAGATGGTGAGAGGGTTAACAGCTGTAAAGTGAACAGGAGTGAGATGCTGAGAGGGTCAACAGCTGTAAAGTGAACAGGAGTGAGATGGTGAGAGGGTCCACAGCTGTAAAGTGAACAGGAGTGAGATGGTGAGAGGGTTAACAGCTGTAAAGTGAACAGGAGTGAGATGGTGAGAGGGTTAACAGCTGTAAAGTGAACAGGAGTGAGATGGTGAGAGGGTTAACAGCTGTAAAGTGAACAGGAGTGAGATGGTGAGAGGGTCAACAGCTGTAAAGTGAACAGGAGTGAGATGGTGAGAGGGTCCACAGCTGTAAAGTGAACAGGAGTGAGATGGTGAGAGGTTTAACAGCTGTAAAGTGAACAGGAGTGAGATGTTGAGAGGGTCAACAGCTGTAAAGTGAACAGGAGTGAGATGGTGAGAGGTTTAACAGCTGTAAAGTGAACAGGAGTGAGATGGTGAGAGGTTTAACAGCTGTAAAGTGAACAGGAGTGAGATGGTGAGAGGTTTAACAGCTGTAAAGTGAACAGGAGTGAGATGGTGAGAGGGTGCACAGCTGTAAAGTGAACAGGAGTGAGATGTTGAGAGGGTCCACAGCTGTAAAGTGAACAGGAGTGAGATGGTGAGAGGGTCCACAGCTGTAAAGTGAACAGGGTAGAGATGGTGAGAGGGTCCACAGCTGTAAAGTGAACAGGAGTGAGATGGTGAGAGAGGTTTAACAGCTGTAAAGTGAACAGGAGTGAGATGGTGGGCCACAGCTGTAAAGTGAACAGGAGTGAGATGTTGAGAGGGTTACCAGCTGTAAAGTGAACAGGAGTGAGATGGTGAGAGGGTCCACAGCTGTAAAGGAGGAGTGAGATGTTGAGAGGTTAGCAGCTGTAAAGTGAACAGGAGTGAGATGGTGAGAGGTTTAACAGCTGTAAAGTGAACAGGAGTGAGATGGTGAGAGGGTCCACAGCTGTAAAGTGAACAGGAGTGAGATGGTGAGAGGGTTAACAGCTGTAAAGTGAACAGGAGTAAGATGGTGAGAGGTTTAACAGCTGTAAAGTGAACAGGAGTGAGATGTTGAGAGGTTTAACAGCTGTAAAGTGAACAGGAGTGAGATGTTGAGAGGTTTAACAGCTGTAAAGTGAACAGGAGTGAGATGGTGAGAGGTTTAACAGCTGTAAAGTGAACAGGAGTGAGATGGTGAGAGGGTTCACAGCTGTGAGGTGAACAGGAGTGAGATGGTGAGAGGGTTAACAGCTGTAAAGTGAACAGGAGTGAGATGGTGAGAGGGTTCACAGCTGTGAGGTGAACAGGAGTGAGATGGTGAGAGGGTTAACAGCTGTAAAGTGAACAGGAGTGAGATGGTGAGAGGGTCCACAGCTGTAAAGTGAACAGGAGTGAGATGTTGAGAGGGTTAACAGCTGTAAAGTGAACAGGAGTGAGATGGTGAGAGGTTTACCAGCTGTAAAGTGAACAGGAGTGAGATGGTGAGAGGGTCCACAGCTGTAAAGTGAACAGGAGTGAGATGGTGAGAGGTTTAACAGCTGTAAAGTGAACAGGAGTGAGATGGTGAGAGGGTCCACAGCTGTAAAGTGAACAGGAGTGAGATGGTGAGAGGTTTAACAGCTGTAAAGTGAACAGGAGTGAGATGGTGAGAGGGTCCACAGCTGTAAAGTGAACAGGAGTGAGATGTTGAGAGGGTTAACAGCTGTAAAGTGAACAGGAGTAAGATGGTGAGAGGTTTAACAGCTGTAAAGTGAACAGGAGTGAGATGTTGAGAGGTTTAACAGCTGTAAAGTGAACAGGAGTGAGATGTTGAGAGGTTTAACAGCTGTAAAGTGAACAGGAGTGAGATGGTGAGAGGTTTAACAGCTGTAAAGTGAACAGGAGTGAGATGGTGAGAGGGTTCACAGCTGTGAGGTGAACAGGAGT
>CM022776.1:17233873-17238873 GCA_012411365.1 Ameiurus melas
TCCCAATAGTCCCCGAAGCTACCCAGGCTGACGCTGAACAGCCGCAACCTATGCTAACCTATTTCTGCTCAACTGGCAGAAGGCTCTGCGCAATATGATGTAAATTAGAGGGAACGTATCTTCCAATTCCTCATATTTGCCGGAAAGCGGAGAATGCGTTAATGTTCTGTACAGCGTGTTTGGCTTCTGGTCTGAGTCCAGGCAGGAAGAAACTGAACAGGACACAAATAGCCTGGAATAAACACACAGATAAGACAGAGAGCTTTGGAAATGCTGTTTCAGTTAGTGTTTCCTCGCTAATAGAGCTAATGCTTCCTGAAGTGATGTAACCGGTTCTACTGGTGGCTCTGCTCCAAATCTTCAAACTGATCTGACTATTTGTGGTGTTGGGCCAGTGATAACGTTTACACGGACAGCAGTAATCTAATCATTGACCTTATTCTGAATAAGACGATATTCTGATTAAGGTGTTTACATGAGTCGCTTTTAGAATACTCCTTTCTTGTTCAGGTTTGACGTGTTCTAGAACACAGATGGATTAACGTCACACGTCATTACGTCCCCGCGCCACGCCGTCCGACGTCCCCTCCAGAATTTCACGTATCGACGTACAGTTGGTCTTCGTTATGGGACCGTATACAGTTTTGGGTGTTTTGATGTTTTGAAGTGCGGTTGATTATTTGTCGTGCTGTACGTGCGAATAGACGACTGCTTGAAGCCGTGGGCTGCGTCCCAAACCGCGTACTTACCGTCTATATAGTAGCCGAGATACGTGTATTTCTCCTACTACAGGTTTATAGTCGGCAAGTACGCAGTTTGGGACGCAGCCGTGCTCTCTTGTTCGCCGTCAAACGGTCGAGCGCTGCCGTGTGTGTGTGTACGTGTCCTGTCTCACAATGCGATGAAAACTCTCCCACGACGTTAATAGTGTGATTAAGGTGTGTACGTGTCTGTAACGTGACTAAAACAAGAATACTCCACACGTCTTCATTCCGTTTGTGTTTACTTCGAATATGACTTTAGTCAGATTAAGGTCATCAATAATCTCTGTTTACATGCTAGTTTCTTAATCAGAGTATCGTCTGATTATCGTCTGAGAGAGAGAAAGGTTAAACAAATGAACCTACTACCACAGAATTAAACGAATGAAACCTCTTTAACGTTAAAGATTATCAATAAAGAAAGCTGCTATCTCTGTACGGTCTCAGTGATCACAGTCTGGCGGTGGAGACGGGGGGACACGGACTGAGAGAGACGTCAGACTGTGCTCCCGCTGCACTGAACCAGTCGTGGAGGACCAAGTTCACTTCCTCTCTGTGCAGTGCAGCAAATACACAGCCATTAGAGACACACACTTTATACTCATTAGGGCAAATTCTACCTGAATTCCTTCAGAGAGGTAACGTAGACCAACTCTCCTATCTTTTGGGAGAGAAGACGGACTGTATTCAGCTGGCAGGTCAGTGCGTGTCCTCCTGCCACTATACGAGGGAGCGAGACGGACTCTTATTAACACTAACACAGTACAGCGCTACTGAATCTGTTACTTTCATTTACCTTCTCCGGGTCTTTCCCGTTGTTCTCTTTTTCTGTCATTAGCTTCCAATGTTTTCTTCTCTTATTGCATATGTGCCCATAGATGTTAATTTTTTTTTTTATTTGTTCATTTTTAATGCGTTAAATGTGTTAAAATATACTAAATGTGTGTTAATCGATGCTGTGGCAACGTGGTGGTATAACAGTCATGCCAATTAAGCTCATTTGAATTTGAACTGAGCGCGAGAGCGAGAGAGAGAACAAGAGAGAGAGCAAGAGAAAGAGACAGAGAACAAGAGAGAGAGAGAGAGAGAGTGTGAGTTTTGAACTGAATTGAAAGAGAGCGAATGAGAGAGAGATTATATAATTATTGAGAGAGAGAGAGAGAGAGAGTTCAGTTGTGTACTGAACTGAACTTAAAGAGAGAGAGAGATAATGAGAGAGAGTGAGAGTGTGAGAAAGAGAGTGCTTAGTTCTGAACTGAAAGAGAGCGAGAGAGAGAACAAGAGAGAGAGAGAGAGAGAGAGAGAGAGAGAGAGATTACGTAATTATTGTAATTATTGAAAGAGAGAGAGAGGGAGAGAGTTCTGCTGTGAACTGTACTGAACTGAATGAGAGCGAGAGAGAACAAGAGAGAGAGATTATGTAATTATTGTAACTGTTGAGAGAAAGAGAGAGAGAGTAGGAGAGAGAGAGAGAGAACAATAGAGAGTTCTGTTGTGAACTGTAACTGAAAGAGAGAGAGAGAGAGTGAGAGAGATGGCGAGAAATAGAGTGCTCAGTACTGAACTGAAAGAGATCGAGAGAGAGATAGAATGTGAGAGAGAAAGAGATTACATAATTAATGTGATTTTTGACAGAGAGAGAGAGAGAGAGAGAGAGAGATCAGTTTCACGTAACAGTCAAACATGTTAAACGACCTCTAAGACCTGCTCATAAAGAAGATGCTTAAATGAATGTGGCTCATTAGAAGACGACGAGGAACCCCTGCTGAAGAAAAAAACCAGTAGAAACCATCACAGAAACTCTAATGGTTTCCACTACAAATACCATTACAAACCATTAAACCCATTACCATTATTGATCCTTAATGGTATCCACTGGACATAACAGGCCACCAATAGACGCCAACAAATTACCAATAGAGACCCACAGGGACCTCCAGTTTCCTTTAAAACCAGTACAATTCCCGTTATAACCATTAAAACCATTACAAATCCTCTGAGGGGTTCTGTTTAATTTTCTTTCATCAGGGACATGAGACATCATCAGCATCATCACTGCGTGATACGAGGAGTGAGGACGGGAGATTTGATCATTTACCGTTGTGCAGCTTTGCCTTTGGATACCCCAGGTCGTTCCTGTAGTTCGTTAGAAGCTCCTTTTAGTCTTTACGATCAGGAATGCTGGAGGTGAATGCTGGAGGTGGGGTTTGAGCAGGTGTCTGACACGCATTAAAGTGACGATACGATGGAACAATACAGTCGTTTTCACAACTTTATCTCCTTCGTCTAAACGTACCTGATCATCACCGTTGTTCTTTTTGTTTTAGAGCAGTGGTCACCGACCCTCTTCTCCGAGATCTACCTTCCTGCAGGTTTCATCTCCAACCCAAACATACCTGCTTTAGTTGCTTAAGAACTTCTTAAGGAAATGATTAGATGGTCAGGTGGACAATGACAATATCTAGTCATTGTATATGTATCTAATGTAGGTGTCTTGAAATTGCTTGGGTCAACATTGGGGGGCAAGATGGCTTATTGACCCCTAGTACTCCCAGTTTCCCAGGTTTCCTCCCCCAGTCCAAAGACATGCGCTATAGGTTGATCGCCATCTCTAAATTGTCCGTAGTGTGTGAATGTGTTTGTGGTTGTGCCCTGCGATGGATTGGCATCTGTCCAGGGTATCCCTGGCCTTGTCCCCACAAGTCCCCTGGGATAGGCTCCAGGCTCCATGGAATAGGCTCCAGGCCCCGGGGATCGGCTCCAGGCCCCCTGGGATAGGCTCCAGGCTTTGTGGAATAGGCTCCAGGCACCTGGGATAGGCTCCAGGATCCCTGGGATAGGCTCCAGGCTCCATGGAATAGGCTCCAGGCTCCCTGGGATAGGCTCCAGGCGCCTGGGATAGGCTCCAGGCCCCTGGGATAGGCTCCAGGCTCCCTGTTATAGGCTCCAGGCCCCTGGGATAGGCTCCAGGCCCCCTGGGATAGGCTCCAGGCCCCTGGGATAGGCTCCAGGCCCCGGGATGGGCTCCAGGCCCCTTTTATAGGCTCCAGGCCCCTGGGATATGCTCCAGGCTCCCTGGGATAGGCTCCAGGCCCCCTGGGATAGGCTCCAGGCCCCCTGGGATAGGCTCCAGGCTCCCTGTTATAGGCTCCAGGCCCTTGGTATAGGCTCCAGGCCCCCTGGGATAGGCTCCAGGCCCTGGTATAGGCTCCAGGCCCCCTGGGATAGGCTCCAGGCTCCCTGGGATGGGCTCCAGGCTCCTGGGATAGGCTCAGGCTCCATGGAATGGCTCAGGCTCCATGGAATAGGCTCAGGCTCCCTGGGATAGGCTCAGGCCCTGGGATGGCTCAGGCCCCTGGGATGGCCAGGCTCCCTGGGATAGGCTCCAGGCCCCTGGGATGGGCTCCAGGCTCCATGGGATAGGCTCCAGGCTCCATGGAATAGGCTCAGGCTCCATGGAATGGGTCCAGGCCCCTGGTATGGGCTCAGGCCCCTGGGATAGCTCCAGGCCCCTGGGATAGGCTCCAGGCTCCCCTGGGATAGGCTCCAGGCTCCCTGGGATAGGCTCCAGGCTCCATGGAATAGGCTCCAGGCTCCCTGGGATAGGCTCCAGGCCCCTGGGATAGGCTCCAGGCACCCTGGGATAGGCGCCAGGCTCCCTGGGATAGGCTCCAGGCTCCTTGGGATATGCTCCAGGCTCCCTGGGATATGCTCTAGGCTCTGTGGAATAGGCTCCAGGTGCCTGGGATAGGCTCCAGGCTCCCTGGAATAGGCTCCAGGCTCCCTGTGTAGGAAAAGCGCTACAGAAGATGATAAGAAAGTTGGTCCGTATTTGTCAGATGGTCAGATGAAAACATACCTAATGATACCAAACAGCGCTACAGCGTTACATCGTCAGCACGACGAGGCAAACATCAGACACTGAACACGTCACGTCTTAGCTAATCAACTACATTCGCATCCTCAGATAAATCGCACACACACTGGTTTATAACGCACACGTGCATGAGCATATGCACGCACACACACTGTGTCTGATTACTGAAGTCACGCTTGTCTAATAAACTTGGAGCTACAATAACTCGATGCCGCACACACACACACACACACACACACACACACACATTTCAGCATGTTTTCATTTGCCCGGTTCTTTCACTGTTCTTCAGTGTTGTGGGTTCTGAACAACCGCTGGAATTTCCTGCACAAGCCGCAGACCGGCCACCATTTTGCAAGCAC
>CM022776.1:17243873-17273873 GCA_012411365.1 Ameiurus melas
AATACGCCAAGATGGTCGCTCGTGAAACTGTGTAAATAAACAGCGAACCGTACGCTCCGAGTCCAGCGGCTGACATGTTTACCCTCCGAGCAGCGGCGAAAAGCGCTCACTGACCAAAGCGTACCAAATACCAAAGCGTGTTCTGGTGTTGGGCGAATTTGCTTTTTCTTTTTCGCCGCGTGAGGAACGCCGACGCTGCCAGCCTCTTCATTACCCGAGGTGACGATTGGATCGAGACGGCTTTCAATGGGCCGCCTGTTTCCGTGCGGCGTTCGGGCACGGAGCGTCAGATCTGAGCGACACCCCGACGGGAGCCTGGGACCCCTTCTCACCGGGTGCCAGTCCGCCGCCGGAGCCTTTGAACTCGGAGGAGCAGAGAGGCCGAGAAATAACGACGACGTGAAAAGGAGGCATGAAAACAGACAGGATTTTCAGCATGCTGTTAATAAGCTGGTGAAGCATGCCGCTGTGGCCGGTATTAGCAGTGATTGCTGGGTTGAGTGACGCGCTGGATTATCCGGGAACATCGGGAAAATAAAACGGCTTTCATCGTGCATGTGTGTGTGTGTGTGTGCGTGCATTTGATGTCTCGAGAGCAAAGGAATTACGTGTGAGAGAGACAGAGCTTGGTGATGCGGCCATGTTTTATCAAAAACATACACAAGAATATCAGAAATTTAATCACAGCACTTCCATCTGTGTGTGTGTGTGTGTGTGTGTGTGTGTATACACACACACACACACACACACACACACTGAGAACGCGCTACCTACCCTCTTACGCATACATACAAAACCACGAGCCATCCAGGAGCGGCCATGGTTCATGGGTGGGAGGGATGGAGCGTTCTCTCTCTCTCTCTCTCTCTCTTGCTCTCCTGTCAGTCAGAGCAACACCGACCAATCACGGGTCTCCGTGAGCTCATGTACAGTACGCAGAAGAGCACACTAGAGCTGCACTGTGAGGTTGCAGGAGTTAAACACGTGCTAGTCTTCACCCTTCCCGGTTGAGATAGAGTAGAGCTGTCTAGGTGGGTCAGAAAATATTCTGAGGGATGGGATTAATGCTCTCTGTGATGTTCTTCTGTATGTTATGTTATGTTATGGTTGCTGTTGCTTCCGCGTGTTATCCCTTTTGTCAATGATTGGACCTCTCAATGTTTTATTGTTTCAGGTCACTTCCTGGGCAACCAAAGTGTCCTAGACATCCTGCGGCAGGAGGGCTATGAGGTGGAGCACACGTCGGCCCAGGAGCCTGCTACAACGTGAGTCATTCACACACACACACACACACACACGTATCTATCAAAAATGTAACTTTTTAAAAAAAATTTATAGAGGATGATCCGCAATTCTTTACCACTCAACCTTTGTTGCCGTGCGCTTTCCAGTCGAGTAATTCTCGTTGAAATAAACGGGGAACTTTTTTTTTGAAGGACACCAGAAATTCCTTGCGAACGCGGCCATACAGCGCCACTCGTTCTCACCCGGCTCTTAACTCTGCACTTTTCATCCCACTCGTTTTCTCCATCCGTGTCCTTTCTTACACGCTCTCCTCCTCCTCTACGCAATCATCTTGAGCGCACACATAATAACTCATAACACATTGGACGGAGCATCATATTAAACTGACTATGCCAGAGAAAACTGCACACACGGTCCGATCATCACGTCACGGTCCACCACGTAGATGTGCCCGGCACGCTGTAACTCACCCCAAAGGCACCGCGCATACAGCGTGCAAATTACAGACAGAGCTACACTCTGCCTTTGATCCCCCCCGCTAACCATGACGAGATGGGCCGACCCACCGCTCTACCAACTCCACTGGCACACGGGACTCGTCCATTCATCCTGTTGAGAGGTTCGGTGTCGGAGCAAAGGCGCAAGGCGAGTCTACTCTGTTTCTGTGGTGCGGATCAAGACGTGACGTCAGGCAGGTGGGAAAGGGAAGAGAGGCGAGATGTTACAAAGGATGAACAGTTTAAATTAATCAAAACAGCATGAAAAAATAAGCACAATTACATGGAGGGAGGGAGTGAGGGAGTGAGTGAGTGAAGGAGCGAGTGAGCGAGCGAGGGAGGGAGCAAGTGAGGGAGCGAGCGAGTGAGGGAGTGAGCGAGTGAAGAAGCAAGTGAGGGAGCGAGCGAGGGAGTAAGTGAGTCAGGGAGTGAAGGAGCAAGTGAGTGAGCGAGTGAGGGAGTGAGTGAGTGAGCGAGTGAAGGAGCAAGTGAGGGAGTGAGCGAGCGAGGGAGCGAGGGAGTGAGCAAGGGAGTGAAGGAGCAAGTGAGTGAGTGAGCGAGGGAGGGAGTGAGCGAGGGAGGGGAGCGAGCAAGTGATGGAGTGAGCGAGCGAGGGAGTGAGGGAGTGAGCAAGGGAGTGAAGGAGCAAGTGAGTGAGCGAGCGAGGGAGTGAGGGAGTGAGTGACGGAGGGGAGCGAACGAGTGAGGGAGCGAGCGATTGAGGGAGCGAGCGAGGGAGCGAGCGACGGAGGGGAGCGAACCAGTGAGGGAGCGAGCGAGTGAGGGAGGGAGCGAGTGAGGGAGGGAGCGAGTGAGGGAGCGAGCGAGCGAGGGAGCGAGCGAGTGAAGGAGCAAGTGATGGAGTGAGCGAGCGAGTGAGGGAGTGATTAAACCCGTGTGTGCCATTCCAGGCCTGAAAACAAAGCCATTTGTATGTGGCACGTTTACGATAACTTGTTATGGCCCTTTTTCCCCCCAATAAAGCTACCAAACATACAAAAGTGGGGCTCAAGTTTAAACCCAAACAACTACATTCTTACATTAAACACATTCGCGTTTGAGGTTAAGCAACTGTTAATGTTTACCTCGGCTGTAGGATTGGACTCGAGTCCGGTCTCAAGACATTTTCTGGCTTTGGTTTCACAGACTCTGTTTCATTTCATTCTCGACGGAGTGTTTGTCAAAATCATCGTCGTGTTGTTTTTGTCTTTTCACATGCACAGCGATCGACAAGACGTAATTCCTACTTGTAGAAATCAGCCTAATCATCGGTGCAATGCAAAAATAAAGCCAACTCCGTGACGTAAAAGGCTGGTCTTGATGGTTTTCAGTGTCTTCCTTGACTCGGCCTCGACTTTGGCTAGTCCCGGTCTTGGAGAATGGAGAAAGGCAGAATGAAAGAAAGAAAGAAAGAAAGAATCATGTATTGCAGCGGTCCCCAACCTTTTTTGCGCCACGGACCGGTTTAATATCAGACGATATTTTCCCGGACCGGACTTTAAGGTGTGGCGGATAAATACAACAAAATAAAATGATCGGACCGGCATAAAAACTGCCGTATTTTTAAAAATATAATAATAAACGTGAATCCGATGTGAAATCGCAACTTTATTAGCAGCGTCCTCGTAACATCGTCTCTCCCCCCTAACGCTCTCTGGTCTCTATGGTAAGGGTTCAACGGATCACGTGACCGAGACGAGCGTCTTGACATGCGTCAAGAGTGAGTCGTAGAAGGATGTAACGGAGAGAATCCGCTCATTTTCCAGATCCAAATAGTAAATAAAACGTCTTACCCAAGTGTTTATACTAAGCATTTTGCGATTGTTTCTGGCAAAGCACAGAAATAGGGAAGCGGTTGCTATAACTACGAAATCTCCCACAATAATGGACCATAAAACCATTTGAAGCTATCCTACTACAACTACAATATTTCAGTTATGGAAAGCAGGATTTAAAGGACTGGTGTTGGGCCCTTAATACTTTTAGGGTGGAATGGTTACTAAGGACTTAGTAGGGACACATAACAGAACTTAAGGGAGACACTCAGGCCCGGTTTACTCCGGTGCTCCAGTAGCGTCCACGCTACTCCGGCGTTTTTCCGACCCTCGACAACGGAGACTTTCAGAAACGCGGGAGACCCCCGTTATAGTTTGAAAACTCCGGGCTCGGGTTTCAGTGTAAACGGACCAAAAACGAAGACTTTTCAAAAACGAAAGTGTGGCTCCGCCCAGGGGGCGAGCTACGATTAGAGCGACCTCATCATCCGTCCACACGAAGACGTCCTTGCTTTTCCAGTGTGTATGAATGGTCACGTGACATGCATTTTCGGTTGTGTAGTGTGGACGGCGGTATTTCCGAAAACGCTTCGGGAACGCCAGTGTGGACGAGGATCGCTCTAGCGTAAACAGGGCCTTAAGCAATTAAGGGGAAATACTTAACGAGTGACTTAAGCGGACCCTTACGGTTTTTCTCGCACCCCATGTTTCACTAAGTGTATCCTTAACCTTATAATTGACAGTTTTCGTAACTTAAGGGCTTCGTTGCAACCGGCCGCAGTTATTCGAGAGCACTATTGTGGACAACGTTCTCAGCTCTCGGCTGCAATCTGGAAACTGAGCGCGCGCAGCATGGAAGCCCGTGTCCATCAAAGGAGCCCACATTATAGCTCAATCAACGGATGAGGACGTGATGTCTATAGAAACATCTGGCAAGGTTATTTTCCCACCGTGTTCAACTCTGGCTTCAGTAGCATCCAAAAACTCTAAACTAGCCGAGTGGGATCGGATAGTGACGTGCATCGTGAGGCTCGGAAAAACACTCTCTTATTCGCGTTTGATTTAACTTTGCAGAACAGCTACGACGACGGCTGGAGAAATTCCTTCAGAAGCAAGTGGAATAAAAAAAAATAAAAAAAAAACCCAAAAAGACGACTTTTCCCAGCTTAGTCTTTCACAATGTGGAAAAGTTGACTGTCGGCTGCATCTAATCTGAAATATGTTCATGCTAACGAAGTTCATTTCCGCTGCGTTGTCTGGCGTCTGCCTCGTTGTTTTTACGCTGCCGCGACCAGCCTATGCAACCCCGAATATGTGTTTAGAAACGTACCAAATATTCTCGATAATCATCACCCACATCCCATTAGCAGCATTTAAAAGTTCTTGCTCCGTTTAAAAAAAATAAATACTATTTCAGATAACAAATCTTATTTTAGATGCAGAGATTTAACGCGTTTAACATTCTAAAAGAAAGTGAAGGTCATTATTTACCCGAAAATAAAACAAACAAGAAACCTTGATGATGGTAGTACAACTGGCTCTTTAGAGAGAGGGGGGCGTGCCCGATTATGTCTCTGGTGGTTAGAGGCTCGTTTTGGCACTTCGTAAATTCTTTATGTGCTTAAAGAATGTGTGTGTGTGTGTGTGTGTGTGTGAAAAGAGAGAGAGAGAGAGAGAGAGAGAGTGATGGTTGGAAATTGAAAGAGAGTCATATCAGATGCTGGGCAAAGAACGAGAGTGAGTAAACAGGACAGTGTGTGTGTGTGTGTGTGTGTGTGTGTGTGTAGTGATACTGGACTGTGGAGGAATTCAGCACCTCTCTCCCACACACACACACACCACACACACACACACACACCCCTCGAGATTGTTACCATGCCTTTAAAGTGACACCTGATATTGTCCAGCCACCGTTAACCATTTTACCTCCCCGTCTTTCCGTCCTCGTGGCGCTGTCCCAGGAGCTGGCCAGAGATGGAAGGTACCACCGTGACGCAGAGCGGGGGAGGTCCTGATCCGGTGACCGAGGGGACGTCAGAACCTCCTGAAGTAGACGAGGAGCTGCCCCACCTGCTGGAGCCGGACAGTTTGAGTCAGCTGGAGGAGTTTGGGAGGCACCAGCGCCCCCGTAAGGCCCAGAGGCCTCACAGCAGGGAGCGGCTCTTCAGCGACCTGTGGGTGCGAATCGGATACAGGTAACACACTCGGCTTCTCGCGGCCTGCGTACTGATACCCGACATCATCGCTCAGCAAACATGAGGAGCATGGATGGATCTCCGTGCTAATGATCAAGTTCAACAGTATAATCATGATATTTAGCACAACATTACCAGCACTGGACTGTAAAGTATTATCAGTAAGTGTGTTTTATTCAGGAATCGTTTGAAAGCGTTAGCTTTAGTATCAAGAACAGATCTACAGGTATTAAAAAAAAAGAAAAAAACGTCATTGCAGAACCGACTAACCAAATATACCAAACTTACCCATCAATATAGTGATCCATTTAACCCCTTATGGTCCAATCTTATTGTTTAGTTAATCATCTTAACTGACTTAACTGACATCTTAAGTGACTATTATGGTCACGTGATGGACGTTAGGATGGACGCAAGTGCAGATAAGAGCTTTTACTTAAAGAGAGGAATCGATAACAGACGCTTGGTGGACGGAAGAGTCACGTAATACTTCGCAAACTCAGTGTTCGAATAGTCTTTCCTATACTCTGCTCGTGAGTGTGTGTGAGATTGGATGCAGGTGTGTGTGATTAGAATGCGTGTGAGTGTTCTGGGAATTGCAGTCCATGGCGGCCATGTTTGTAGGCCGCCGTGCAGGATGGGAAATGTAGTCACTGGTTTTCTGTGATATGACGACTATAAATCCAGATACTTGCAGGAGGTAAGGACTGTAAGTTCTAGGAGTATTGGGGTTCAAATCCAATCCATGCATTGCAGAATAAGTCAATTATTAGCTAAGTAAGTATGTAAAGTCATTGGAACGTCAAGGACATCGGACTTCTGATCTGAAGGTCGTGAGTTCACATCCCAGCACCTCCAAGCTGCCACTGCTGGGCCCTTGAGCAAGGCCCTTAACCCTCAACTGCTCAGTAGTATAAAAACATCCAAAAACTCCACTTGGATCTGGATAAGGGCGTGAAGTCCTCAGGTGGTAGAGCGGGGTGTCCTCAGGTGGTAGTCCAGGTGGCAGGGTTGTCCACTAATCATAGGGTTGGCGGTTCGATTCCCGGCTAGTATCTTGAATATAAACAAAGATGTTTTCATTTCATTTCTCCGATCAGATTACTGTAAACAAATCTAAAATCGTGACGTGAATATTAAGGTTGAAATTCTTTACCGGCAGGTAAGTCTGTTTCTTTTACCTGTCTGTTTATAGAAAGCTATACGATGCTAAACGATGCTAAAATACTCTCCGACTGTTTCCTCACTGCCTGTAGCACGACTTCACTTCCGGATATGCAGAAAACCAACAACGACGTGACGACCAGAACTTCTCTAAAGCTGCAGAAAGATCAACAGAGGAGAAGATCGTCACTCAGTCGTCGACAGGAGACTCCGCCCCCCAGCTCAACGGGCTTAGCCACGCCCACTCCGGGCTACACGCTGCCTTTTATGCTCACGTGCCTTCTCACACAAGTGCTGCTGCTGCTGCGCTTCACGTCTTGACCACAAGAGGGAGCCAACAAACACACAATTCACACCCAAAAACATTAGAAACAATATCGACGATTGTTTTTGCAGTAATATCGGGTGCGATTAGCTATATTAAACAACAGTAACAACAACAAGCTGGACACAAAGTAACGCCTCATTCGAAATGAGGTACACGTGGACGTCACGTCACGCACTTGAAGTGATCCGATTGGCCGATTCTCATATGGAATAAAATACACCCGATCCCAAAAATGACCACAGACCAAAGCGGAGTCTACTCGTCATTAATACGCTTTATACTTAAATAAACTTCACAAACATTAGTACGATTTCCCGTGAACTAAACTGGTCTAAATCCAACAATTTATTCATCGTAGTGCCTCAAATGAAACAAATCCAGCTCTTCTAGTGCCTTAAAGTGTAGTTTTGGTGAAATGCTGCTCAATAAGGACAAACACATCACCTTTCTTCTGAAAACAACAACAATATCTCTCCAAACGAATACGAAAAAGCATTTTGTCAAACTGTAAACACCTCTTCATCCTGAAGATGCCAATAAACATTACAGCTTTACCTCGGACTGTCACAAAGCTCTGACACTGGAGACTCCTTCCGTACGTGTTAAATAAACATCTCCTTAGGGGAAACTTCACCGTATCAACAATCACACGTGTTTAAAAATATATAGATATGTTTACTTGGAGCGTTTTCCATACGAGTCCACGTAAACGAGCTGTTACTATAGAAACGATAACGTATTCGAACGAGCGCGTTAATACGAACCTGAGGTTTGCAACTGCGCTACAGCCAGAGCTGCTGTTGTAGGCCTAGAAAACGTTCTGACCAATCAGAAGCCAGAATCTTACAATGCCATGGTAGGAAAATATTGCTAAAACCGTGCCGTAAAATGGATGAACAATCCTGAAGCAATGAAATCCACCATCTTACAAATAAAATGATTGGACACAAAAACGACGAAAGGTTTAACAGCGAAAACACCTCAAAGGGAAATAATAATAATAATAATAATAATAATAATAATAATAATAATAATAATAAGAATAATAATAACAATAATAATACTGTGATAACAGAGTTCACACACTTTTGTTTTGTACAATTTGTTCATAAAGGAATATTGTATATTTATTATTTCTTGGAGAGTATATTTTCATGCATTTGTCAAATACTGAAAATAAAATCTGAAGAAGAAAAAAATGTCGAGTCTTTTGCTCCATTTAAATTTTTATTTATTTATTTATTTACTGACTATAGATTGTATGTTGAAACGTTTCTAGCTGATGATTCTAAGTGAACATGAACTGAATTAAAACACCGAACCGTTTTGCTTGAAAACATCATTCAATCTCCGCACGATTTATTTATATATAATATTTACCGGTAGCTAGAATGTGACTTTCCTATAACCAGCTACGTTAGCTACTGAATTGATGCTAGTCTAACTAGCGTTAGGAAAAAAAATCAGGTACATTATTGACATTTCATATGATCAAAAACTTACCTCAACGTGCTATGTTAAATCAGATGAAGTTCATGCTTCGTAAGGAGGTATCAGAGATGCCTCATTTTTATACGAATCTTTGCTTGCTCAAACATTTTACCGAGGTAGGGCCAGGACGCTCGTCCTCAGGTTCATCCAGTGGACCATCCAGCTATACTGTGCAGCATGAGAAGATCATGGCTGATGATGAAACTGGTACGGTTCTGGAGAGATTTTTCTAGATTGGATGATAATCTAGACCACTTTGATAGATACAATGAATATAAAAAGTCTACACACCCCTGCTAATATGGCAGGTTTTTGTGATGAAAAAGAAAAAAAAATGGCACCAAGATTAAATCATCTCAGAGCTTTTTCCACCCCTCAATGTGAAATTGCAATATAGCTATAGAGATGAAGTGAAAAACCATCAGAAACATTTTAGGGGAAAAATAGGTGCACACCATTTTATTATTGGGGGGTGTGGCTGTGCTCAGAATGAACCAATCATATCCAATCAAAAGTAAAGACCATACAGCTGCCATCGATGACATTATTCTGATTAGCTCCAATTAAACTCCAGCTGCTGGTCCACATAGAGCGTAGAAAGCACCCATGGTAGGCTATCTCACCGGTCTAAAGGGATCGACGAAAAGAATTTCCAAAACATTAGATGTACCATGGAACACCGTGAAGGCCATCATCAACAAGTGGAGGAAATGGGATAGCACAGTGACATCACCAAGAACAGGACGTCCCTCAGGAATGTACAAAAGGACAAGGATGTTGGATGGACGAGAGAAGACCAGATCGTTGCGACTTTAAAGAGTACTTTGAAGGTCTACATAGAAATGTGAGAAAACTCACATAAAGTGTAATCATGCTAAGAAAAATACTCAGCAACGAAGTCGCGTTACTCAACTATTTTCTCACTGCTAAAACAAAGGCCCACCATGATAAATACACTGAAAGAATTGCTCAGGTAGATTGTTCACTGATGAACAGTGCTGTTATCTGTTTGAAAGGGTCTAAGCCAAAATTATAAGATCAAACGGTAAACCTAGTTATAGGTTTTAGATATGGGAACAACACCTCCTACACTACAATGAGCACTGATTTCAATTAGCTTTCTCACACACTCTGGAGCACGGTTGATTGGTTGGTTGATTGGTTGGTTGATTTGGTTGATTGATTGGTTGATTGATTGGTTGGTTGGTTGATTGGTTGGTTGGTGTGAAATCAGGGAGTCGGTGATTGAGAAACGGAAAGAAGTCTCACACGCGTTCACAGTGCTCATTGTCCATGAGCCTGGACTGGACCACCAGCAGGTGGCGCTCAAGTCATGTGGATCAGAAACCAATACTGCAACACCGACAATACAACAGTTACTGTGTGGACGTTATTTGTTTGTTTGTTTATTGTCAAACCTTACCTTTTTTCCCTTCCAATTTCACAGAATGCATTAAAGACTAAATGAAAAAAAAATGAAAAAATAAACAATCATGAAACTTTAAATATAATAAATATATTATTCGCCATTTTGTTTATTGAGTTGAACCAAAGTAATTTTAGTGGATCTGATGCCATAGCTGCTTTCATCACACATTAGATGAACAAGACAATACTAATACTAATAATACTACTATTAATACCACAACAATATCCACAAATATATAATAAAAAAAAAAAAAAAAAAAAAAAAAAAAAAATACTACTACTACTACTAAAAAAAAAAAAAAAAAACAACATACTACTACTACTACCACACTACTACTATACCACAAACAATTACTACTACTACTGCAACAACACCACAACAACAACACTACATACTACAACTAACTACTACTACCATCACCACCACCACCACCACTACTACTACTACTACTACTACCACAACTACTACTACTACCACCACCACCACTACTACTACTACCACCACAACTACTACTACTACTACCACCACAACTACTACTACTACTACTACCACAACTACTACTACCATCACCACCACCACCACCATTACTACTACTACTACTACTTACAGCATATATATTTATTATTTATTAAAGATCATTAACCTCATCACTGAACTGAGTCAGACAACATTCTCACACTTCCTCACATTATACAGCACACAAGCTGATAGTTTAAACTCGTCCCATAATCTGGTGTCTTATCATCTAGAGCAGTGTAGGGTGGTGTATGGTACCCTGAGGGTTGTGAGTGTAAATCCCAGCACTGACACAGAGCTACTTTACAGCCTTTCAGCTCAGCTGCTAATCTCTCAGATCAGATTGGGTTTCGCCTCGACAGTAGTGCAATAAAAATAAAAATAAAACGACCAAGAAACCCCCCAGCCCCCCAGTGATCCAGTTTCCTGATGGTAGCCAATATCCGGTGCATCGTGTATATTACTGGAAAAGTCCCCCACACAGCCTTCTGTGTTATGTGAAAGTACATCACACCGGCTTGTGTCCAGAGTAATATGCAAACACACGTGAAAAAAAAAATGAATTATGTTAGATCACATCTGAAGAATAACCGCGTGCTGCCGATCACGTGACTGTGCGTGAACACGTGTGGAGAAAAAAAATGCGTCGCGAAGCTTCAGTGAAATGTGTTGGCACGTGCGTCAGCTGAATTCATTCTTTCTGTTTAAAGCGACTGCGTGGAGGTTTCTCACTGGATCATTAACACGCAGATGATGTGACTCAATAATAATAATAATAATAATAATAATAATAATAATAATAATAATAATAATAATAATAATAATAATAATAATAATAATAATAATAGCTGTTTTGATGGAAGGATTTAGAAGAGTATAAGGTTGGGAATGTAATGTTCTTTTTTTTTTTGTTTTATTTTGAATGAAAATGCAAAATGCAAATGAACGAATTCACGAGCGCGTTTAGGTATCACACTTCTCACTTTTATTCTAAACTGCATGCAGAGATTCACCACGCATGCAGATCACTGGAAATAACAATAATAATAATAATAATAATAATAATAATAATAATAATAATAATAATAATAATGATGATAATAATGATGATGATGATAATAATAACAATAATAATAATAATAGCTGTTTTGATGGAAGGATTTAGAAGAGTATAAGGTTGGGAATGTAATGTTCTTTCTTTTTTTTGTTTTATTTTGAATGAAAATGCAAAATGCAAATGAAACGAATTACGAGCGTTTAGGTATCACACTTCATTTTTATTCTAAACTGCATGCAAGATTCACCACGCATGCAGATCACTGGAAATAATAATAATAATAATAATAATAATAATAATAATAATAATAATAATAATAATGATGATGATAATAATAATAACAATAATAATAATAATAATAATAATAATAATAATAATAATAATGATGATGATGATGATGATGATGATGATGATAATAATAATAATAACGATAAAAATAATAATGATAATAATAATAATAATAATAATAATAATACTAATGATGGTAATAATAATAACAATAACAATAATAATAATAATAATAATAATAATAATAATAATAATAATAATAATAATGATGGTAATAATAATAATAATAATAGTAATAATAATAATGATGATGGTAATAATAATAATAATAATAATAATAATAATAATAATCCTAATAATAATCATCATCATGAGGGGAGGAGGAGGAGGAGGTTGCTATGGGAACGGATTATGGGCTGGCACAAATAAACACAATAACACCACCCCGCCGGTGATTATTTTCCTATAACAGCACGCCCCTAAAACGGTTTATTCCTTATTTTAACTAATGCTTAATTTTTTAAATAAATACCCGATGTTTGTAATGTTAGTACAGAATATTTAATTATATTTATATTGACATCAGATTCAGAACAGAGACGCAAACTTTTAAACATTATAATGTCGTCCTCCCCCCCAACATGAATATCTCAAAATACACATTTCCCCCCATTTTTTCTTTCTTTCTTTTATTACCTGTTGTTTTCTTCAAACATCATGAACAGATCCATCAGGTGGGGATCAAACATGCCGCTTAGAGCTTAGCGCACTAGAAATAAGCATTTATTATGCTGAATTTCATAAACAAGCTTGGATCTCAATCAGGGGCGGTTCTATGGGAACGGATTATGGGCTGGCACAAAGAAGCGGAACAACTTTTCTTTTCTTTTCTTTTTTAAGTAAACAGCTATTTCGGCTGTTAAGTCGAGACAGGACAATGTTTGCCTTCGCTAAAATACCATTTTGCCTGGGCTTTGGGGGCCGCGCGCGCGGGATCAGACCGCCGTGACCCCCTTCCGGCGTGCGCAGGAAGGAGCGCGTGCTGCATATAAATAAAAGATTACTGCTGGGGTGGAGGGGGAAAAAATCAATTTCTGAGCAAACTCATTTCCAATGCTCCGTCCGCACCCGTTCAGCCTCTCTCTCTCTCTCTCTCTCTCTCTCTCTCTCTCTCTCTCTCTCCTCATGCAGGCGGTAATTACTTGCGCAAGTCGTTTTGCGCCCTTTGAGTCGCGCCGTTTCACAAATGAAGGTTAAGTTTGTTTAACCGCGCTGGATTTGCCGGCCATGTTAAAGCATATAATGCGGCAGAGCGAGACTTTGGCCACCTTTAAGACCCCCTCAATACCCCCCATTCCCCCTCCGCGTCCCCTAATACCCCACTATAAGTGTGTGTGTGTGTGTGTGTGTGTGTGTGTGTTTATTTCTTGATGGGGAGCACAATTTTGACTTTGTGTCGTCTCCACTAAGAAAACTCACCACTTTCAGAAAGCACTTTATCCTGGTCAGGGTCACGGTGGATCTGGAGAACATCCTGGGAACACTGGGTGTGAGGTGGGAATACAGCGTGAATGGGACACCGGTCCTTCACAGGGAATCCTGCACACACTTATTCACATCTAGGGGCAATGGAGCATAGCCTGGTATGATTTTGGAGGTGGGACGAAACCTGAGAACGCAGAAGAAGAACCCATGGGCAGGGGGAGAAGAGGAGAAGCTCCACAGCGAGAGTAACCCGAGCTCAGGATCGGACCGGGGACGCTGGAGCTGTGAGGCGGCCCGGGAAAAACTTTTTGAATTTTTATTTTTTTTTAAAGAAAGAAGGAAAACTAAAAGAGCCTAACTGTTTCCTTTTTCATTCCAGATGTTAAGGTTAGGGTTTTGGTCTCGCATACATTAGCTGCATTAAGAATAATGTCCTCACAATGAGAGTAAGACAAACGTGTGTGTATGTGTGTGTGTGGACATTGAGAGAAGAGAAGGTGTGCTGTGGAATCTGGCACCAACACGTTAGCAGCAGGTCCTTTACGTCCTGTAAGTTGCGAGCTGGGGCCTCCGTGGATCGGACTTGTTTGTCCAGAACATCCCACAGACGCTCGATCGGATTGAGATCTGGGGAATTCGGAGGCTGAGTCAACACCTTGAACTCTTTGTCGTGTTCCTCAAACGGTTCCTGAACTCTTTTTGCAGTGTGGCAGGACGCGTTATCCTGCTGAAAGAGACCACTGACATTAGGGAACAGCGTTGGACATGAAGGAGTGTACTTGTTCAGTAACAATGTTTAGGTAGGTGGTACGTATCAAAGTAACATCCACATGAACGCCAGGACCCAAAGTTTCCCAGAAGAACATGACCCAGAGCATCACACTACCTCCGCCTCACTGGTTTGCCTTCTTCACATAGAGCATCCTGGTGCGTCTCGTCCCCAGGTAGGACACACACACGCACCCGGCCGTCCACATGATGTAAAAGAACATCTGATTCATCAGACCAGGCCACCTTCATCCATTGCTCCATGGTCCAGTTCTGATGCTCACGTGACCATTATAGGAGCTTTGGGTGGAGGACCGGGGTCTGCATGGGCTCTCTGACCGGTCTGCAGCTACGCAGCTCCATACTGTTAACTTTTTCAGCAGTTTCTGCTACAGTAGCTCTTCTGCAGGATCAGATCAAACGGGCTAGCCTTCGCTCCCCACACACATTCCTGAACCTTGGGTGTCCCTGACCCTGTCGCCAGTTCACCGGTTCTCCTTCCATGGACCAGTTTTCATAGGTAGTAACCCCTGCATACCGGGAACACCCCACAAGACCTGGCGTTTTAGAGATGCTCTGACCCGGTCGTCTCGCCATCACAATTCGGCCCTTGTCAAAGCCGCTCAGATCCTTTCACTCACCCATTTTTCCTTCTTCCAAAACATCAACTTTGAGAACCGACTGTTCACTCGCTGCTTAATAAATATACCCCACGCCTTAACAGGTGCCTCTGTAACCAGATAATCAATGTAATAGATCATCTCAATAGCGAGAGAGAGAGATCTTCATTGTGTCCAAAGGGTTGTACAAAAGTTTTACACTCCATATAGCCAATAGGATAATAGGATTCGTCGGGCAATATGTTAAAAATTATAAAATTAGATCGATCAGGTTTCGCATTACTTAAATCTGAAACACACACACACACACACACACACACACATCAAAACTGTGCAGCTGACCATGTATGCAAATTGCAATGGGAGATAAATATTTTGCCAGAGAGAGAGAGAGAGAGAGAGAGAGAAGAGAGAGAGAGAGTGTATAGGTGAAGACGTCGTGGTTCACAGGTTTTCTCGACGTCTCACCGCTTCATTCTCTCCTGACGAGGGGCACTTCAGAGTGCGCACTCCGCTCCCTCTCTTTGATACCGCCAGCAGCTTGAGAGAGAGTGCACTCCAAAACAGACGCGGGCAAATTTATGCCTCAAAAAAAAAAAAAAAAAGAGGGAAAAATGGCCTACTCTGGCAGATGAGAGAGAGAGAGAGAGAGAGAGAGAGCACACACACACACACACACACACACACACACACACACACACACACACACACGGTGGTGAGCTTTGATAATCCTGCCATGACAATCCCAGCTATAATGATGTATGATAATTACACACACATGAAAGCAGAGAGAGAGAGAGAGCCGGGGGGAAAAAGGCGAGAAAATAACAAATATGACTTTATCCAAAAGATACTCAGCGTAATGAATTCTGCCTTTAATAAACATGCATTTGATTCGATTCGAGACTACAAAGAGGCCCGAGGCATCATTTGACCCAGAAAGGCTATGGGGCTAAAAAGGTTTACAGATTAGCAGGGACATTTTTGTTCACAGTGAATATCGGGACAGGATGGAGAGAAGGTGGACCAGGCGCTGGGTGCCAGGTCGACACATTTCCTCTTGGTTTTTTTTAAATCACAGCGAACATGCTTTCTACAGATGCGCTAACTATGTTTAGTTAGGTGTCCATGAGCTGCTCAACTGAGATCTGGACAGACCAAAAAAAAAAAAGTAAATGAAAATAAACACTGGAAGCGACACAAATATGATTTCGAATGAGTAATTAATATAATGATATAAGATAGGCTCCAGGTTCCCTACGACCCTGAAGCAGGAATAAGCGGTTGAAGATGGAGATGGAGATGGAATCGTTATAAGCAAACAACCTCTGTTCGGACTGGAAACATTCAATCCAATCTGGCAACCCTGAAGACTTAAACGTATAGAAGAACACCGGAGTGAAGATGCTCAACATCTCAGCGCTGTATTGATGAAGATCAAAATAATCGCCAAGGGCGTAGCATGTGATAAAGCGCGTGACGATGACCGCGGTCGGAGTTGATTGTTTGCTTATAACCACGCACCCTGAAGTGATTTATTTCTCTTCAACCTCAGCAATTTGGCAACAATTTGTAACGACCGTATAAATGTATTAAAGAGCACCACATCGTGCTTTGAAGGGGGCAGACAGACGGGTCGAGGTGAGACGGGCTGGGCGAGTGAGACAGACAGGGAAAAGAAGAAAGCGGGACGCGTGTTTGACCGTCGGGGTGTTTGCTCTGAGTCAGACATCAACGCTTGCAAACACACTCACACACACGACACACTCACACGGCGTAGCCTTCAACTCTCCGGGGACTGACGTGGAGGTCAGGGAGAAGGTGGAGGTCAAATGGGCCTGGCTCGGAACCCGCTAATAGGACAGCTTACGTGCGAGTGTGTACGTGTGTGTGTGTGTGAAGGAGGACGCTAACAGAGGCTAAATACTTGCAGGACAAACACACACCCCTCTGCCTCTGCACACACACGTTAAGGTCAGGGTGTAGGATGAGATCCTGAAGTGCACATGTTCTCAGAAATTAAATATTTCCCCATCAGTCAGGCTGCGCTCAGACACCACGCTCGACGGCTCAGAGGATCATGGGAAACGATGATGTAAGCTACCCGCAATGACTTGCAGTGTAGAAAGATGTTAGACTCGCCAGAGTTGAACTGAGGACAAAGCAAGGGCGTTAGAGACGCACAGACGCAAACACAGACGGAACAGCGGCAGGCTTAATCTGACTCCATTAGGTAAAGTCCTTTATCGCTTCGTCCAGGTGTATCCAGGTGTATCCAGGAAACCCCAAGGCCGGCTTGCCGTTAAACCCTCGACAGTCAAGGTAACGGGTAATTACGACACGCGCTCGTAAAGAAGCCATAATTGTCCAGGACTGAAGACAGCCCTGTGTTTAAAGCGGGATGAGGAATGCTCACTGCACTCACTCTTTAGCTCGCTTCTATCTCTAATCTTCCTCTTTATCGTCTTCTTTTATTTTTCTTTAAATATTTGACATAAAAAAGACTTACGCACACCGGGATGTCATCGTAAACACCTAGAAATCAATCCACGTTGAAGCTTAGATTGGGAAATGGTTAGTGCGCACTTGTATAACGCTTTTTCTTTTTAAGCTTAGCGGTTCTACAAAGCGCTTTACACCGGTTCTCATTCACACACACACACACACCAATGGTAGCAGAGCTGCCATGCAAGGCGCTAACTTGCCATCGGGAGCAGCTTGGGGTTCAGTGTCTTGCCCAAGGACACTCCGGTATGTGGAGTCACGTGGGCCAGGAACCGAGCGATTAGTGGACAACCCGCTCTACCACCTGATCCACGGCCGCTGAGTAATTTTAGACCTTTTTATAACACAGTGATGGCAAATTCTCAGATCTGAAGTCATTATCAGGTTTATATTAATGCACTCGTTCTAGTATCCTTATCGTTTCTATAGCAACAACTCAATCACAGGGACTTCGTCTACGATTAATAATAAACAGGTTGGTTTTTTTAAAGCGCTATTTAATAACGAAACACTGTTTCTGTGGTGAAGTTTTCTGTAAGCAGATGTTTACTGAACATTTATGGAAGGAGTCTCCAGTGTCAGAGGTGAAGCTGTAACATTTACGACATCTACAGGACCGACGAGTTTACAGTTTGCTGGAGACGGAACGAGCATTTATAGCTGCTATAACGCGCACGAGTACAGGAACGGACTTGTCTCCCGGACATTAATTGGGACTATAAACGGTTAAAAAGCACGCCGTACCGTTCGTTAATGAACTAAACGGCGTAAGCTTGTAAACGAGTGGTGGCGCTGAGTCGGTCTGCCACCAGGCCGAATCACACCAACCTGTCGTCGATTATTCTCCCGTAACGGCACACCACTAGTTGTTTTATTCCTCACTAAAGTTTCAGGAAAATACTGAAGCCATTCACACTTATTAGACCTTCCAGGATCTATTAATCTTCCACCCGAATCTAATATTTGAATCAGTGGGTTATGTTTAAAAAGGATTCCGAGGAACTTTAAAGCAAAGTTCTAGAACATTTCCAGCTTTTTCAAGGTGCGTCATAGCTAAATTAGCATAGTGGCTAACTTTCTAATTGCAAGATATCGAATTAGACGAGGTCCAAACTTATTTGTGGTAAACTACGGCTCGCGCCTTAGCTAACATTAGACCAGTTTGCAACAACCTTCAAAAGTGTTTCAGGTGATCATTTAATACTCCCAATATATTTTATATCCAGTGTTAAGATCATATTGAAGTGGCTAATTGCTAAAAATCAAGTTCAAGAGGAATCAATGGAATGTTTATTTATTTTTTTTATTAACTTATAATGAAGAAATTTACTATTAAAAAAAAGCCTTTAAGATATTCAGGCCGAGGTAGTATAAACAAATATGCCGTTTGGCCTAACACTAGCTAGGCTAACTTAGCTAGCCGGCTGGTGAACTGCTACTAAATGAGCTTGCAGTGAACACAGATTAACAGCAGACAATATATATATATATAACATTATCATGGCAACCACGATTTTGTTCACTATTATTAACTTACATTAGCTTAGCAGGCAAGGCAATATTTGAACATACAGCTGTGCCCAAAAGTTTGCACACCCCTTGCAGATTTTTTAAATCTTAATACTGTTAACAAAATAAGACGGACCATAAAAATCCCATGTTGTTGTTGTTGTTTGCTGTCCTGAATAAACTATTTCACATAACAGATGTTTACATAAAGTCCACATGACAAGATTATAGCTGAATTTATAAAGAAAAAAATTACCCTGTTCAAAAGTTTACACACCCTTGATTCTTAATACCGTGTGTCGTTACCTGGATGGTTGACGATATAATGTGTTTATGTTTTGTGAGAGTTCTTCACGAGTCCCTTGTTTGTCCTGCCCACTGTTCTTCAGAATAAATCCTCCAGGTCCTGCGTATTCTTCACTTTTCCAGCATCTTCTGCATATTTCACCCCCTTTCCAACAGCGGTATATGATGTTGAGTTTAAATCCATCTTTTCACACTGAGGACGACCGAGGGACTCGTACACGACTATTACACAAGGTGTAAACGTTCACAGATGCTCAAGAAGGCAACACGATACATTAAGGTCCAAGGGGATGTAAACTTTTGAACAGGATGATTGGTGTAAATTGTTAGTATTTGTCTTCTGGGAGACATGTAACTGTCTTATTTAGCGTTTGAAGGGCAGTACTAAATGAAAAACAAAAAGATCTTTAAACAAAATAATAATATACATCAAGAATCAAGGGTGTGTAAACTTTTGAACAGGGTCATTTTTTAAAATAAATTCAGCTATAATCTTGTCTTGTGGACTTTATGTAAACATCTGTTATGTGGAATAGTTTATTCAGGACAGGACTAAATAAACAACAACAGCACGGGATTTTTATGATCCGTCTTCTTTTGTTAACAGTATTAAGATTTACAGCTTCTGCAAGGGGTGTGCAAACTTTTGCAAACATTTCTGCTACAAGTCTGTCCTGAAGGTGTACAAACTTTTGCACTCAACTCGAAAGACTACAGCTAGCATTCCTGCTGCTCTCTGGAGCACTAGACCAGCGATTAGGGAGTGTGTTACGGTATTACGGAGTCTGTTCTCGGCTCTTTATATTTCTCCAAGTGTTCTCATTCTGTCTTGTTCATCCTTCTCCTTCATCCTACCTCTGTCTGTCTTTCTTTCGTTCTTTCTTTCTTTCTTTCTTTCTCTCCCTCCTTTGCATGTTTGGATTGTTTCTGGCTCGGATCGACTGCAGCTCTGTGGATGTTTGATAGGGAGATGATGCGATAAGGGCGGCATCATGGGAGAAGCAATAATAATAAAGAAGTTAATGTGGCCAAAGGGCAGAGACAGCTGAATGAGCAAACAGCTCCCCCCTTCACACACACACACACACACACACACACACACACACTACAGAGAAAAGAGAAAGCATTAGAGTCATGCATATACCAAAGGTAAGTCACATGACATCTACTTCAATCTTAAATCTCTCATAAATGTTTTTCAAAGTAAACCCACAGGAAGCAGAAGTCTGAGTTTGTCTCAGCTGGACGAGCAAACCTGACCTGAACGAGTGAGAGCGATGCGGTTGGATTTCTTATGAACGAGGTCGCACCACATGACGGCTTCTTCCCTAAAAACCAGTTCGACACCACCTGATTTCAGCCACGCTGTATGCCATAATCCATCCATCCATCCATCTTCTACCGCTTACTCCTTTTCAGGGTCGCTGGGAACCTGGAGCCTATCCCTGGAAGCATCGGGCACAAGGCGGGGTGCCAGTCCATCGCAGGGCACAATCACATACACACTCACACACCCATTCATACACTACGGACACTTTAGACACGCCAATCAGCCTACCATGCATGTCTTTGGACTGGGGGAGGAAACCGAAGTACCCGGAGGAAACCCCCGCAGCACGGGGAGAGAACATGCAGACTCCACACACACTGGGCCCGAATCGAACCCCGGACCCTGGAGGTGTGAGGCGAAACTACTAACCACTTAGCCACCTGCAATATTGCAATATTGCGCCCCTGTTATGTTATTATTATGATTGTTGTTGTTATTATTATTATTGTCGGTGTTATTATTATTATTATTATTATTATTATTATTATTATGATTGTTGTTGTTATTATTATTATTGTTGGTGTTATTATTATCATTGTTGTTGGTGTTATTATTATTGTTATTATTATTATTATTATGATTGTTATTATTATTATTGTTGTTGTTGTTATTATTATTATTATTATTATTATTATTGTTATTATTATCGTGAATTTCTGTGTTTAATTCTTATAACTTGTTATCTGCTGTTAGTTTGCTTCATAAGTCCCATCATTTTTCATAACATTACCGAGATCCTACATTTAATGTTTTTTACAGTATCACTTGGCTTATTTTTCTTTCTTTCTTTCTTTCTTTCTTTATTTATTTATTTATTTGTTTGTTTCACAAATTGTTGCAGGTCATGTTGTAGCTTTTGCACGTTCTCTCCCCTACCTTTTAATGCCTCAACTCATCTGCCTGCCTGTTCTATGCCAGAGTTTTCATTTAGGGAGGATATTTTTATATTCCTTGCTGTCACCAGGACACTGGATCCACCTTAGAACCTCCAGTGAGTTCTGGAAAATAAATAGCAAAACAGCTTATTCATGCACTGGTGGCAAACACACACACACACACACACTGGTCTGTCTTTGCGTGCACTCCATTTCCTCACCTTCGACAATCACTTGTTTGTTTCCATTTGCAAACAAACAAGCGCGCGAGCAAAATAGCGGCCATTGACACCAATAACTTAACTCTC
Source organism: Ameiurus melas (assembly GCA_012411365.1). Classification (NCBI taxonomy): domain Eukaryota; kingdom Metazoa; phylum Chordata; class Actinopteri; order Siluriformes; family Ictaluridae; genus Ameiurus; species Ameiurus melas. The sequence goes on from CM022776.1 coordinate 17,265,565, forward strand.
TCTCTCTCTCTCTCTCTCTCTCTCTCTCTTTCTATCCATCTCTCTTCATCTCTGCACACTCTCCCCTCCCTTTAACTCTGAACCCCCGCCGGTCTCGCGCTCTTGGTGTGATTCCCCTCCTCCGCACGCAGCGTTATAAATTCAGCTGGTGCGCGCGAGCCTGATTGAAGTGACGGCCCTGATTTCGCTGCCTTTCCACATGGAGGGTGCTATAGCAAATGGCCCAATGGCTGTGTTTGGATAACACTGACCTTCTGCCGCCGCCGCTCGGCCCTAAGTGAGCGCGGCTTTATGGCACTCCTAAGTGGAAGGGCCAAAAAAAAAAAAAAAAATGCGCAAATTGATCAATTCAGAAGCTGCGACAGAGAGAACAGAAGACAGATGGGGACGGCGGAGGATTGTCATTTCCACCTCTCTCTCTCTCTCTCTCTCTCTCTCGTATTTTTCGGACCAAAAGTGACAGCCATCATACTGAATTGCAGGAGAACGGATGAAGAATTGCATGCACGTGGATGGATGGAGCCGCAGTTGCGTCCCAGAATGCACCGCGGTTTTTCGGGAGACCGTGAGCAGGAGCAGGAAGCACGTTCACACCCTTTAGGAACGCATGTCGCAGTAACACTGATTCATCATTACAATGAATGAAGCACGTGTTTGTCTGAGCTCGCGCGCAGCAGCCAGGCGTGTCCATAAGGGAAGAGACGCTCACGTGGTGAAGGATGGAGATGTTTGAGAACTAGGCTGTAGTTCAGCATCAACCGTTAGTCCTGATAGTCTGGGCCACTTTCCGCCCAAAATGTTACGCTTTTTTGTACAATATTAGGCCTACATTTGGTGGCTCGTGTTTGGTCCTATTCCAGACATGAGCCCGTGTTTGGTACTTTCTCCACCAAACCAAACCAAATTGAACCCAAACTGTTATCTAACTATCTAGATGATCACGTAACCAAAAATAGTTAATGATGCAAATCCAGAAACAACGACTTTCTACAACATTAGCAAGCTAGCCAGCATTTTATGGATTAAAGTGGCGGTATCCCTTGTGCCCGATGCTCCCTGGGATAGGCTCTAGGTTCCCCGTGACCCTGAAAATGAGTAAGCGGTAGAAGATGGATGGATGGATGGAAAGTAGAGGTATCAAGATGGCGGCATGTAGGAGTGAAGCGCCTACTCAGAGGGTGCGTCTCAATCAGCTCTCTCGCTCCTTACATCATGAATCAGCATACTGTGTACACGAGTTGGGACACTGGTAAGAACTCACTACACATTGGGACACCGATGTCTCAATTTCCGGCATCATGACTACGTGTTCGCGTCGTCCAGCGTCACCACTTAAAAGTCGTTAGACTGAAACGAAGCGTATATAGAACGTCCAATAATGTTAAAAATCGCTAATGTAAGTGATCATGTGAGATGTGAGATACAACAATGGTAACAAGCTGATTACATTTGTAGACGAAGTTGGCTGGGAGTTCGTCCGCCATTTTTTTCTTCTTCCAGAAAACATGACGTCATTTTCAGTAAAAGAACATAGTGAGCATTGATGATCGCTGGTTTTTGCAGTGCATTGTGGGATTTTTTTACTGAGCGAACGTTTTTTTTAGGGATCAGTTAAAATGGCCGACTCCCTGATCAATGCCCTGACTACTGAACTATAGGGAGCTGCACTGAAGCCTTGGAGGACGCTAATTCATTCTACTGTTTACTCGTATATCGCTAGACTGACAAGAAACTCTCTAATCTACTCTAAAACTGTACAGCTACTCAAGACTAACTTTGGTTTTTTTTCTTTCTTCTCCTCTGTGCCATTTATGGACAAAAAGTCACAATGATGTTCAATAATCCGTTTCACAACCTGGAAATGGGCGTATACTGAAGATCTCTCAAGTGTAAGCTGCAGCAGTTTACTCTATGTTCATGATCTATTTCAGGGTAGTCCTGCGGGCTGGAAAGGGAAAAAAACAACAACATTGCAACCTGAGAGGTACTTCTCTAATGGTTTCCATCAGATTCCAATAGGTTTCCATTCGGGATTTTATGGCAACCACCACCAGAACCCAGTAGAGCCTTCTTTCAGTGCGGATGATTAGCATCAGAATAAAATAAGATACACCATCAGGAACCATTAAAACCACACCACATTCCATTAAACTACCACTACAGACCATCAGAAGACATTAAAACTTATAAGTAACCATTTATAATGTTGTATTAGTCCTGGTGATAGATAGATAGATAGACAGACCGATAGATAGATAGATAGATAGATAGATAGATAGATAGATAGATAGATAGATAAATGAATAAATGAATAGATAGATAGATAAATAAACAGATCGATAGAATAAATAGATAGATAGATAGATAAATAGACAGACAGACAGACAGACAGACAGACAGACAGACAGATAGATAGATAGATAAATAGATAGATAAATAGATAGATAGATAGATGAATAAATAAATAGATGAGAAGATAGATAGATAGATACAGTAGATAAAGAATAAATAAATAAATAGATGAATAGATAGATAGATAGATAGATAGATAGATAGATAGATAGATAGATAGATAGATAGATAGATAGATAGATAGATAGATAGATAGATAGATAGATAGATAGATAGATAAATGTGTGAAGTGTTTAGTCTCAGTGTTTTGTGGAACATAACATTGTTTAAAGCTGTAAAACATTCTTACCTGTGTGACGTGATTAATAATGTACAGACGGAGGAGGAGGAGGAAGAAGAGGAAGGTGGGAGGGACCAATAAAAAGAGCTGAGAAGTCCTCCTCCTGATGGTGTTGTTTTTTAATTAACACAGCGGAGCGGGAGAGACATAAACCCACACCGGGTTAACGACGTGCTGGAGTCAGCTGAAACCACACACACACACACACACACACACACACACACACACACACACACACACACACAGTGTGATTCAAGAGTCTTTTATGATATTTTATTGCTTTATTTATACCTTGTTTTGTTATACATTCACTGTGAATTAAAATATTGTACTCTACACAAAGTCAACTGCTTCTGTATTTCCTTTCATGGCCTGTCCGACCTCGTTCCCTTTCATTTTATAAACTATTTCTGCAAAATACCACAGAAGGGATATAAATAAAATTAAAAAAAAGAAAGGAAAAAGAATGAAGCAGGGAATCTGATATATTTTAGATATGAATGTTAATTGTATTTTACACACCTGGGGAATTTCACTGTTTACATCTGACTAAAATTCAACTGTTATTAAAATGTTAAAGAACTTCTTATTTAAGTGACAACAATAATTAGCAATAACAAAGACCTCATTTTAGACATCAGTTTAAGTTTGCTTTAAAGTTCAAATATAGAAATTAGTTTCAATTTTTCACGCTTTATCTAACTCGATTTATTTATTTGTTCGTTTTTTTTTTATTTGTATTTAAGGGGAGGGCAGAGGAAAGAGGACAAACGGGCTGGAAAAAGGCAGAGAGAAAAGTGGAGTAGAAAAAAAAGTGCATTATTATTAGTAGTAGTTGTAATAGTAGTTGTAGTGGTAGTGGTATTATTATTATTAGTAGTAATATTATTATTATTATTATTATTATTAGTAGTAGTAGTAGTAGTAGTAGTATTATTATTATTATTATGATTATTATTATGATTATTATTATTATTATTATTATTATTATTATTATTATTATTATTATTAGTAGTAGTAGTAGTAGTGATTATTATTATTATTATTATTATTATTATTATTATTATTAGTAGTAGTAGTAGTAGTAGTAGTAGTAGTAATTATTATTATCATTATTATTATTATTATTATGATTATTATTATTATTATTATTATTAGTAGTAGTAGTAGTAGTAGTAGTAGTAGTAGTTTTAGTAGTGGTAGTAGTAGTGGTATTATTATCATTATTATTATTATTATTATTATTATTATTATTATTATTATTATTATTATTATTAGTAGTAGTAGTAGTAGTAGTAGTGGTATTATTATTATTATTATTATTATTATTATTATTATTATTATTATTATTATTATTATTAGTAGTAGTAGTAGTAGTAGTAGTGTTATTATTATTATTATTATTATTATTATTATTAAGTAGTAGTAGTGATTATTATTATTATTATTATTATTATTATTATTATTATTATTATTATTATTATTAGTAGTAGTAGTAGTGTAGTGGTGTTGTATATATTATTATTATTATTATTATTATTATGATTATTATTATTATTATTATTATTATTATTATTAGTAGTAGTAGTAGTAGTAGTAGTAGTAGTGGTAGTGGTTTTTAGTAGTAGTAGTGGTAGTAGTATTATTATTATTATTATTAGTGTAGTAGTGGTTGATTGTTAGTATTATTATTATTATTATTATTATTATTATTGTAGTAGTAGTGGTGTGTAGTAGTAGTGTTATTATTATTATTATTATTGGTGTGGTATAGTAGTAGTGGTAGTGTTATTTTATTATTATTATTATTATTATTATTATTATATTAGTAGTAGTAGTAGTAGTAGTATATGTTATATTATATATGTATTTATTATTATTAGTAGTATTAGTAGTAGTATTATTATTATTATTATTATATTATTATTATTATTAGTAGTAAGTAGTAGTAGTATTAGTATAGTGTGTTGTTAGTAGTAGTATATTAGTAGTAATTATTAGTATTATTATTATGTATTATTATTATTATTATTATTATTATTAATATTATTATTATTAGTAGTAGTAGTAGTAGTAGTAGTAGTAGTATTAGTATTATTATTATTATTATTATTATTTTATTATTAGTAGTAGTAGTAGTAGTAGTAGTTTTATTATTAATATTATTATATTATATTATTATTATTAATTATTATATTATTATTATATTATAATAGTAGTAATGTATTATTATATTATTATTATTATTATTATGATAATGTTATTATTTTATTATTATTATTATATGATATTAGTAGTAGTATAGTAGAGTATTAGTAGTAGTATTGGTTTTGTTGTGTGTTGTTGTTATTGTTTGTATTTTTGTTTGTTTTGTGTTTGTTGTGTTGTATTGGTGGGTGGTGTTTTGTGGTGTTTTGTTTTTGGTGGTTTGTGTTTTTGTTTTTTTATGTTGGGGTTGTGTGTGTTTTTTTTTTTTTTTATTGTTTTGGGGTTTTTTTTTGGTTGTGTGTGGTGGTATAGGTGGGTGTTTGGTAGGGTGTTGTGTGTTTTTTTTGTTGTTTTTATTTTTGGGGTTTGGTTGGTGGTGTTGTTTTGTGGTGATTGTTTGTTTTTTTTTGGTTGTGGTGTGTGTTTGTTTGGGTGTGAGTTTTTTTTTTTTGTTGTTTTGTTTTGTGTGGTGTTGGTGGTGTGTTTTTTTGGGTGGGGTGGGTGGGGTGGGTGTTTTTATTATTTTGGTGGTAGTTGTGGTTAGTTATTGTTGTGATTTTGTGGTTTTTTTGTGATTTGTTTGGTGGTTTGTTTTTGTGTGTTGGTTTGGTGGTATGGTGGTGTGTTGTTTTGTGTGGGTGGTGTTGTGTTTTGGGTGGGTGGTGTGGTGTGTTTTGTTGTTTGGTGTGGTGTATGTGGTGTGTTTATTATGTTATTTATTATTATGTGGTGTGTTAGTGTGGTGGTGTGTTGGGGTGGGGGGTGGTGTTGTTGTTATGTTTTTTTTTTTTTTATTTGTTGTTGTGTGTGGTGGTGTGTTGGTGGTGGGTGTTGTTTTTTTTTTTGTTGTGGTTTTTTATTGTGTTTTTTTGGATGTTGTAGTTTTTGGTGTGTTGTGTTTGGGTGTGGTGTTTTTTTGGTGGTGGGTGTTTGTTTGATTATTTTTTTTTTGGTTGGTTGTGTGTTTTATGTTTTGTTGTTTTTTGGTTGTTGTGGGTGTTGTTTTTTTATTTTTGTTTTGGGGGTGTTGGTGGTTGTTTGTATTGTTTTTTTGGTGTATTGGTGGTGGTGTTGTGTTTGTGTGTTGTGTGTGGTGGTGGTTTGGTGTGGTGTGGTGGTAGGGTGGTATTGTATTTATATTATTTTTTTGGGGTGGTGTGTGGTTGGTGGTGGTTTTGTGTTGGGGTGGTGGTGTTGTGATTAGTTGTGTTTGGTGTGGTGTGGGTGGTGTGTGGTGGTGGTGGTGGTGTTATTGTGGGTGTGTGGTGGGGGGTTTTGGTGAGGTGGTGGTGGGTATTATTGGTTTGGGGTGGTGGTGGTGGGGTTGTGGTGTGTTGTGTAGTGGTGGTGGTGTTGGTGTGGTTTGTGGGTTGGTGTGGGTGGTAGTGGTTGTGTGGTGTATGTGGTGGTGGGGTAGGATGGTGGTGTGTTGGTAGGTGATGGTGGTGGTGGTGTGGTGTGGTGGGGGTAGTTGGTTGTGGGTGGTGTTGTTGAGTGTTGTGGTTGTGGTGTGGGTGGTGGGGTGGTGTTGATTGGTGGTGGTTGTGTTGGTGGTGGTGGTGGTGGTGTGGTGGTTTGGTTGTTGGTGTGGTAGTGGTGGTGGTGGTGGTGGTGTTGTTGTTTTGTTGGTTGTGGTGGTGGTGGTGGTGGTGGTGGTGATTGGTTGTTGGTGGTGGTGGTGGTGGTGATTGTTGTTGATGTTGGTTTGGTAGTGGTGGTGGTGGTGTTGGTGGTGTGTGGTGGTGGTGGTTGGTTGGTGGTGTTAGTGGTGGTATGGTGGTGGTAATGGTGTAGTGGTAGTAGTGGTGGTGTTGGTGATGATGATGTGGTTTTATGGTTTGTAGTGGTGGTGGTGTTGTTATTATTAGTAGTAGTAGTGGTAGTAGTAGTAGTGGTGGTGGTTGGTAGTGGTAGTAGTAGTAGTGGTGGTAGTGGTGATGGTGGAACTCGGGGTTAATCGGCTCTGTTGCTCAGCTGCGTTGCGTTATTGAGTCGCTAGGAGGGAGCATTGAATATAACTCCTAGGTTTTCTTATTTCTCTCTCTCTCTCTCTCTCACACACACACACACACATACTACAGGCATCCTAATAGGCTACTGTCTCTGTGTTAAAACATTTATATAACATTTCCATAGCCTGACAACACTGAACACTTCAGCCAGTCTCCGTGAAACCCTTTAAAACTTTCCGATAAACCCTCTGCACACTAAATCCAGAGCGCCGAATCTGTTCGAGTCATTTTACAAATACCTCATTTAGCAAAAAATCTCTGCTGCAACTATAAACTCCCAGGCTTCTGAACACCAGATTTGGTAGCAACATATTTGTGTGTGCTAATTTCTTTCTTTTTCTACTCAAATCCCAGTTGAAAAATAAAACTCGTGGTAACCTCGTGTCGGAATCGCGTTATTTACACGAGCCCCGATTTGTAAACAAGCAAAACAACCGAGCAATACATACACAACAAACCAACAATGAAAGAAAGAAATACATACATAACTAGGTGATTGGTTTTTGTCGGGTTTATATCATTATCATAAATCATCATAAATTGCCTATAAATTCCCACGCAATTAACAATGTACTAATTTGACTATTTAACTCGATTTGAACCCAATCGCATTCTTATTCATTTCATTTCGCAATCATGACTTTATACTCATGTTTAACTCGTTGAATATTTTTTTCAAACAGTGCCAGGAGTTAGACCTATAAGACTCGTCATTTCTGGCGTAAAAAAAAAGAAAAGAAAAAAAAAAAAGAAAAAAAAAAGAAAAAGAAAAACCCACACCAATAAATCCGAGGACCTGCTGTTTATTGGTTTCTCTGGATTCTGTTTGCTTTGCCAAAGTCAACAGCCATGCTTCACAGGGTTCACATTTACATATATATATATATATATATATATATATATATATATATATATATATATATATATATATATATATATATATATGAGAATTAAAAAGGAGTTCTTTAAAACACAACACCAAATTGCCAATACAGTCTGAAATAAAATAGCTTCCTGGAAAATGTTTTAGAGGTTGTTTGGTTTGTCGCAAAGACTGAACCGTGAATTTGTTAAGTAGCTTCCAGAAACCTGAATTGTTCCTATAAAAAATCCGATGCATTTCACATGTAATCACAGTCCCTCGTACCCCCTATGTAATTATAATCCCATTGGAAAAACGTCAATATAAAATCACGCAATGCCAATTATAAAGGAATGGCAGAAAATCACGTGAAAGAAGGAGGGAGAAAGGAGGAAATGACGTCGAATAAAAACACATGCACGAGGGGAAACAATGTGGGGAACATAACATCTCGAAGTGGTGTTCGCTGATGGCTGGAAGGAAATGTGCGTGGAGCTCAAAAGCCCCCCAGACTCAAGCTTGGGATTGGGAAACA
>CM022776.1:17281373-17343873 GCA_012411365.1 Ameiurus melas
CAACATGCTATAGCGGAACTGTGGTGCGTACTTAAAAAAAAAAAAAAAAAAAAAAAAAAAAAAAGACAACAGGCTTCTCTAATAGTATATAAAGTATAAAAAAAAGAATAATGTTGTAATTGTGTAACATTTTGCAATTTTCGACATTTTATTTATTTATTTATTTATTTTTAATTTCATTTTATTGCGTGTGTAATTTTCATTTTTTTTTATAATTTCCAAAATAAAAGACGTAACTCCGACTTCCAGCAGCATAAAGTTGTAGCCGACTTTTCATTCTCTCGTTCCACGTTCTCTGTTTTGTTTTTTTTGTTTTTTGTTTTTTTACAGTTTTACAGTACAAAAGCCCGCATCGTTCGGACGGTGACGTACCATCAGGGTCGTCATCCTCGTAAAAAACAAAAAAACAAAAACAAAAACAAAACAAACGTGGCAGATTTTTATGTTCAGTTTTCCGAATGATTTTTGAAGGTCATTCACTGTGAAATGGGAACGGAACAACATGAAACGTGATCCGCGTCAGCGAGTCTGGGTTAGTGCAGGGAATAAGAAAACATCTCAAGACGACAGATTTAAAACCTTAGCGTCTCGAGTCGTACTTTGACAAAAGAACATCCATAATTCATAAACGTTGGGGTTTATACACCCGAAAAAAAAAATCATCATCATTTTACTGGTTCGCCTTTAAATTCCAGACCTGTGAAAGAACCCGGGATCTGCGCGGTGCATTCTGGGATTGAGCTGGATGTTCTCCAGAATGCCTTCAGGTACATGATGATAAAGTGGGGAAACTCCTTAACCCTCGTGTTCTGTTCGCCACTAAGCAGTGGACGTACCGTTCACGGTTCACAGCAGAGGCAGATAATAATATTTGAGTTATTACGCATCGATCGAACGGGCGTGAGTAGCCTCGAGTAGCGCTGCAGTGTTTTCGGCGGGAAAAGATGTAAGCAAATCATGTACGAGTACAAACAAAGCCGTGGAGGTCCTGCAGCATGGAGTGAATGATGTTTTAATTTTGGGTCGAGAACATTACGAGTGTAAACACACAGCACAGGGCTGAACGGCGCTCATACTTATATTAAAGTCTACTCTAGATCATGGGTTAAAATGTTCTTAAAATGGCGTATCCGGACGAAAAATTGATTCGCGTGAGTGCAAAAAAAGTTGCTACTTTTAAATGTATTCAAGCTTAAAAAACAAAAAGTATAAAGTCAATGTCTTAAATGATGAAAAGTGAATATTTTCATGTCAAAAGTAACTTATTGTTGTTCTAGAGCTAGAGGTAGATGTAAAATATCCTTGTAAATACCCAATATTTCACCCATCCATCCATCTTCTATACCGCTTACTACTTTTGAGGGTCACGGGGAACCTGGAGTTTATCCCAGGAAGCAGCGGGCACGAGGCGGGGTACACCCTGGACAGGGTGCCAGTCCATCGCAGGGCACAATCACACACACACTCACACACCCATTCATACACTACGGACAATTTAGACACGCCCATCAGCCTACCATGCATGTGTTTGGACTGGGGGAGGAAACCGGAGTACCCGGAGGAAATCCCCGCAGCACGGGGAGAACATGCGAACTCCGCACACTCGAACCCCAGACCCTGTAGGTGTGAGGCGAACGCGCTAACCACGCGCCCCAATATTTAATCAATATTTATCGATCATTAGCTTGAGTCTACCTAGCTGTCTAGCCAATTTATACTACTGTACTTCAAATGATGCTAGTCCAACCTGGCGTTAGCAAAGAAAACAGGTTTGTTAGCTTCGTTAAATATTGCCAGTTAAAGTAAAACTCGACTAAAAGGCTACTTTTTTTTTCAGCATGCTTTTTCAAATTAGCTCAAAGTTCACGCCTTCTATGTAGTCTTAGATGAGTCTTTGCTTAGTCCAGTTTATTGAAACTTTGTTCCTCAAGTTCCACACGGTGACTTATCCATCTTCAAACACACACGGATAGCTCTAGCGCTAAACTAGTGCCAGTGGTGGCTCAGTGGTTAAGACGTTGGACGATTGATCTGAAGGTCGTGAGGTCAAACTGAGCAAGCCCTTGAGCCCTTGATAGGTGTAAGTTGCTGTGAATAATCTGCCAAATGCTGTAAATGTAAACGCGAACTACACTGTTTAGCATGAGAAAAACACGCCCAAGTGCCACGGTTCTTGATCCTGTTCACTTCCTGAGCATCTAAAACAGGCTGATAATATTATATTTGACTTATAATAAATATAGAAATATTAGATACATTTCCCCATATTATAGATATTTTCATTTACTAAGATTTTTTGTATTTATTTATTTATGGTTTTTTTTTTAATTTATTTTTTATAATGATTCGACTTTGAGTAAAACATTTTGACCTGAACAGAGCTCAAGGGTTAAACGGTAGAGCGAGCATCGCACTGAATGCTCCATCACCCAGTTGATTTTAACTTCACGATGCTCTTGGGAAACTAGACCAGGAACGTTTTTATTTATTTATTTATTTAACGAATTATTCTTTATTTTATATATTTTTTTTGTGTGTGCCGCGGACGTGAATGCGATGAGTCAGAGAGAACTTGTACCGTAAATCCTCCCTGGGCTTCTGCAGCAGGACACGTTCATGCTCATAGGTAAATAAACGTTGCCGATTTCCTATTATTCAGAACGGATGTGTACAATAGTTGACTATTAACTCACATCCTTCCTGAGTAATAAAAGCTCTGTTATAAAACAACACGGCGTTGCGACGTTTATTGATTTGTGCTCAACTATAAATACAGCCGAAGGAGGACGAAACTACATGCAAATCATGTCTTTTCTCTCTCTCTCGCTCTCTCTCTCTCTCTTTTTCCCCCCTTTCTTTTCTTTCGTACTCTCTCTCTAGCTCTGTGGCGGTGGTGTTTTCGCAGGCTGCTCCCGGCGCACTTAAACAAACCATTACTTTCAGCTCGACCTGAGGAGAGACGCCAAAGCCAACACGGGTGTGGGGAAAGAGAGAGAGAGAGAGAGAGAGAGAGAGAGGTGAGAAATCGAGATCGAGCTAGAGAGAGAGAGAGAGATTGAGTGAGAGAGAGAGAGAGATCGAGTGAGAGAGAGAGAGAGAGAGAGAGAGAGAGAGATCGAGATTGAGCTAGAGAGAGAGAGATTGAGCAAGAGAGAGAGAGAGAGAGAGAGAGAGAGAGAGAGAGTGTAAAGGGCATGGCGAGTGATAAACGCAGGCTGGAGTTTCAGAGCGCACACGAGGCAGGAAAAATCCCCCTAAATAGCTTATAGATGTTATTGGAACCTCAACCTGACTGTTTGCTTCATGTGTTTTTACAGCATTACGAACTTCACAAGCAGGAGCCTGTGGCCAGGATTTGTAGAAAAGCCACTTTAGGAATGACTCACGACATGAGTTATGGCAAGAAAAGGAAAACAGCGACGGATTTGTTATGAAGCTCTTAAGCTTACTGTAACCGACGAAAAAAAAAACAAACAAAACCTCAGTGACCATTGAGCTAATTACCTGAACAATCGTATTGTTTCTTAATCATTGTATTATCACCATACCGTTTTTTCAGAAGTCTTATCGTATCAGTCTCACGACCTGATACGATATGACACTGTGGGACATGATACGATGTATGATAGCGTACAATATGACTTTCATTATACTATACAATACGATATTTCACACAAGTCCTAGAAGTAGATAAAGAGAACCCCGTTAAACAAACGAGACACGAATATTAATGATAACGATAACGGGTGAAATTGTTTTCTTCGCATTCTCCAGCCTGTCAGGAAGTTGGGGTCAGAGTGCAGGATCAGCCATGATACAGCGCCACCCTGGAGCAGAGAGGGTTAAGGGCCTTTCTCAAGGGCCCAACAGTGGCAGCTTGCCAGTGCTGGGGCTTGAACCCCCGGCCTGATTATACATGGCCATTTATTTACTGATCCAATATTACATAGACCACGACCCTTAAGCACACATGAATTTAATGTTTTGGAACAGTCAAGTCAAAGTCCTGACCTTAATCCAGCAGAAATGTCGTCGAAGCTGTTCTGGACTGAGGAACGGGCTAAGATCCCTCCAGGCCGACGTGCAGGACCGGTCGACGGTTACCGCAAACGTCACACCAGATTCTGAAAGCAAAGGGTTCGCACACTTTTGCCACTCACAGATATGTACTATTGGATCATTTACCTCAGTAAATAAATGAGCAGGTATAATATTTTTGTCTTATTTGTTTAATTGGGTTCTCTTTATCTACTTTTACGACTTCTGATGATGCTTTAGGTCGTATGTATGCAGGAATGTAGAAAATTCTAAAGGGATCACAAACTTTCAAGCACCACTGTGTATGATATGATATGCTGTGGTATTATATGATACAATACGGTACAATACGACATACGGTACGATATGCTATGATACGATATGATACGATGTGATACAATGCAGCGTATGATAGTTACAATACGATACGCATGCAGTTGCACAATGCTTTAAAGTTTTGGCCACTGCCCAGTTTGGTTTTAAGTTAACACTGATCATGTGACAGGCGAGGGTTATTGCAGCTTTTACGTCTTTCTTAATTCTCTAATTCACCGGAATATGTTGTAAAGTGGGCGGGGTTACACATTAGTTACTGTGCGTAGGGTGCACTTTCACCGGTCACATGTTAATCCTAACCGTCCTGTCCACATGCACTAGCTTTTATAAAACTGATGTGTTACCACTTGAGTCTGAGTTACCGAGGTAACGCCGACAAAAGCAAGTGGGTGAAAGTGGACGAACTTGTATTGGAATTGCGACAAAAGTGTTTGTAGCCTACTGTGCTAACTCTATGACCAGGTGATTGGTACATAACATGTTAAAACAATCCCTGATCCTCGCTGTGTTTAGTTCAGCTCAAGCTGGAGTGTCCCACAGACGACTGTCGATCATGCTTATCCGAATCTAAGGCCACACCCACTCAGACGTCGATGAGCTCAGATTATACAGGTCAGTAAGTTCAGCTCATGTTTGAGTAGCATGTTGTCCTTTTCTTTCTTTGGATGTTTAATAGTAGAAGATCATAAACCTCTGTATTGAATCATCTAGATAAGGAGAAGTAGGTGAAATTGAGTCCCATGAAGAGAGTGGTTAAAGAGAGAGAGAGAGAGAGAGAGAGAGACAGGGACATATCCAAAGAATGTGAGTCTGCCTTCACCACAGGAAATCGCAACAACTCCAATAAATCACCCCCAACGTTTCTCATGGTGAGAGATATCCATTTACAGAACTCACACACTCTCACTCTCTCACAAACAAAACACTACTGTGAAAGTTAGACAGGAGACAAATGGCAACGGCTCCACATGCTACTGTAGTCCACCAATAAAACGAAAGAAATGTTTGGAATGGGACAGACTGCGTTTTCACCAGCCAGGGAGAAGGAAAAAAAAAATGGCTGAACAAATATCGTCCACCGACTGAGCCATAAGCGTGTGCTGGAACTCATCTGTCCCTGTAACGACTTCGTCACTGGGACTTTTCCTGCTGGGTAAAAATCCTGCCGATTTGTCATGCGTTACTGGTGAAAAAAAAAAAAAAAAAAATGTCAAAAAGCAATAACTCGACAGAGCCTTGACAAGTTGCAGCTGTTGCGCTGGAGAGATTTCAGGAGGGACGCTCTGACTCGCTGCTCACCCCACCCACGATGGAGCACGGCAGTAAATCCCACCTCGTCACGTCAGCAAAACGACAGGCTTACAGATAGTTATCAACGCTCGACCGTCTCCCTCTCGTTCCATGATTGTTTCATCTGGCACTCGGCCTCTCTCGTCCGTGCATCAACAAACACTCGGCTGAGATCAAGCCACTGTATTAACAGATGTCTAGAGTCAATAAAACACACAGAATCCAGCATCTGTTCCTTGGCGTTAGAATAGTCGGCGTGCTAGAGAGGGGAGATTGTTCTTCTCTGTCAGCGAGAGTCAGTAACATCCCTAACGCCTCGTAGCCTTTCACCATCAAACACCCATTATTGTTGAAAACCCGCAGGGAGGAACAAAGATACTTTTATTTTTAACTTTACTTATTTAACACGGCATCTTATTGACCTGGGGTGTGTAGCTCTTTCTTTTTCCCAGACATGATGTGTGTCTTGGGACATGACAAAAAAAACCCAACAACGATTTAATATCATACTATTAAAACCCATTACAACATGATACAAAAGTTGAGTAATGGGTGGCCAGCTCTCTGGTGCCCAGGCCACACCTCCTTTAATAGGACGGACAAGTACAGATGCCACACCTCCTTCACTAGGACTGACTGATACAGAGGCCACACCTCCTTCACTGAGACTGACAGGTACAGAGGCCACACCTCCTTCACTGTGACTGACAGGTACAGAGGCCACGCCTCCTTCACTGTGACTGACAGGTACAGAGGCCACACCTCCTTCACTGAGACTGACAGGTACAGAGGCCACAACTTCATCACTGTGACTGACAGGTACAGAGGCCACGCCTCCTTCACTGTGACTGACAGGTACATAGGCCACACCTCCTTCACTGAGACTGACAGGTACAGAGGCCACACCTCCTTCATTGAGACTGACAGGTACAGAGGCCACACCTCCATCACTGGGACGACAGGTACAGATGCCAGCACCTTCACTGTGACTGACAGGTACAGAGGCTAATGCTTCATCAGACACAGGTACAGAGGCTCCTTCACTGTGACTGACAGGTACAGAGAAACGTCTAATGTTGACTGGCACATACAGAGGCATACGCTCCTTAACTGTACTGACAGGTAAAGAGGCACGTCTCATTAACAGTATTAATAACGGATAAGAGGCCACGTCCTTAACTATAATTGACAGGCAAAAAAATTAATGAGAATGACAGGTAAGAAATAACATTATAGGCTGACTGTTATGGGAAAAGTCATCATCACCTTCAGCTGACAGGTACATAGTCCCGCTTTATTCACACTATGACTGACAGATACAGAGGGAAAACGTCTTTCACTGAGCCTGACCGGTTTTATTTGTTCGTGGCTCACTGACAGAGAAATGATCAGTCTATCATTTTAATGGTAGGTTTATTTGAACAGTGAGAGACAGAATAACAACAAAAAAATCCAGAAAAACGCATGTCAAAAATGTTATAAATTGATTTGCATTTTAAGAGGGAAATAAGTATTTGACCCCCTCTCAATCAGAAAGATTTCTGGCTCCCAGGTGTCTTTAATACAGGTAATAGCTGAGATTAGGAGCACACTCTTAAAGGGAGCGCCCTAATCTCAGTTTGTTACCTGTATAAAAGACACCTGTCCACAGAAGCAATCAATCAATCAGATTCCAAACTCTCCACCATGGCCAAGACCAAAGAGCTCTCCAAGGATGTCAGGGACAAGATTGTAGACCTACACAAGTCTGGAATGGGCTACAAGACCATCGCCAAGCAGCTCCGGTGAGAAGGTGACAACAGTTGGTGCGATTATTCGCAAATGGAAGAAACACAAAAGAACTGTCAATCTCCCCCCTCCCGGGGGCCCTGGCCAAATTTTCTGTCAATCTCCCTCCCACCTCTTGCCGTTGTGGGGTTTTTTTTATTTTTTTTTTTGGTGGGCAGTGATCATGAGAACAGTGAGGAATCAGCCTTAATGACTTGGAGAAGATCTGCAAAGAGGAGTGGGACAAAATCCCTCCTGAGATGTGTGCAAACCTGGTGGACAACTACAAGAAACGTCTGACCTCTGTGATCGCCAACAAGGGTTTTGCCACCAACGAGAGGGATCAAATACTTTTTCCCCTCAATGTATATATATGTAGGTATGTACGCTAATTTATAAAGTTGTGGACTAGTAGATACTTCTCGACTGTCTTTTGGAAAGACAAATGTCTCGAGGACGTTAATGAGACCCCAAAAACCGACAAGAACAAATCGTTTGTCCGGCAGCTTCATTTAGATTAGCGATTATTTGTGATTAGCAGACGAGTTGACATCAATCATATTGCTAGCAGTGTACTGCAGCGCTAGTAGCACAGCTGGCCTGAAATTTGCAAGACTCGTACATTTCATTGATGAGATGGAAACAAGGCGACGTTCCATCATGGTGTCTCCTCATTATTAATATTCGAAAAGAACTCAGACTCCACCGACTCACTCGGCGAACTCAACTCGCTCAGAATGCGTTTATTAGTTAGCACACAGGACTGTTTGATTCCACAGCACATGGGAACGGTCCAAGGGACACACACAAACATGTAAACAAATACGCAAACAGAAACACTTATCAGCTTGGTGAGTGGTGCCATTTTTTTTGGTGCGTGTGTGTGTGTTTTGCCAGGACTTGAGGCCTGCTGGACCTCGGCCACCAATCACTTTGTTTTTTAAACGAACCAACAGAGATCAAAAGCAGGAAACTAATTATAAAATGTAGGTACGCTGTGTGTGTGTGTGTGTGTGTGTGTGTGTGTGTGTGGGATAGTTGCCGTCCACTGCGACCTTCATCTGTTATGCAAATCTCACAGTGACACGCTGACAGAGGGGGGAAATCATTATGAAACACAAAACAGAGACATCAAACAGATTTAATCAGACAGGGCTCGATAAGCATCCAGCGGCGGTTAATTCCAGACAAATTATCTAATCCAGATGTTGCACGTCGAGTGTAAACACGGCGTCCTGCGGAATCATAAAACAAATAAGGCTGGAAAAGGGTCTCCAGTTTCAAACAGCGCCTAACCCCGGCCCGAGACCTTTCTGCTCTCGGCCCCCCCCTCCCCCCCAAAAAAAAAAAAAAAAAAAAACACTACTTTTTTCTTTTTTTTAAAAAAAAAGTTGGTCTTTTTTCCTCCAGGCCCACACATGTTCCGATCCAAATCCCTCACCGCGTTCCGTGTGTGTTCCTGGTCGGACGCCGCTGACGTCCTACGTCCGCACAGAAACCTTCGTCTGACGTAGAGAAAGTGTCTCGAACCGCACAACATCTTCACAACAGGAAAAAGGCACGGCACGCAGGTTCGGCTAATCGTGCGATGGTTAACGTTTCAGAAGACTCAGGGGGAGAAAGGAGGGAGGGAAGGGGAGATAGAGAGAGAGGGAGAGGAGTGAGAAGAGAAACACAGGACATATGGATGTGTTTAAGGACCACCAGGGAAGAGAATCGTGTGCGTTTTCGGCACAAAAAAAAAAAAACCCAGATAAACTCTCCAAATATGCAATTACACAAGGTTTACGGCCCGTCTGCTGCCGATTCGCTGTGGAATTTCTGTCGTGTTTCTGCGTCGACTTGATAAGATCGTAGACGAAAAGCACCGCGAGTCCACGTCACGGACTGGATGGTTTACTGCAGAGTGAGCAATGAGAGAAAATGCTTTTTTTTCTTTTCTTTTTTTTACTGCACTGGTAGTAGGAGAAGAAAAGAAAGAGAGAACCAGAGAGAGAGAGAGAGAGAGAGAGAGAGAGAACTTGCTCGAAGTACATAAAAAGAAAGAGAGGGGAAACCTGGACTCTCGTAAACTAGCCGCGGCACATTTTAAAACTTTCATCGCGTCCAATATTTATAGTTCTTCGATCCCGTGTCAGTGTTTGTAGCCAATTTGTTGTGCTCCAATAAATAGACTGGCCTATTTATCAGCGCACCACATGGCAGTCATTTCTGCAGACTAACGAGGGGCAGATGTGGTCTGGCCACGGTTTCCCGTACAGGTTTAACGCGCTGACAGGCCGGGACAGATAGCCACGACTTCGGCTGCGGACTTCCGGATCAGCCGCAGAGATTCTGCTGGACGTATCACACAAAAAGAACGGGTTAGACTCGCTGGTCATGTGGTGCAACTGGTGACCGTATTCATCTCTTCTAGCTTACCTATTTCCGCAAAACAGATTATTCCCAAGTCTCACCCCTGCTTCAGTCTTTAATCTGACCTGGATACTGTACGTTTGTAGCTGCTGCTGCTAACGCTAACCCTAACCCTAACCCTAACTCTAAGATTGTCCTGTGCTCATCCCAGGACTCATTCCCAGTGACATCCTGTAGAACCTCTACACATCAGTCAAATAGAGCTGAGCTGAATCTCGTAAGGACACATGGGGACTTTTAGGATGCTTAGACTATAGATCGTGAGTGCGATCGGCCACCGCTCGGAACTTCAAAAGCCGCCCGAGGGAGTAGAGCAAAACCGCGTATCGAATATGAATTATAATTCGGAAAAGGCCCGATGTGCTTGAGAAACATACTGGCACTACAAACATGTGTTTGTGCGTGTATGTGTGTGTTGCCAATTACCTCGGCTATAAATACACGAGCCCCATCCGTCACCGAGTCCATGGGTGGCTGCAGCCGCGCTCTAATTGATCGCAGATGCGCCTCCAGATCTCAGGGCTCGCCAGCAGCGCCGTCCCACGGCCTGGACGTGAGAGAAAAGCCGCAAGGGAGGACAGACGAGGGAAGGAGAGAAGTTGAGTGACGGCTCAGAAGTAAATATGGAAAAAAGAGCAGGAATAAACAAGACGGTATTCAGAGTTTTCTCCCCTCCTTCCTTCCTCCTGTCCTGCAGATCCTGCAGATGTGTCATTGTGGAAAAGAGCCGATGGCGGGAAATTGGGGGATTAGCTGCAATTTAGTCCAGATGAGCAGTTGGAATTGGTTTTAAAAAAAAAAAGAAAGAAAAAATCCTTTGGTCTGCTTGATTCTATTCCTAAGTAACGAAATGATCGATTTGGTTTTTGGATGGTGTTAACATCACGTTTAGTCTCCAGTACTCCCGGTGATGAAGTTTATAACACCTTTACATCTACGTGAGAAATGGGAGCTGGTACCGTGAAGAAATCATTGCACCAAGCTGCATTTTTGTCTTATTAATGTCTAGAGAGAGAGAGAGAGGGAGAGAGAGAGAGAAAGGAAAGACTGGTGAGGTTATAACTGCTTCAATGTAAGTTCTAACAGGAATCGATTTGTCCTGTAGGACGTTTCACAACATGAAATGTAATTATAAATGGATAAAAAGTACGAAGTGTCGTTTTAAATGAATGAAATAAGTAAAAAAGGTAATCGTTGGCGAGTTGCTGTGGTGTAAGAGGACTGAAACGCTAGCAGATGTGCTGTTGCAGGAAAATACGTAACAGTAAACTCCGCGTCACGTTAGGAAGCATCACAATCTCATTATCATCCACTTGCTAGCAAGACCGGCCAGCTAAGCTACGTAGCTAGCAGGAGAAGACAAAAGGGTGCCTTCCAAAACCGCATACTGCCACGATCAAGCTCTGACTGGTCTCAGCCTGGGACACTCTGTAACCTTATGATCTGATTGGCTCTCCGCACTGCTGTGCACCGGTTTGTTAGCGGTAAGTACTTTTAAAAGCTGCCCACGCTTTTTAGAGCAAGGACTATCCGCGTAGACCCGTTTTCCCAGAGTTATTCTAGAGCGCTTCGGGAAATCTCACGCAAATGAATCTTAGTTAAATGAGATCATGCTCATCTGCCATGTCGGGCAAACGTGAAAGTAGCCGCTTCGTGGCTCGGTTTATTGACGAAACGCCCAGGTTCTTTAGAGAAGCTAGAGCGCGGTCTTGTGAGAGCTCACACATTTTACGCGTCCGAAAAATATGGATTTCAACAGCGCATTCCACATGCCTAAGCTGGGAAATGACATTTCTGCAGCGATGGCCCCCCACCGTGCCTGTGTAGTGCTCCACCAGGGAGCTAAAGGGTCTCAATTGCCATTATTATCCAGGATTATCACCCTGTTTAAAAGGCAGAGGCGTCCTAATAACCCCCGGGGTCGGCTGATCAATGGACATACATTATACACCAGATTAGTATCGATCCTGACGTGGGATCGAGGTCACCGTGTGTAACTGTGACATCTGGACAGTGTAAACACTGTATAAGTGACCAAATGCGCAAAGAGTATTAAGACCGGAGATTAACAGATGATCGTCCTTCACGCCGACGTGCAAGCCGAAGAATTGGTTTTCTTTAATAATTCACCAGAAAGCAGATATGGAACCATAGAGATGAACGAATTAATAAATCAAATGAAATAGCAATCATATGAAGATACATAGAAATACAAAATAAATGCATTTAAATATAAGATTAAAGAAATAATAATAATATGATCATATAAAATAAAAAATGAATACGAAAATATATATGTATTATATGCTTTTTAGCAAAAACAACAATAAAAGTATCAACTAAATATATTAAATATTAAGAATATTCATATTTCAAAGTTTTATAAATGTATTATATAGTTAATAATTAAGAATAAAACCATTTTGTTCACAGATATACGTTCTGTGGTTGGTTGTCATGTTCTTCACCGGCTTACGTGAAAATAATTTGCGAGATGATGTGAGTCAACATGCCAGAAGGCTTCAGGTGAACATTACATTACCCAGAAGAACATTTGTTTGTTTTGTAGTTCTAGGTATCTCACCATGGACTTCATTTATCTCTCAGCTAGCTCGTTAGTCCAAGGCTCTCTCCCCAATGGTGCCATCACCCTCCAGCATGTCTGTGACCTCAAGATTCCCCCCAAAAATAAAACCCCAAGAACTTACACGTTGCGTTTGTTATTAATATCGATATTTATTTGTTTGTGATTTTGCACTTGCAGTAAAAACGAAGTTCAGAGTCATTCCGTCTCTTCACCGAGACCTGAAACTAAACGCGCTCACATCAATAAATCACCATTAAATCAATTAGTCGTAGGTGCAATTCCAGATCGATAGACTCGGATTTAATCAGCCTGTATATGTTTTATTTATTTATTTATTTTTTTGGTTTAACATTAAGTTGAACCTCTCACGCTGTCCAATCACAGCTCAGCGTAACCCTGGTGTGCATAAATGATCAAACATTTTTCGAGGCTTTTATTACGCAGGACCTGCATGCGAACTCAAAATCATTTGGACTCTTTCTATTTATTTATTTTTTTTAAACCTAAAAAAAAAAACCCTTAAAGCAACTGAAAGCTAGCAGGCACGAAAAGACATCAGGTCATGAGAAAAACATGAGAAAAATAAACCCCCACAAACTTTGAGAACCAAAAATACTACAAAGAAAAAATAAGAATAAATAAAATGATTAATAATAATAAAATATTGTGCAGTTTAAGTCTGATATATTTGGGTGGGAGGTCTTATTTATTTTAAAAAAAAATAAATAAGCTTTATTTTTTACTTTCTGTCACTGTCGGCCATCTTGGATTTGGAGGAGAAACATTTCATGCAGTAATAAAAATGAGGTTAGTGATCTATATAACAGTGGAGTGGTTTTGGAGATGATTTATTTATTATATACTACATATACTACACCAGCCT
The DNA here is from genome assembly GCA_012411365.1 of Ameiurus melas. Classification (NCBI taxonomy): domain Eukaryota; kingdom Metazoa; phylum Chordata; class Actinopteri; order Siluriformes; family Ictaluridae; genus Ameiurus; species Ameiurus melas. The sequence continues at coordinate 17,294,690 of CM022776.1, forward strand.
TACATTAAAGGTTAGTAATAAATGACCAAACACACATGGACACTTTCATAACATCTGGATTTGAATCATTTTTCTCTGATGTTCGCTCTGATATTGTCACATCCGCCATGTTACTTTCTTCTGTCGTCTAGACTCTTGACTCTGATTGGTCCTGACCAAAATCACAAGGGATTTTGGGGTAATAGGGTCTGCGTTGATGTGGGTTTTACCAAAACGTGCATTAAGGGGGAGTACAGGGCACTCGCGAGTATCATTTAGAGTTTAGAAATGAGAAATGTGACGTGTGAGACCGCAAGTGCACTATTCCGGACAGGACACGTGACTCATGATGACTCTGTAGCTTACAGAGTTTAACACGGCTTAAAGGCACGTCCATCTTTTTTTATTCAACTATATGGAAAACTCCATCACTTTAATCTTCACAATTAACACGTGATCTTTAATTACGTCCCAGATTTATTTTTTTTAATGATTTCTTTCATCTCCATGTCGGCTTACCCGCAACGCCGTTCGAACACCTGGTGACAGCGGTGCACGGCGTTTTTTATCCTCAACCTCATCTCTACCTAAAGTGACGGATGCAGCGGCACTTTAGTCCATCATCTCTTCATCTGTACATTCTGCTCAAAGACGTCGGCATCCAAACGCCAAGCCTAGCCAAGTCTCTGCCGTAACTCATCATCGTACAGCTGCATTGAATTCTGGGACTTTGAGTCCAAAGTTTGCACCAACATCTCCGCTAATTCCATGTGGAAAACGTAGAGTGAGAAAAGAAGCTTGTGCTCTTTGTTTTGTTCCGAGAATCCTGACCGTTTTCCGTTTACTACGTCGTGACTGCGTCACTCTGGGATGCCAACGTGTCACACAACCACTAACTTCTCACAGGAATAAACACAGGAACGTCCACCATCAGGTAACAAAGTCGCGCCAGAATCACGAAACACATCACAGATATTTTACAACGAAACACGTTTTGACACGTTTCGGTGTGGAGAGTCCGTTTCTTTTTTTCTTCAAACTCAAAAGATCAAGTAGAGCCATTTGACTCGAGGGAGTCTAGCGGAGTCCTGAACAGCGATAAACTCCGCTAAACGCTGCTCGTTAGCGTGTGAGCCTTATTAAATCTGAATGTGAGAAAAAAGAAAGGAAAAAAAAAAGAAGAGGAGGAGGAGGAGAAGGAGGAGGAGGGGGACGATTGGTGTTTCCCATTCCCGCTGTGCGATCACGCAGCACAGTCATTAGCGCATGCTGGATAATTACGGCCGCCCGCTGTCAGCTAATCACACCATCAAACTCGACACTGCTGCTTTTTTCCAGGCTGAGTGAAATCACTCGTTTCTCAATTATACCTAATAGACTCGAGTGTAGAATACCGGTACAGGACGACTGTTCCTAGAAATAACGAGCCAGCACACAGCACCTACGGCTGGACTCGAAACGAACAGTTCCGAGAGAAACCAACCCGAGTGTAGTCCATCAGCGAAGACATGCTTAGGGTCGGAATTTTGCTACAGTGTAGCTAACTAGGAAGGTTATCATCACACAATGGTCACTGTTTGCACCTTTCGCTCCCGAGGTTTCTCTCTTATAAACACAAGACTGGAATCAACCCGGGGAGCGCGAATGCGAACGCGTGCTTCCTCTGAGACGCGCCAAGCCGGAAAACCGCATCTTTTCACCACGTCACAGAGCGGTTTAACATGCTCAGCCGAAGCGGCGCGCAATCCCCCCAACCCCCGCTGAAAAAAAATAAACCCAATATCATCCCTCATAGAAAACCATAAAAAGGGTTTTAATGGTTATAACGGAAATTGTACTGGAAATTGTAATGGTCCCTGGGGATCTCCACTGGTAATTTGTTGCCTTCCATTGGTGGCATGTTATGTCTAGGGGATACCATTAAGGACCACTAATGGTAATGGTTATAATGGCAAGCTGATGGTTTGTAATGGTATTAGTAGCAGAAAACACTCAAATTTCTTAGATGGGTTTCTATTATTTGTTTTTTTTTTTTTCATCCCCAACAGCCTAGCCTTATTAGCTAGCTAAAGTTTCAAATGACATTTCCTCTATAATCACACCACCAGTACTCCCTATAATCTCCTGATGTATTCATTTATTTTTGTCTACAAAGCTAACATACAGTAGCTAGCAGCTAGTCGGTGGTTTATCATTCGTTTACGCATGACTCAGCACAAACCCGCCTAGCGAAACTAGCGAGCGGAAAATGCTTAACAGATTTGACAATACTAAAATACTAGCTCGAGTTCTTAGCTCTCTTGTCGGTAAAGTTGAAGAACAAAACGTCAGACATGTCTAGAACGGAAACATATAGATTTGATGTTTGACTGAGAACGGTTTTGACTGCGTTTAAGACCTGAGCTGAGACAAAAGACGTGTGTGTGTGTGTGTGTTGAAGTGTGAGCTCTCGTGTGAAGGATGATGTACTAAACCTTTCCTGACCTGTAGCGCACATGATAAAATATTTATGTATGCTATTGTCGAACAGGCCGCTCGCCCCCGAGGGCTTTAATTTGTTTTGCTGCTTGGTGAATGAGCGCCGGCCCCGTCATCAGGCCGGCGCTGGGCGACGGTGATTATCCCTCACTCACTCCTCGGCCCGCTGATCACGCCAGCCCTCCAGACATTTCAGTCGTCCTGCTGCACTTTACAATTACGCCTCATCTCCTCAGCGCATTTCCACAGATTAAAGGTGAGGCAGAGACACTCGAGAGAGACACGGAGGTGCACTTTCTCTCTTACGCTCCCTTCATCTTCACCTCAAATACTCAGATCTCTCTTTCTGTCTTTCTTCCATCCACCCACCTTTCTGTCCCCCTTGTTTTCTCTCTCTCTCTTCTCTCTCTCTCTCTCTCTCTCTCTCTCTCTCTCTCTCTCTCTCTCTCTCTCTCTCTCTCTTTTCCAGCATTGTCACTCTTCTTTTGTCCTCAACCCTTCTGTGTTAACTCTCTGCAAGTCTAATGAAGAATAAATACAATAAAAAGATCTACACAACAGCTGGATTTATATGACCAAATATGGTCGTGTTACTTCCTGTAGACTGAAGGGAATCGGGTCAAATGAGTGAAGCAACGCATAAACAAACAATCTAAAAAACGAAATACGAATAAATGTTATATAAACACATCACCGAGCGTAACCGTAAATGATTTAATTAATCTTAATCATTTAATAAATAAACGTTTAAAAGCACACAGAAGTCACTCCATGATGTTGAAAGGTTTGCAAAGAAAAGAGTCCAAACTAATTCTTTTTAAAAAATGTACAATTTTTAAACCACCTATACACCCCCCAACCCCCACCCAGCTCGACCAATCACTGTCGGTTTACTGTTTCAGTCCTGCCTCGCTGCCCAGTCAGAAATTTGTTACCTGAATGTGTTCACCTGTTCTGTGTTAGTAGTCCTCGATTAGTTTGTGTATGTGTACGATGTTGTGTTATTATTTATAGCAACAATTTCAGCTGTGTTTCGTTGCACTTCCTAGTTTTGACTCTCGCCTCTTTCTGAATATGGATTATTTAACTTTATGGATTGTTTAACATTGCCTATCTGTGCTTTAACCTCCACTGTGGACTCTTGGGTGGTAAAAAATAAATAAATAAATACAGCCGGTTAACAATTAATGCTAGCTAGACCTACAAATTATTTGAAATAAAGTATTTCCAAATAATAGAGATGGAAACCCTTCAGAGTTTCACCCTATGGAGGGTATGATCCTTTTCGCTTCTGAATGAAGCACAGCCTTCTCGTACAAACGGATAGAGAGATGCTCAGTCTCGGCGTGAGGGTATGATTGGCCAGCTATTACAGACAAAGGCATCACTTCTACTCTATCAGTGAAGCCATAATAATCAAAGACGGTGAGCCTCGGAGAGGTACTCGTTGCTTTCCGTCACCTTCGTCATACACGCCTCTGTCATCGAACAGATCAGAGAAAGTGACCGTGATAAAGTGGAGGACCTGGAAGCCTCTCAGGAGACGCTGAGGTTCATGGTCTTGTTGTTCTTTCATCTTGAATCGAGACGATCGAGTCGACAAACCTGCATTCCTGTCTGAAACCAAAGAGCCGAAAAAACATCAAAGTGGAGTCGGTGTTATTAGTAGTGACTCTAGAGGCAGTGATGGTTGTACCATCAGGACATCTGGACTACAAACATCCTACAACTGGCAATATATTTTATAGAACACTGTACTCAGTTGGCCTGTCTAGTCACCTACACGTCATCCTCACAGTTAGCCGATCCTCAACACCATCCTTCCAAAAGGACCCATCAGGACCTCATTTTAATGGACGGTGTCGAATTACCTAGCCATCTAGAGTATCTACGAAATCAGCTACTAAACTGATTTCCCTTGGGACGTAACATCGACTAATTCTGTTAAACATTTGATTTTATAGAGCGACAGATGGCGAAGGTGTCACAGTGGTGCATCAGGTAACGTTTTTTTTTTTTTTAGATGTGATACCACCTCACGGCTCGTAGAAAGGAAAAGATAAAAGCCAAAAGATGAGGACGAGACGAGGAATAATGGGAGACATCAACCGCTTGCTAATCAACAAGAGAATCTGTGTGTAACTTCACAAGCAGAGAAACACAGACTAATGAGCAGAAACAAGCAGCAGGTGACACCACTTAACTACCATGGCAACGAGTTAACAAGCACAGGAAACTCTGACCATATAAGGAGACTGAAGAGGCCGAAGAGACAAACCAGGATGGGAAAGAGCTGTATTGGAGATATAACAAAACCTAATCGATCTTAATGATTTTAATATTCATTCAAAATGGGACAAATTTACTTTTTGACTATTTGAGAAGCGGTATGAATATTAAATCTATTTGAATATCTTGATCACGCAGCGATTGCTTTGTTTTATATTGGTAACACACAGTCCGTACGTTTACACGGACAACAATAATCCGTTATGAACCCGATTAAGATGATACTCTGATTAAGAAACTAGCTTGTAAACAGAGATTTGATTAAGAAACTAGCATGTAAACAGAGATTATTGATGACCTTAATCTGATTAACGTCATACTCGGAATAAACACAAATGGAATGAAGACGTGTGGAGTATTCCTGTTTTAGTCGCGTTACAGACACGTACACACCTTAATCACACTATTAACGTCGTGGGAGACAGGACACGTACACACACGGCAGCGCTCGACCATTTGACGGCAAACAAGAGAGCACGGCTGCGTCCCAAACCCGTACTTACCTACTACTGTATATAGTAGGAGAAATACACGTATCTCGGGTACTATATACACGGTAAGTGCACGGTTTGGGACGCAGCCCACGGCTTCAAGCAGTCGTCTATTCGCACGTACAGCACGACAAATAATTAACCGCACTTGAAGCTTTCGTAAAATTAAAAATAAAAACACCCGAAACTGTATACGGTCCCGTAACGAAGACCAACTGTACGTCGAGACGTGAAATTCTGGAGGGAACGTCGGACGGCGTGGCGCGGCGACGTAATGACGTGTGACGTTAATCCATCTATGTTCTAGAACATGGAACATGAAAGGAATATTCTAAAAGCGACGCATGTAAACACCTTAATCAGAATATCGTCTTATTCAGAATAAGGTCAGTAATTAGATTAGTGCTATCTATGTAAACCTAGTCAGTGTTACATTTTCACCTCTAGTACTAACGATCACCTGATATTGACTCAAAAATGTTTTCAAAAAATGATGTATGTTTCATTCCTACTGTATTTTATTTTTTACAGTGGCCTTTAAGTGCAAAAATATTTAGCATTTATTTTCATACTATCTCATAGAGTAAACATTCCTCTAGCTCTCTTTTTTTCCTGCTGTCTCAATCAGCCAATCAGCAATGAGGATGCGATGTCCAGTAAGGACCTTCGCTTTCGGTTTTCAATTAGGATTTTGCTCGTGTAATTTTGCTTTATACCAATAAAGCGCATTTTTCCAGCCAGTAAAAACTCGCTTTGACCTTTTGTGAGTGAAGGGTGTTGTCATGTATTTTGATAAATATAATTCGATACAAAAATCCTACTGGAGCATGTTCGCATTGTTAAACTTCGAGAGGTAATATTCTCATAAACACCGAAACCAGGTGCACGTGTTGAAGTCTGGTGTTCCTGAAGCATGCGACTGACTTTCACTAACACCGTTCCCTTTTCATCAGGAACACTCGCTCTCTTGTCATGGAGATTGCAACTATGCGGAGCAGAAACCAATTAAAACTCCTCTCTTAATCACTCGTGACACTTTGACTTTTCCGTAAAAAAAAAAAAAAAAGAAGAGAGGATACATCATCGCTGAGGTTTAAAAAAAAAAAGAAAAGAAAAAAGACATGAACTAACAAAGATCTCCGCATCAGCTTAACTCAATTCCAAATGTAAACTTCTCATGAGTGACAGAGTAACGGTCCGTTTATTATCCCACACTGTGGAAGACCTGGAGCTCGAGATCTTTAAGTAAACCAAAGTGTTTTTCAATCTGCTAAAACCCGCCATGAGTCTTTTTTTGCCCTTACTGACCTTCTGACCAGTCAGAATTCGAGAAAACATCAGCACCACGATATAATTCGTTAGAAATTACACGGGTCATTCGGTACCAACAGTCACGAAGGATTCGTTTCCGTTAGAGTTAGGAACAGGATTAAGGATTGTGCTTGTTCGCGTTACTGAAAGACGTTATGCGAGATCAAGTTGTCCGTATTTCCTGGCCGCGCTTCGCTACGAACCTGCAACCTAAGTCTCAGTTGGACTGAAATGAATTGACGAACGAACGAAGTCTCCTTCCGCTCCTGCTTAACGTCTCGGACTTGGAGCGCTCGGCTGAGTTCACATGGCCAGTGCCTGCCTTCCACGGCTTTGATCTTGCGGTTGTTGTCACCGTTGTTATTCTACACATCTTGGTTGGGGGAATGTAAGAAGGAGCGTTGATGGGATTTTGTTTTGCGCGAGGTTGTGGATGGATGACCTCTTAAATCCGTCCTGACAGAGGAACGATTTCTGACACGCACGCTAAAAGATACACGCTCACATTTCCCTTCTTCGTCCTCCGTTTCCGTTTTGGATTTTCTTAACGCTCAGTTTCGCCGGTGTCCCCCTCGCAACCCCTTCGCTCCAGTTTTCTTTCCGTGCTGACTCTTGGCTGGACCGTCGGCGTTTAATTTCCCGCACCTGCCAGTTGCTTCGGAAGCTGCCACTCTGCTTTTGGGCTTTGACGCTTGATAAAATGCACTGGATCTCGCTGACGCAAGTGGTACGCAAAGGTTTAGGAAATCGTTACGGCTCTGTATACGATGATTTGTTTACGCAGAAGAGCCAAGAAGGCAAAGTTAGAAGGAGAGGACGAGGCGAAGGGCGTGATTCATACCTCCCGTGCTCCCGTCCCTAGCTGCCTATCAAAAACTAATATCCTAAAATTTGACCCGTATGTTGTCTTTTGAGATTGGAAAGAATTTGTGTCTAATGTTGCAAGTCAAACCTGGCTCTCCTGACACTCGCATTCCAGTCTTCCTCTTACTGCAGAGGCCTCAGGATGTAAAGACCTACAGCAATCCATGTCCAGTCCAGCGACCCCCGTCACTACCGCCCCGAGAAAAATCCCCCTATGGCCCCTTTCTCCATCCTCCCTCCCCTTCGCTCTCCTGCTCTCTCTCTCCCTCTCTCTGTGCAGTTGTTTTCTTCTTTAAATACAGTAACACAATCTGCAGCAGAAACCGATATAATCTTTTCTAAACTATAAAAGTCAGTCACCCAGAGAAACATCTGCACGGCCAAATTTAAAACAAACTGTCAGGGAATTGGGTAACCCCATAAAGTGAGCCAGAGGGAGAGACCGAGTTGCCACAGGCGGTTCTTTTTACCTCTCCTCTCATCTTTCCCTGTTTATCCCTCCATCACCCGATCACTCCATTCCTGTAAATTCCACCACATCTCGCCCAAAGGCCACCCAAGGTACGCGCTTTTTTTTTTTCTGTTTCGGGCGGCTGTTTTTATTAAGTATTAAAGACCTGCTAAGGCGCTACGGTTTCTCTTTCTAACTCGAGTTCTGGACGCCGTCCAGCGGCCCTCCTGCGCTTACGATAACATTCTCCACGGGAGCAGCTCGTTTGATGTTCGCAGGTGATTCACGCGCTTATCACAGAGTTTGGAGATGAACGAGATTGCGGTTTTTTATTCGAAAACAAGGGTCCGTGGTGTTTAAAATGACTCGCGCAAATAACCCAAAAAAGAACAACCCACGTGCTTTAAAAATGATCAACAAGGTAATCAGTGCGGTATTAGTGCAGGATTCATTTACCGCTGTTTAGGGCCAACTATGTCCATGGTGGGAGTCGATGCACAGGTAGACAGTAATAATCTAGAATAATCCATGAACAAAATATATTCAGAATAACTGGCGAGAATTAAAAACAGGAAATGTGGCACTAGGGAAACACCATGGTACAAGTAGACAAACGAATCAATGTGCTAACACAGAACAGGTGAACACAATCAAGGAACAAACCAATGACAGGACCTGGGGAGGCAGGACCAAAGCAGAAACAAAAGCATGCCGTTGCCATAGGAACGGTAACGAGGAATCCATGATTCGGTTATCGTTAATGCGCCATATACCTTATATGATGCACAATTGAGTATTTTGACATAAACGCTTCGATTTGTAATGAGATCCCAGCTGTGAAAATGTCCGTGACGCTCCTCGTGCCGAAGTCCATAAACGCAACGATCCTCTTTTTCACATTTTGAAGATTTAAAAAAACGCTAGAACTTTACTGGTGGTTGTGATGCATATAAAAGAGAACCAGACTGTATATCAGTTCAGGTAAGTCTGTAGATTTGAACCGTAACGTGCCCCGTCATGTCTGATCTCATGACACTACTGTTCCGTGATCATGCATTGTTTTCCTGGTGCGGTGATTTGCAGGTGTTTGTCTGGGATCGAGTTTGAGTCGTTGTTCAAAATCGGTAACAGTGATATATCATATCATCGTTAAGGATTAAAGTCTATTCCTATTGTATTCAGTGCTGGGAGATTCATAGAATTGAATGACAGAATGCCATGCCCAGAATGCCACGCCCCGGATTTTTTAAAGAAACATCCCAATCCGACAACCACCAAAAAATGTCCGCTTGTCCGCTGTCTTGACAGTGATTATTCCCTATACAAATATGGTTCTCCGACATTATTTATGTATGTATATACATTTATATAGTGCCACCTTTCGGTGATCTCCAAAGCTAAATAAGCGTATACAGGACTAGAACTCGCAAACAAAACAAAGCAAATGATGCTCTAGATAATGAGTATTTATCGCAATGATTAGATTTCAGAATACAATATATTCAATACATTTATCAGTTAGAAAATCGATACATAAACAAACCCCGTTCTTACACATTTGTCTGTTTCTGACTTCTAGTTTACCCCCCCTCTTTTTTTTCTAAGCCACTTATCCGATTTCCTTTTGTCGCAGCATGTCTCGTTCACGATTAGGAGCAAAAACGGCTCAATTATACAATAATAGCGCTATTTGGAGAAACCCTGCTATAAAGCACAGCGAGCGTGTATCCGTTTAAACCCTGGGATTTTAACTCTGAATGGCAGTTGGTTGGTTTAGAACGCTAATAATTCAGCGATTGTGTAAGGCAATAAGGCGTAAAGTTAGCCAAATGAGCCGTGACGTAGATCTAGAGGTCGTATTTGTTCAGCATCTCTGAGCTTTTTTCTTCTTCTTCTTTTTCCCAGGCTTAAGCAGTGTGTGTGTCGATTTGTGCAGCGTGTTAACTCGTACTTAGCGCACGTTAGCCGATTAGCGAGCAGGCTATTTGCTTCTGATTAGGCCAAAGTTTTACTCTTTTTTTTTATTCTAACTTTGTGCTAGGTTTTCTTGAGTAAATTCTCCTCAAACATTAGTGTTTAAGATACACACACACACACACACACACACACACACACACATCTATCTTTAAACCACGCGCATGCTAACACATCCACTATACATTCAGTCCGTCTTGTGTGTTTGTTCTTTTCACTCGATCCTGAAGACAGAAAAAATGAAGGTTACAGCAGCACCTTTAAAATAATGCAAGCGTTCAATTCAATCCGAGCACTAAGATGAGCAGCTTAGGCGATGCTTTGGTGTGTTTTCGCGTCATCTTCTTCCTCTTCGTACTGGAGCTACGAGGCCACTCGAGGTAACAAATAAGAAAAGTTCGCCTCTTCGCTGTAGACACTCACTTAAGACAACACTGTTCACTTCGGGAGTGAAGGACTGATTGCGTCGAACAGTACAAGTCGTACTAAAGTACCCAAAAGTGACAAGGTCATCCAAGATGGCCGCCTCTGGAACGTTTCAGAGTTCAGCCGAATCCCGTCAGCACATGACTCTGACCGCGTAGGATTGCGTACGACATGCCTAAAGAAACAAATGTGCAGAATATTGTGGTGACGCGGCCTTTTTTCCGTTAGCAACGTTCGTTGTAGTAAAGAAGCCAAGGACAGACGCCGAATACGTCGTAGCTGATTGACTACATTTGGGTCGGAGCGGAACTCGTCATCAAACACGGTATTCCACGTGTCTTGAAACGTGTGTTCCTTAACATTAGGTTGTAAACAATTAAGAGCTTAATGACGTTAGTAGCAAATCAGCACTTGTTTCGTGGCAGCAACTCAGCGAGAGAGTCCCTTCCAAGCAGTGTGGACGTGAAGTGGTGTGTGTGTGTGTGTGTGTGTGTGTGTGTGTGTGAAACACTTTCAGCCAACAATCTGGATAGGTTTAATAATTACATTGACTCCAAACCCTGTGTTACAGGACACTCATACACACATACACACTCTCTCTCTCTTACACATACTCACTACTTAAGTCAGTGAAGTGTAATATCTCTGTCTGAGCACACACACACACACTCATGTGCACAACTTACCAACATACGCATAGAGCGCTAACATATTAAGAAACACATGACCAAAAAGCACACACACACATTCATTGTCCAAGCAGGCAACTAATCTCACTGCTAATGGCTTGAATAACACCCTGAGCGTGTGTGTGCGTGTGTGTTGTGTGTGTGTGTGTGTCAGACTAATGCCATCCACCCGAATGGTGTCTCTAATTACTTGGCGTGAAGATGGCTTTTAGCTAAATCACATGCTTTCTGAAGAGCCTGTATCAACAGAGACAAGAGCCCGAACAATTACATTAGTCCTCTCTCGCCCGCAGGTCCGTCGCTGGCAATCACACCAATCTCCAGCTGCTTCATTTGGATTATCACTCCAGCACAATGATGTTTTCACGCCGCGCTCGGTGTCATGGCAGCCACGCATGCGGCTCCGGCCACTACATGCCGCTTACTTATGTTAATATTTTCACTGGCTGCTGAAAGGAAAAGAATGACAGAGAGACAGATAGAGAGACAGACAGTTTAAAATTGTCATCTTGCAGCGAGTATATTAATACTTCAGCGTGTATTAACAGTCCGTACGGGATTTTTGGTCACGGGCAAAAATTTGCGATGCAACTTTTTTGTGCTTTTTGTTTGTAAACGCGAAGCTACTTTCCGCGTGCTCTTATGCTGTGATGTTTGTCGGTAAACGAGACCCTTTAGCTGTCCTCGTATTCCACGCACGTGACTCCAAGCGGGCTTTGATTGAGCGCGCGCCGTGATGACGTGATGTGACGCGTCTCGGCCCGAACCTGCGGAACATCTGCGGTAGTTTTGAAAGATTGCGAGCTCCTCCGAATATCGCGGGCTTTTGCTTGGCTTTGCGTTCGTTTCCGCGAACGGAGAAATGGCGAAATCCTTCAGGGATTTGATTTGTAGAAAAGATTTTCAGTGACATAGACTTCCATTGTTTAGCTGTATATCACCGCACTGTCGAATTCTCGATTCTGATTGGCCGGAGGGTCACACGTTTATATTAATGCCCATGCTATAACGCGTTATTGTTTCTACACATAAACTCGGACTACCATGTAGTGATCCATTTAAGTGGGTGAAGTTTTCTGTAAGAAGGAGTCTCCAGTGTCAGCACGTTAAGTTTTCCCACATCTTCGTGAGGGCACCACGGTGGCTTAGTGCTTAGCACGTGTGCCTCGCACCTCCATGGTAGGAGGTTCGAATCTCACCTTCGTTCCGTGTGAGCGTGGAGCTTGCATGTTCTCGCCGTGCTTTAGGGGTTTCCTCTGCGTACTCCGGTTTCCTCCCCCAGTCCAAAGACACGTGTCGTAGGCTGATTGGCATCTCAAAATCGTCCGTCGCATGTGATCGTGCCCCGCGATGGGTTCGCACCCCGTCTAGCGTGTCCCCTGGGATAGGCTTTTAAATGTTAGCTTGAAGGCTGGTGAGGGAATGGCTTGTTTCTAGCTGCTATAACATAAGCGAGGACAGGAACTCGTCCCACGGACGCTCGGCAACATTAAATGTAACAATAAACGGATAAGTTCAGAGCGGTGACAGTGACTCCGCTTCATCACACCATGATGCCGCTGACTATTTTAATGTAGCAGCATGACAGCAGCGTTGTAGCTCCAGTCCAAGACTAAAGACGCAAACTTTGGACTCCAAAAAATGTATAAATGTATCTTAAATACATTCGAGAATTTTTGGGAACATCCGCTGAGAAAGGTTCAAATATACATTAAGGTTCAAGATGCGGTATAACTGCAAAATTAAAAAAATAAAAAGACAAAGGGTGCTAAGTGAGGTTAGTTCCCTTGGTAGTCTATCTGCCCCACCCCTTCTATTCTATAGTCTATTACCCCTTCTAACAAACCCTTTACCCAGTAGGACCATCAGTCACACATCACCGACTCCACACACACACACACACACACACACACACACACACTCTCTGTGAGAGAGAGAGAGAGAGAGAGAGAGAGAGAGATGGAGGGGGTCATGGTGTGGGTTGCTGCGGCTCTTCAGCTCGAGAGCTCTGCAATCATTGTGCATATTTTGTGTCACACTGTTTCCACATCAACATCAACACTCGACAAAGCCGCAAAACTGCGGCGACAAACGCAGGAGGCACGACGCAGTTCACACACAGATGTCACGTTTTACCGACAAGGGTGATGTGTAATGGAGAAAATGAAGAAAGAGAGAGAGAGAGAGAGAGAGAGAGAGAGAGGGAGAGAGAGAGAGGGAGAGAGAGAGAGAGAGAGAGAGAGTAACTGGTGGGGCCCCTCTTTTGAAAAGCCTCTGGGGTCTTTAGTGTTAAGGGGGAATACTCAGAGATTTGAGACAATAGCACTAGTCAATAACATGACTAACCCCCCCTTTCTCTCTCTCTCTCTCTCTCTCTCTCTCTCTCTCTCTCTGACAGCCAGAGTGGAGAATATTAACACGATGGCTAGCGCTCGGCTAACAGCTTCTTCTTGCTATCATCCAGCTAACAGCACAGAGGTGCCAAAAAAGCAGCAACTGACAACCACAGCAGTTTTAGGAATAAATCTCTCGGTGTCATGCTGTTGCAGGAAAACGATCATCGACCGGGTGGTGTGATGAAGCAGAGCTCCTGTTACCATAGCGAACGTTATGGTACCATGTTTTCCTATAACAGCACGCCCTGATGCGGTTTATACCTCTTATACGCGTACATTTTATTGTATTTATTAACCGATGATTTGTTTTTATTGGTTTATAGTTACACATTTAATGTTGAGGAGCTGTACGTTGTAGCAGCTGTAATATAAACAACTCTCTCTCTCTCTCTCTCTCTCTCTCTCTATCTCTATGTTTACACTAACGCGTTTTCATTTTAAAACACATATCTGTGTGTGTGTGGAGTTCGCATGTTCTCCCCGTGCTGCGGGGGTTTCCTACGGGTACTCCGGTTTCCTCCCCCAGTCCAAACACATGCATGGTAGGCTGATTGGCGTGTCTAAAGTGTCCGTAGTGTATGAATGGGTGTGTGAGTGTGTATGTGAGTGTGTCCTGCGATGGACTGGTACCCTGTCCAGGGTGTACCCCGCCTTGTCCCCGATACTCCCTGGGATAGGCTCCAGGATCCCCGTGACGCTGAAAAGGAGTAAGCGCTAGAAGATGGATGGATGGATGAACAGACCAAAATGAAGACTTTTGAAAACAAAGGCGTGGCTCCGCCCACGTTCGCTCCCTGATCGGGTCTTCTGGATCGTCGCATATCCTTCCCTGATTTGTCAAGCCCCTACCGCTACCTCAAATTTTGTTGGCTTTGTCGTCATTCTGAGAATTTAATTGTGCCGTTCTGTATTTTATAATAGTGCAGCTGCGTACATGCGCAAGAGGCGAGTGACGATTAGAGGGATCGCCAACGAATCTCTTTTGGAGTGGCGTAAGCCTTGCACGGAACGCCTGTTTGGACTAGCAACCAACTTCCTGTTTACACTTGCATGCGCATGCCCAGTGTGCTTGAATGGTCACCTGACACGCGTTTTCGGTCGTGTAGCGTGGACGGAGATCATCTCTGAAACACGGCAGAAACGCCAGTATGGACAAGGATCGTTTTCAACTTAAAATGCCGTTTTAAAACCAAAACGCAGTAGTGTAAACAGGGTCTCTCACTCTCTGTTTCTCTCTCTCACTCTCTCTCTCTCTCTGTCTGTCTGTCTCTCTCTCTCTCTGTCTCACTCTCTCTGTCTGTCTGTCTCTCTCTCTCTGTCTGTCTGTCTCTCTCACTCTGTCTCTCTCACTCTCTGTCTCTCTCTCTCTCTCTGTCTTCACTCTCTGTCTGTCTGTCTCTTTCTCTCTCTCTCACTCTCTCTCTCTCTCTCTGTCTCACTCTCTCTGTCTGTCTGTCTGTCTGTCTGTCTGTCTCTCTCTCTCACTCACTCTCTCTCTTTCTCTCCTCTTTCTCTCTCTCTCTCTCTCTGTCTGTCTGTCTCTTTCTCTCTCTCTCTCTCTCTCTCTCTCTCTCTCTCTGTCTCACTCTCTCTGTCTGTCTCTCTCTCTCTCTCTCACTCACTCTCTCTCTCCCTCTTTCTCTCTCTCTCTCTGTCTGTCTGTCTCTTTCTCTCTCTCTCACTCTGTCTCTCTCTCTCTGTCTCACTCTCTCTCTCCGTCTGTCTGTCTCTCTCTCTCTCTCTCTCTCTCTCTCTCTCGCTAAAGAACCCAAAGACGGCAAATAAAATGTCGAAATAGTTTGAAATTGTTAAAAACCAGAACCTCAGCGTCCACGAAGGATTTTAAATCAATTTCCCTCTGATTTGGAGAAATGCGGCGATACAGGAGATGTGAAAGCTACATTTTTCCCTTTTATTTTATCGCTTCCGCTCTAATCCTTTATTGTTTCTATAGTAACAGCGGATTCATAAGGACTTGTACAGCAGACCATCTACGTAATCGATCATTAAGACAAACACGAAGTAAATTATTATTATTTTTTTTTTTTTAAATGTTGCTTTCTGTAAGGAGGATGTTTATTTAGTGTTCATGGAAGGAGTCTCCAGTGTCAGTGCTTTGTGGTTTCTCACTAACATGACAAGCTGAGTTGTTTAGTTTTTTTTTCTCCCTCATTATTAGCTTTAAGGAAGAAAAAAACAGCTGCTATAAAGTAAGCGAGAACAGGAACTAACTCGGTAACGGACGTTCCACGACACGATAAAAATGAACGCAGTACCGCTCATGACCTGTGTGTTCCGCTTTTCATTCATTCCTTGCAGCTACATTTTTTTCCGGCCCGGTCGGTTCTGTCACTCGACTCGTCCTGGTCAGAATTCGCCAAAATAGCTGATAAATGAAATACAGTTCCTCAGCAGTGCCGATTCTGAGGTGGGTCTCTCGTCATTTCCAGCCCCGGTGCGGAATGTTCCGGTTAGAGCAGTAGAACGGCATTTAGAGATATAATAATCCCCAAAATAACATGCGTCAGTGTGTCATCAGCGGTGATGTCATCGCCACGGCATCTGTCAGTCAATCGATAGCTAATGTGTGTGTGTGTGAGTGTGTGTTGTGTGTGTGTGTGTGTGTGTGTGTGTGTGTGTGAAGGCATCTGGCAGTAAATCAATGCATAATGGTTTAATTACTGTGATGACGGTGATTATGAACAATTTGTACGAGCCGTGTTTAGTTCAGACGGGCAGCAGAGGAAAGGGTGAGAGCTCACGTTATTAGCCTCTCTCTCTCTCTCTCTCTCTCTCTCTCTCTCTGTCTCTCTCTCTCTCTGTCTGTCTGTCTCTCTCACTCTCTCTCTCTGACCATCTTTCTCTCTGTTCTTTCTCACTCTCTCTCACTCTCTCTCTGTCTCTCTTTCTCTCACTCTCTCTCTCTCTCTCTCTGTCTCATTCTGTCTCTTTCACTCTATCTCTCTCTCTCTCTGTCTGTCTCTCTCTCTCACACTCTCCCTCTCACTTTCTCTGTCTGTCTCTCTTACACTCTGTCTCTCTCTCTCTCTCTCTCTCTCTCTTGTGTTGGTTTTTCACCTTTTCTTTCTATCCTCTTTTTTGGTTCCCACTCCCTCACTTTTTTATGTTGTCGTCTCTGGCTGTCTCTTTCGCCATCTCTCCGTCTCTGTGTGATTTGATCTCGGGCTCTGTCTCATTCTCGTAAATTTTTCTAGTTCTTTCCCTCATCGACCGCTTGTCTTTCTCGCGTTTTCTCACGTTCTCATTTATCTGTTCTCTTTTTCTTTCTCTCCTGCTTTCTCATCCCCTTAGTTCCCCCCTATATTCTTTCTTTTTCCCACTTCCCAAAAGTTTCCCCTCTCTCCTACCTTTGCCCTCTATTTTCCTTCCTTTACGTTGCTCTCTCCCACATCTCCTTCTTCCTTTCTTTTTCTCCTTCTCTTTCTTTATTCCTGAATTTTGTCTTACTATCCACCCTTTCTCATCTTCACTTGATTGCTTTCTCTCTTTTCTCGATATGTCCTCTCTTCTCTCTTTCTTTGTACCCCCCCCACTTCGTTTGCCTATTTCTGTCTCTCTTTGTCTTATCCTCTGCCTTTCATTCGCGTTGTCTGTCTCTCTCTTACCCTCTCACTTTCGCTCTCTCACCTTCATCCTCCACCTTTTTCTGTCTTTCTCCTTTCTCCTTTACACCTCCCGCCCCACCCCACCCCCCCCCCACCCCCCACCCCGCCGTCTTCCTCTCTCGGTGTTCAGCAGCAGTGGGATCGTTCTCTCACGGCCGTGTGGATTTATAGCCGCAGTCTGGAGGCTTGATGTTACTTTATGGCTGAATGGTTGTATAATAAATCAGTTCCATTACTCACTCCACTCCACTCGCTTACGCCACCGAGAGACTGAGAGACAGACAGCCAACAGCAAGCGGATTCAAAAAAGAAAAATGCTCTAACTCTGTATGTGCTCAGTGACTCTAATACCCAATCAAACTGTAACACTAACACACACACACACACACACACACACACACATTATCGGATTCTCGCTCATGTACCTCGAAACATCCAATCCTGTACTGACACAACAGGTGTGAAGGGGAAGGGGATACTCACAGTCCCTGTGGCTTTAGGGGTTTTTCCTGGCACACACACACACATACACGCACACACACACACACACACACACACACACACACACACACACAACAAACAATTTGGACAGTCAATAAAAAGCATGTCTTTGGACTGGGGAAGGAAAGCGCAGGGAGAACATGCAAACTAGTAGGTACGTAGAAGTAACGGTGCTGTGAACAAATCTTACTCAATTAAAAGTAATATGGAAGAGAAGTTTAGAGCAAGATCTACCAGAGTCAATTATCTGTCTGCCTGTCTGTCTATCTTTCTATCTATATGTCTGTCTGTCTGTCTAGCTCTGTCTATCTATATGTCTCTCTATCTATCCATCTGTCTGTCTATGTTTATTTATCTGTCCTTCTATCTATCTATCTATCTATCTATCTATCTATCTATCTATCTATATCTATTATCTATCTATCTATCTATCTATCTGTCTGTCTGTCTGTCTGTGTCTGTCTATCTATATGTCTCTCTATCTATCCATCTGTCTGTCTATGTTTATTTATCTGTCCTTCTATCTATCTATCTATCTATCTATCTATCTATCTATCTATCTATCTATCTATCTATCTATCTATCTATCTATCTATCTATCTATCTATCTATCTATCTATCTCTATCTATCTGTCTGTCTATCTATCTATCTATCTATCTATCTATCTATCTATCTATCTATCTATCTATCTATCTATCTATCTATCTATCTATCTATCTATCTATCTATCTATCTATCTATCTATCTATCTAATTTAGGCAAACCTAGACTAACCCTGTTGACTCGAATGCTACTGCAGCATGAACAATGAAAATAAAACTAGCAAGTTAACTAATCTCAAAATGCTCAAAATATTCACGGTTGATATTTGGATTCTTGCGGGGGAGGAAAAATGTCCTCCTGTACGAATCAAAAGAGAACTTCTTACTGAGGTGCGGCCGTGGATGCTCATCCGTCCAACTGTTTAACGGGAGCTGGGCAAAAAAAACAACAACACAAAAATGGAAAAAAGAAAGAAAATCTCATCGCGTTTCTGACTAATTTTTAGTTATTTTTTTTACCAGGACTTCGAAGCGGAGTGCTTCGCCTCTCTGATCACAGTGGAGTTTTAAACAGCTCAGCTAATGCTAGCTAGGAATGTTGATACAGAGACGTGTCCTACCTTCACCGTCATGGTGTCATATGGTGCGGTTTTTCTTCACCGTCGGTCGTCAGAATAACACTGTTAATTCAGACTTACATAAATAAATAGAAATAAGAAAAAGATACCTGAATTAATGTGAGCTGAACTGAACAAAACCTGCAGAATAAAGAGAGAGAGAGAGAGAGAGAGAGAGAGAGACTGTGCATGGGTTTACATTATCATCAGCGTCGCTCTGCTCTTCTGTTTATGTCCAATTATAAACCAGGAATGTTTGCTTGGACAGTACAGTAATTTACACAACCAGCCTTCATGTTTAAGCTGAGCTCATTAATAGTGTGCATGTAGAAAGAAACAGAGAGCGCGACACACACACACACACACACAAAAACACTGTTTACAACCGTGCTGCGCAGAAAAGCATCTCGATACACCTAATACGTGCCAGGTCTCAGCAGAAGTCCACTTCAGGATCTCCAACACGTTAAGACATATGAACAAAGCCGATAAGCTCATCTGACAAGACTTCCCTAGGGCCAACAGAGCACTGGCTTGGTGCTTAAGATGACGACGAGGATTTCCCGAAGCAGACGTCGCTGATGATGACGGTCACGTTAGAGACAGTGTAGGAACGCAGCCTTGGAGTTGACCTTTAACCCCCGTGAATTTATTGTGTACGCGCAGGAGGAACGCAAATACTTAAAGAAGGCCTTATTTCATGATCCGGAGCCGACACGCTAGATTTACAAGATGTCCCGAAATCCAGGGGCTTGAGCATTAATGTCACATACACGTCGACACGTGAGCGATGAATGCCGATGATGTCACACCGGAACGAAAGCGGCAGGAATGTTCGCTTTTCCGCGTCTCACGTGGCCTATAAATAGCCTCTTGACTCGGTCGCGATGAGAAAGTCTGTATAAAGTGTTTACAGGCACGAACGCCTTATTACGGAAAATCATTAGAATAATAATTCAGCATTGTAAGCACAACCAAGGTTGTGTCCAGACGCCCAGGGGCGGTGACCGGGGGCGGTGCCTGGGGGCGGTGCCCGGGGGCGGTGCCTGGGGGCGTTGCCCGGGGTCGGTGCTCAATCTTCATCAACAGTATTGTGAAACAATGAGCCGAGGTGAGCGGACTAGCTGTCCCGTCAGCCATCGTTCATCTCTCGGGGATTACAAAAATGACGGCGTCACCATGGCGGCTTTCACACGGTTACGTTCTGCGATCACTCGGGTGCCGTCAATGTTTACACCGGATGTGCAAGGTTCTTAAACACAGCATGCGAGTGGAGATTTAACGAACATGTAACATTCGATTGCATCATCGTTGTCATTAATACTAATACACTGACACACACACACACACACACACGTCATTAGTCAACTAGGCTTTACAGGCTTGTTAGGTCTACCTATGCTACAGTCCACACTCCGTCCCTAATTTCTACCCCCACATCAAATGAAATCAATCTCTCCCTGTACAGGGGGAAGGCAAATATTTAGAGAAGGACAGAGGCTCCATAAATCCACTGCAGCGGAGAGAGAGAGAGAGAGAGAGAGAGAGAGAGAGAGAGTACCACCAATCAACCCCACAAATTCAACCCCCCTGAAAAACAACAACAAAAAACAAAACAAAACGCTGAACTGTCAGAGCTGTCAGATAAAGGAAGCAAGAGAGAAAGAGGTAAAGAAAGAGAGGGAGATGCTGAAGAGAAAGTAAGAGAGAGAGAGAGAGGGGGTATGGGATAAAGGAGAGTAAAGACAGGAAAAGAAAAAGAGAGGAATGAAGGAAGAAACCAAAATGGGAGAAAAAACCGAAAGAGAAAAGAAAAAAGTGAGAAAGAAGGAAAGAAAAACAAGCAAAAGAGGGAAGACAGAGTTCGAGAGAATGAAAAAGAAGAACAGGTGTGAAGAAATGTGGGAAGCTGAAGGAAAGAAGGAAGGAAAGTAATAAAAAAAAGAGAGAGAGAAAGTAAGGAAAGAAAGCAGTGCCAAGTTCTAAGAGCTCGATGAGGTTAGTAAGAGGGAAATAGGACACACCACACACACACACACACACACACACACACATTCCAGTGGATCTACAGGCCTCTCCTGATTTACAATAACACCTCAGGTTCCCGCCCTGGCGACTGTTCCTCTGTATTTATGTGGCCTTTTATTTGAAAACAATATGGCGCTCTTGTGGTTAAAGAACGCACCACGATGCTGAGAGCTCAGGGGTCAAGGGAGTAAATTGAGGGCAGATGAAGCCTGATTTAGAGTTTGGATGGTGTGTATAGAGATGGCCAGGCAAGGGCTCATCTCTCTCTCTCTAAGAGTGAAGGAGCAGCTCAAACATCTGGAGAGCTCTTAACATTGCGAAGCTTAATGACATTAGATCATCCATCTTAAAGCTCACGCCATCTTTAAGGGTCTATTCTGTCATGACCACTATTAGCTTTTACTTACATCATATTAGCCATCTTTATTCACATGCATTCCTCTCTCTCTCTCTCTCTCTCTCTCTCTCTCTATCTCGTTCACACACACACACACACACACACACACAGACGCTTTCTTTCATCTTATCCCAGCTACCATATAGAACACTTCGACCTCCCCCAACAGCTCCATCTTAGCCCTGATCCAGAGTCAGTGTTTAGTGACAACCAACATTCCCCCTAAATTGTTCCAAATCTTATTTCTATTAGCATTAGCCGGCTAGCCTGGGAAGACGACTCTTGCCAACACTGCAATGCTAACAAGAATGATTGTTAGAGGTCTTTTTGATGTGCGTTCATGTTTCGGCTTTAAAAATAAGAAAAGCACAACGCTGTTATGAGAGCCGAGCATAGCCGAGCGGCTGGTCCGAACTGCACTGCAATCTTTTAATCATGTCATTTAGTCAAGTTCTCAAACTTTGTATACAGATTATTAGGGGTGTAATGATACTCTCAGCTCACGATATGGTACGTATCACGATACTGGGTTCACGATTCCGTACGTATCACGATACCAGGCTTACGATTCCATACATATCACGATACCGGGTTCACAATTCCATACGTATCACGAAACCGGGTTCACAATTCCATACATATCACGATACTGGGCTTACGATTCCATACATATAACGATACCGTGCTCAAGATTCAATATGTATCACGATACTGGGTTCATGATACAATCCTATCACGGTACCGGGTTCACTATATGATACGTATCACGATACCGGGTTCACGGTAAAATATCACGATACCGGGTTCACGATTTGATACGTATAACAATACCTGGTTCACGATACAATACTATCACGATACCAGGTTTACGATTCGATACGTATCACGATACCAGGTTTACGATTCGATACGTATCACGATACCAGGTTCACAAGACGGTACGTATCACGATACCGGGTTCACGATTCGATACGTATCATGATACCAGGTTCACGATTTGATACGTATAACAATACCAGGTTCACGATACAATACTATCACGATACCAGGTTTACGATTCGATACGTATCACGATACCCGGTTTACGATTCGATACGTATCACGATACCAGGTTCACGATACAATACTATCACGATACCAGGTTCACGATTCGATACGTATCACGATACCAGTTACGATTGTCATATCACGTAACAGGTTCACGATTCGACGTATCACGATACCAGGTTCACATTCGTACGTATCACGATACAGTTACATTTATACGTATCCGATACCAGGTTCACGATACAATACTATCACGATACCAGTTACGATTCAACTATCACAAGTTCACACATACGTAACGATACCAGGTTCACGATTCGATACGTATCACGATACCAGGTTCACGATTCGATACGTATCACGATACCAGGTTCACGATTCGATACGTATCACGATACCAGGTTCACGATTCGATACGTATCACGATACCAGGTTCACGATTCGATACGTATCACGATACCAGGTTCACGATTCGATACGTATCACGATACCAGGTTCACGATTCGATACGTATCACGATACCAGGTTCACACGAGTTGATGCACGATACCAGGTTCACGATTCGATACGTATCACGATACCAGGTTCACGATTCGATACGTATCACGATACCAGGTTCACGATTCGATACGTATCACGATACCAGGTTCACGATTCGATACGTATCATTATACCAGGTTCACGATACAATATGCATCACGATACCAGGTTCATGATACAATACGCACCACGATACCGGGTTCATGATACAATACTATCACGATACCGGGTTCATGATACAATACTATCACGATACTGAGTTCACGATATCTTTAAGGGTAAAACTGCGTCTGCGATCGGGAGGCGCCGAGTCGGATAACGCTCGTGTTCTCAGTGATCACTTTGTCAAAGCTACGTTAATACAATTTACATATGCTACGTTTACGTTTATGTAAAGTGGGCTGTTTCCGTACTCTGTAACGTTAAAATAATCGTTTGGCGGTTATCCATGCCTAATAACGTAAAGTAAACAACCCTAACGTTAACATCGAGTGGTGTAGCAACGATATATCGTACCACTCCTACATGTTTTTGGTTATTGCCGTTCTTCGCCAATTTTTCTGCATCCAAGTGTTTGCGATGGCTTATTAAAAAAAAAAAAAAAAAAAGCTTCGAAGGAAGCTGATTGCTAAGCAGCATTTTGGATTATTATTTAGAATGACCTCCAGAGGTACAACTCATAACATCATGAAATCAACAACATTACTTACATGCCAGAAAGACGCTATTTAATCTTAATGGTTATTTGCGTAAAGTTGATGTAAAAGGTGTAAAAATAACATTCTGCCACCAACACCTGACACACACACACACACACACACACTTTAATACCTTTACTCAAGAGTGGTGTGTATGAGCAAAGTGACGGATTAGTGGGGATTAGAAGTATGTGTGTGTGTGTGATGTCCTCGACACCCTCTTATCCTTCCCTAAGGCCTGAGTCGACACACACTGCCCATCTGGAACCTCGAAAACCTCAATATCAACCGGTGTGTGTGTGTGTGTGTGTGTGTGTGTGTGTTCTCTTGGGAACTGTGGAGAATAGAGACATAATGCCACACTGACAGAAGATAACACTGTGTCAGCAGCTAAGGGATCTCACACACACACATACACACACAAAAACAAAAACGCACACACTGCACATACCCCTTACTTTTACACATCCAGCTACAATACACATTGAAACCTTTACATAAAGTAAGAAAAAGAAAGAAAGATACACACATACATGCAAAACCAGTAGTGATGTGTCATTTGAAGATGATTATATGGACAGGTGAACACTGGAGAATACTGGGTGAACACTGGGTGAACTCAGAGGGAATATTGGGGAACACTGGGTGAACTCTGGGTGAACACTGGGTGAACTTAGAGGGAATATTGGGGAACACTGGGTGATCTCTGGATGAATACTGGGGGAATACTGGGGAATACTGGGTGAACTCTGTGGAACACTGGGTGAACACTGGGTGAACTCTGGGGGAACACTCTGGGTGAACACTGGGTGAACAGGTGAACACTGGAGAATACTGGGTGAACACAGTGGAATACTGGGTGAACACTGGGTGAACTCTGGGGGAACTCTGGGGGAACACTGGGTGAACACTGGGTGAACTCTGGGGGAACTCTGGGGGAACACTGGGTGAACACTGGGTGAACTCTGGGGGAACTCTGGGGGAACACTGGGTGAACACTGGGTGAACTCTGGGGAACTCTGGGGAACACTGGGTGAACACTGGGTGAACTCTGGGGGAACTCTGGGTGAACAGGTGAACACTGGAGAATACTGGGTGAACACTGGGTGAACACTGGGTGAACTCTGAGGGAATATTGGGGAACACTGGGTGAACTCTGGGGGAATACTGGGGAATACTGGGTGAACACTGGGTGAACTCTGGGGAACACTGGGTGAACTCTGAGGGAACTCTGGGGGAACACTGGGTGAACACTGGGTGAACTCTGGGGGAACTCTGGGGGAACACTGGGTGAACACTGGGTGAACTCTGGGGGAACTCTGGGTGAACACTGGGTGAACAGGTGAACACTGGAGAATACTGGGTGAACACTGGGTGAACACTGGGTGAACTCTGAGGGAATATTGGGGAACACTGGGTGAACTCTGGGGGAATACTGGGGAATACTGGGTGAACACTGGGTGAACTCTGGGGAACACTGGGTGAACTCTGGGTGAACACTGGAGAACACTGGGTGAACACTGGAGAACACTGGGTGAACACTGGAGAACACTGGGTGAACACTGGGTGGCGCAGTTGGTAGAGTGGGTTGTCCACTAATCGTAGGGTTGGTGGTTCGATTCCTGGCCCGGGTGACTCCATATGCCGAAGTGTCCTTGGGCAAGACACTGAACCCCAAGTTGCTCCCGATGGCAAGCTAGCACCTTGCATGGCAGCTCTGCTACCATTGGTGTGTGAGTGTGTGTGTGAATGGGTGAATGAGACACAGTGTAAAGCGCTTTGGATAAAAGCGCTATATAAGTGAACATTTACCATTTACATTTACACTGGGTGAACTCTGGGGGAATATTGGGGAACACTGGGGGAACACTGTGTGAATTCAGAGGGAATATTGGGAAACACTGGGTGAATAATGGGGAACACTGGGTGAACTCTGGGGGAATATTGGGGAACACTGGGTGAACTCTGGGGAACACTGGGGGAACACTGGGGAACACTGGGGGAACACAGTTTGCTTTTTGGAAATGAGGTAAAAATATCTTAGATCCTGTGATTCCATGGCAGAAAAATTCATGATGTATTCACACACGGTGCTATAGTCGGATAAAATGTGTATATAAAAGGATCCAGCGTATCTCATGAGCATCTGAGCTGTCTAGCGCCGTGTAACGAATTCCTGCTGAACATTTTAAACGTGTTTCTTAATAGCGTTATCGTGTTCATCGGAGTCACATAATTTAATCGAACGATTTACACGATCAGTAGGCGAAGACCAACAACTCGAGTGTTTTTATTCCATACTTACTGTAGAAAACATTCTGCATGGCTAACCTCTGCATCATGTCTGTGTTGTTTAAGTCACACAATCACAGTTCCTGCAGCGCAGTACAGGAACTCATCCAGGAACTATGGAATGTTACAGAACTCCTCTGGAATCTTGATGGAAACAACATACCTATAGACACATACAGCTACAATGTGTACTCAAACATACACATTCTCTCTCTTTCTCTCTCTCTCTCTCTCACACACACACACACACACACACACACTCCCTTAGCTGCTCTCTCTCCTGCGTTTCCGGGGGTGTGTTGGTATTCTGGGGCGCAGCGCACTGTGAAATGTCACCCCTCCTGTGGCGATCTTCTATTTTGTGTATAAATGTCAATAGTTAGTTATACAACCACAATATGGACGCTTCTCTTTGCACAGGCGTGTCTAACCTTTTTTTGCCTGCGCCGCTTTTCCACTGGAAATGCTGATGTGTGCGCGCGTCCCTCCCGAGCGACGCCTTTCAGGCCTTCTGTTATTTAACCAGCCACTTCTGCTCTGTTTCTGTACTGTGTTTATTCCTCCGACGTCGATTCCCTCCTCTCGCCAACGCTTCCTCTCTTCCTGACAGAAAAGTTTTTTCCGTTTTTCTAAATAGTGCTCGCTTGAATTCCAGATATATGTGATAAAGTTTATTACTGCGTTTTTTAGGTTTTTTTTTTTTTTTTACTCAGTGTTTTCCATAATGCTCACGTACAGTGGGGGGAAATAAGTACTGAACGTGTCAACGCTGTTTTCAGTAAATACATTTCCAATGAGGTTATTCTCATGAAATTTTCACCAGACGTCGGTGTTAACTCAAGAAATGCGCAGCTGTAAAGAATTCACAACGTTAAAGTCCGTAAATAAAGTGATGTGGAATAAAGTGGAATGACACGGGAGAAAAGTACTGAACACGCTAAGAAAAAGCAAAGTAATGAATATCAGCTGGGTTAGTCAACTTTTTTCGTTACCAAGGTGTCACACCAGAAACATCTCCTGATCTCGCCCAGCTCTCTCTCTATTCCTGCGACTGAATTGGACGAAACCGAGCGCCTCCTCCAGGTTGAGTGATGAATCTGATTTATTTATCTTCGCTCTGGAAACATCTTCATGCCCTGTGCGCCACAATAAACACGTTTCCTAAACCTTTCCTGGAAGAGTAACATAGACACAAAATCTATAATCGAATACGTGACCGTTCACAGTGAGGCCAGGATGAAGGAAATCTTCGGGCACTCTGGAGTTAAAAATAAAACGGCTCACATTTGGCATTAATAAATGATCTTACTGCCCTTTCCGGAAGAAAAAAAAAAAAAAGGAACGGAGATGAAATCTTTGTTTTGACCAAAATATTAGGATTTATGCCCTACAAGCAAAAACCTTATTAAACTGTAATGGATAAAATCTGAAATGGAAATCAGACTCACTTTCCTCTGCAATAGTTCACTTTAATCTGATTGGATTATGGGGCTGCATCATTATAAACATTAGATACTATCTATTTCACTTCTAGGATTGGTTCATTTTATCGCTACTTCAATGAAGGACTGTCCTGTAAACATGGCGATTTAAAGGGAACAGATGGGAACGGCGTTTGTGTACACATATATGGACTTTCTCTCCCACTGATCCTGGGGCTTTTGTGACATAAATAGATAAAAATCAAACAAACACATCAAATCAAATAAGGGTTTTTAGAGGATTCGAACTGGAATGCTTGTTTTGGAGGCAACCAACTGATATATATATATATATATATATATATATATATATATATATATATATATATATATATATATATATATATATATATATATATATATATATATATATTTTTGTCTATGTATGCTTATATATGCTGCTTTACATATGTGTATATATGTTATTATGTTATATATGTGTGTGCGTGTGTGTGTGTGTGTGTGTGTGTGTATATATATATATATATATATATATATATATATATATACACTCTCACTGACCTACAGGAAACACCTGTACATTCATGCAACCATCTAATCAGCCAATCAGGTGGCAGCAGCTCAGTGCATAAGATCGTGCAGATCAGATACAGGTCTAGGGTTGGGATACAGTCGGCACCGGTTCTCCGAAACTGGACAGTTGAAGCTTGGAAAAACACACGAGGAAACTTGGAAGTTTTCTACCCACCATGGTTGCCAAGAGTGGCTATTTGAGTTCCTGTGAGCTTGAAACCGTCAGTCTGATCAAACGAGGCTTTTCCGCCCGCAGAACTTTTTTTTTTTTTTTGCTATTAAATTTGTTGTGTGTCCTTGTTGTGTGATCCCAGGAAATCTTCCGTTTCTGAAATATTCGAACCAGCCTGTCTGGCACACCAACCATGCCACGGTCGAAGTCACTGAGATCACCTTTTTTCTTCTTCTCCGTTTTGTGGTTTGATTTGAACATATCAAACCGTATTTACATGTTTTTTTATGATGGTTATTATGTTTCGGACGGACAAAAGTCCTTCAACAGCTGTGAAAGCAAAAAGCTTCTGAGGCTGAAGGAAGTGAAACCGGTTGACGTTCGAAATGTTCGATGTTGTCACAACATGACATTCATTCCACAGGGTTCGAAATCTCCACGAGAGAGTGTTACCTTTTTTTTTTTTAAAAACAGTTCCCAAAGTTTGAAAAATGCCCAAATTAAATGATTGGATTAAACCATTGCAGTTAAAAATAGATCACCATCAGGTTTGCCTTCGGTTAATGATGAGTAACGTTATCATGAAGAACAGGTTCATTTATGAATATATAAAGATATATTGGTCATATTCGGTATCTGGAATCTGCAGATCAGAGATCATTATTGTGGACCCATGAGTGATGGAGCGTAGACCCTGCTACATTAAACTGTAGATGTCAGCTATTTCTATTTGTTCCATTTTGGTTGTAAAGATAGGAGTATAGCGTAGTGGAGGGTAACAGCTATCTCCATTGAGCTTTCAGCATGTCCTCCGCTTCCCCCTCCTTCCTTTCTAAAGGTGCAGGGAGGGTCCATGGCCCAGTAATTACTCCTCACTGATCCTAATAACACATCAGAGGTGCCGCCACTCCAACAGGACCTCCGGTGAGATGCACCCGGCCCTGGGACGCTCATTACCCGAATGAGCCCCCTCCACCCCCCACCCACCTTCTCTCACTCATCAGAAATAGAGCTTCACAGATGAACTCTCACCATCACCGTTCCCCCTCCTTACACCCCAACAAGATCCTCTCTCCTCCCTCACTCACTCATTGTCCCCGGGGTTTAATTGGAGCGATGTTCTCCATTGTGCACCTCCTCAATGGCCGTGTAGAAGCCCATTGTGGTGATGAATGGAGCCCTGAGTGGTCATTAGGTCCCGGGCTGAATGGGCTTCTCTGGGGGAGCTGCAGACCTCCGAGGATGAGTGAAACCACGATTCGCTCTGACGCTTGGCCCCCTCAGAAGGGGCAGTGGCGGGCACTTGGTTTGTTGTGGGGGGCTTTTGTGCAGCCCCAGCAGGGACAGAGCGGACAAGGGGTGGGGGAGTGGGGGGGAGCATCGAGAGGATCAAACATTTGAAATGCAGCCGGGGATGTCACAACCTGAGAGAGAGAGAGAGAGAGAGAGAGAGAGAGAGAGAGAAGAGAGAGAGAGAGGAGAACAGAGTTTACTACATTACTTCACTGGTGGTCCTGAAGCAATCGAAAACAATACATACACATTAGTGGCTTTCCACAAAAGTCTAAAGCCACTGAAAAATTTTAAACATACAAACACTACACACAAGGTTTTTGAACCCAAGCCAACCAGCTACTGTATAAGATGAATCATAACATGTTTAACCATGAAAATAAAAGACAAAAGATACACCGTGCACTTAATGTCCTTTACAAGGGAATGAACTACTGATCCCATTAGTAGTAGAGTAAAGGTGTGCGTGCGTGTGTGTGTGTGTGTGTGTGTGTGTGTGTGTGTGTGTGTGTGTGTGTGTGTGTGTGTGCGTAAAAACTTGATAATAACCTGCCAAAAAACTGCAAAAGCTGATAACAGTCTCTACAGAGGACTGTGGCTTTGACGTGAGCAAAATAACATGGCATTTCCGTTTAAATGAAAATAAAAATGTATTCAGACAGATAGTCATTCAGAAAGAGAGATAGAGAGAGAGAGAGAGAGAGAGAGAGAGAGAGAGAGAGAGAATGCCCCTCCCACTCAGAGAACATGGACAATTTTACATAATAGCGATCTAGTTAGCTTAAAGGCCTAGGGAAACCCATATCCGCCCTGTGATGGACTGGCACCCTGTCCAGGGTGTACCCTGCCTTGTGCCCGATGCTCCCTGGGATCGGCTCCAGGTTCCCCGTGACCCTGAAAAGAGTGAGCGGTAGAAGATGGATGGATGGATCACCCACAACAATTATAGCTAACATAATAGCTAGCTAGTTAGCTTAAAGGCCTAGGGAAACCCATATCCATGGTTAATCTCACTCTAGGATTTTAAGTAGTGTGAAATACAGCACCTTCATAGCAAACAAGATACTGTGTATACATTTACACGTCAGAGCAAAGCGTCAGCCATGCTATCACTGCCCCAAGATCCTTGTTCCCAGTGGCCCAGCGTGAGCACATACCACTGTTTACCTCAGCCACACGAATTACCCATTCACCAGTTTTATTGCATGATATGGAGAATCTCATGTCTAAGAATGGTCCCGATGTATAATTTTCTAGTGCGCTTAAAATAAGAGGCGTGAATAAATCAGCCTGGATGGAAGTGTACTCCACAGCTGGAGTGGTTCTGCTATGTGGCTTTGCTACTCTGTCACACCTGACTCAACTCATCCGGTGGTGAACAAGCTGTTCATGAGCTGAATGTTCGAGCAGGGAAAAGCACTACAACGTGAAGTGCATGCTGTCCGTAGGGCTGAGACGGAGAAACAATGCCAAAGCCGTAGCGGTGATTAAAACGTGTCGGATTACTGTGAAGGAGGGAATTTGTCACAGCAGATCACGATGATAAATGCGAGGACACTCTGTGCAACAGAGCCGACAACTGAATGTTATGAGACCTCCGCTAAAGATCTCTCTCTCTCTCTCTCTCTACACACATATATACACACTAGTAGACCAGACTCCACGACCAGTACATAATCCCGGCAAGAGAAATAGAGCAATGAGCACTAATAAAGACACACATTTTCAGTGTCATGTTGTGTTTTTTTTCTATTTTACCCCAGGGCATGAAGTGCAGGTGGGAACTGAAATGAGCGCATCAAACGTACACTTAAATCGGGGTAGAAGTCGTAAAGATTCTTCGGTTGCTTCGGTTGCTCCTTACCCTTAAAGCTCTATGTAAAACCCTATAACATTTCTCTGTGGTCTTTCAAAACTGGGAGTCTTTCAGGAAACTACGAACCCTTAACTACACAAAGAAAGAACCCTTTGTCGAACAACGTTTTTAAAAGGGTGCACAGCGCAGAGGGACTACGATGTTGTGGATGGTGCAATTATATTTTGTTTTAAATCATATAATTAATCCATCCATGCATCCATTTTCTGAACCGCTTATCCTACACATGGTCACAGGGGAACCTGGAGACCATCCCAGGGATTGTGCCCACAAGGTGTGGGACACCCTGGACAGGGTTCCAACCCATCACAGGGCACAATCGCACACACACTTACACACGATTTAGAGATGCCAATCAGCATGCATGTCTTTGGACTGTGGAGGAAAGTGAAGTACCCAGAGAAAACCCCCAAAGCACGTGGAGAACTTGCAAGTCCTGCGCAGAACTCACAATCCCATAGATCCGAGGCAAATGTACTAACCGCTGAGCCACCGTGCCACCAATTGAATTATCCATCCATCCATCCATCCATCTTCTACCGCTTACTCCTTCTTCAGGGTCACGGGGGACCTGGAGCCTATCCAAGGGAGCATCGGGCACAAGGCGGGGTCCACCCTGGACAGGGTGCCAGTCCATCGCAGGGCACAATCACATGCACACTCACACACTACGGACACTTTAGACACACCAATCAGACTACCATGCATGTGTTTGGACTGGGGGAGGAAACCGGAGTACCCGGAGGAAACCCCCGCAGCACGGGGAGAACAAGCACACACATGGCCCCGGCAGGAATCGAACCCCAGAGGTGTGAGGCGAACGTGCTAACCACTAAGCCACCGTGCGCCCGTCAAGAAATATAATTAACGTCAAATTTAAAAAACAAAACGTGGTCCTTATAATCAATCGACCTTTCAATCCATCCGTCTATCTATCTATCTATCTATCTATCTATCTATCTATCTATCTATCTATCTATCTATCTATCTATCTATCTATCTATCTATCTATCCATCCGTCTGATTATACACTCTGAGGAACACGGTTGGTAGGCAGCTGAAACAACATAGCCTGTGACCGAGCCAAATAATTGTCCAGGTTAACCTCATGGGCAAAAGGTCTTTTACGCAAACAAAGTGAAAGCTAAGTGTGCGAAAACACGGCCAAAAAAAAAACAGCAAAGAATGGAAATAATTGAGAGCGGTTACATTTCACTCAGAACTCTTGGCTTTAAATTGGACTGAACTAGGGACCATGCAGCCATGAAGTTGGTCATCTAAACATCAAGATTTCCCTCAGACATGTTGGGAAATTACAGAAAAAAGACTTTGCACAACAAAATGTATAACTTAACGAGCTGAATAACCAAGAAAAGATTTTCAGAGCTAAAATAATTGCGAATATTTCACTAGCTAGCATGTAGCGTGCTAAGCATTCTACACTGTCTATGTAAAGTCACAGAGTGTAAACAATACACAGACATTAAGAATATACACGTTTCTCACAGAAGTGTTGGAAAATCAACAAGAAAAGACTCTGTAGAGGTAAAACGACGCCGTGTTCACATGTAGCATGTAGCATCAACTGCTAAACCAACCTTCCACAAGTTTAACTGATGTAGCTAACCAGCATGTCGGAGCTGAACTTTTTACAGTGACGTAAACAATAATGAGCAATATTTCTCTCAGATGTGTTGGTTGATTAGTTTTTTAAAAGAAATTCTGAAACTCAATAAGATCACACAACTGATATGAGGATTGAACGAACTAGCACGTGGCTGTCAATTGCTGTAAACAATACAGAACCATTGGGAAAGTCAATATTTCGCTCAGATGTGTAGGTAATGCACACATTTAGCATCGACCGCTAACTGAAGGAGTTCGTCAAACATGGCCTCGTGACTCGTGAACTCGCAGCCGTTTTGATTTCTGTAGACGTGAATACGAGAGTGGCCCGTTCATGTGGAATCATTTTGTAAGGACACAATGAACACACGACTGTGATTTTGGACGTAGCATTTCATATGGAGATGAGATCCAGGACTGTAGCCGTGCTGTCAGACTGCAGTTCTCACACTGAACAGAGCTGCACCGCTCTCACAGTCCTGCTATTGAAGTCCTCACCACACACACACACACACACACACACTCCTCAATACACTTCTTCATCTCCTTATATCCGCTGTGTACAAATCGCCTTTGAAAACAAGCACAATGCCAGACGTCATGCTAATGTAAGTAAACACACACACACACACACACCATACATACACTCACACACACACACACACACTTGCGTGCATGAACAGACACAAACACACATGGAAGATAATGAAAATCTGACATCATGACTAGAGGGTCTCGTGTTTCTGTCTCAGCGTGTGTGTTCGTTAGACATGTGTCTGTGCGTGTCTGTACGTATGTGTTTGTGTGTGTGTGTGTGTGTGTGTGTGTGTGTGTGAACACTGTGTTATTGCTACGATACACAAACACACACTTCACATCCTGAACTTTCTAAACAAGAGCTGTGTTCAGCTCTTAGTGACCGCACGCTTCATCTGTCTCCTGCAGAACATTTTCCTCTCTGTCACTGTTTATTTGTGTGTGTGTGTGTGTGTGTGTGTGTGTGTGTGTGTGTGTGTGTGTGTGTGTGTGTGTGCACGCATATGTGAGTGTGGGTGTGTGGCCATGTATTTATCTCTTTATGAGGACGAAATGTCTCCCTAATGACAGGGACGCATGACAATTTCAGGACTGTGGGGTCCTCATAAAGAAAATGACTTTTTACACAAAGTGCAGCTTTTATTTGAAAAAATAAAATAAAAGAGCCAAAATATTTACTTTGGGGTTGTGAGGTTGGTGTTAGTGGTTACAGTTACAAGAATTACCGTAATACACGAGTCAAAGGAAATTCTTTACAAAGATAGTAAAACCATCGTGTGAGTGCATGTGTGTGTGTGTGTGTGTGTGTGTGTGTGTGTGTGTGTGTTTGTGTACGTGTTTGTGTGTGTGTGTGGATAGAGCTCTATGCACTCAAAGACACGACACCTACAGCGGTCTTGCTTTAAACACAATTACATTGACGTTTTGTATTTGGTAGACTCACTTATCCAAGCTTGTTTGTCTACGTAGCAAGCATACCTTTATGCTATTGTAGATCAGGCCAAGTAGAAAGATACCAACAAATTAAGACAATGCCAGAAACAAGGGTCAGGACTGATTCATATGTCGATATGTGAGACGGGTGTGTAGTCCGGGCGTGAAGATAACAAGGACTAGAAGGGGTTTATTCCACCACCTGGCTACCAGAACAGATAACAGTCTCAATGATCAGTCTTTCCTGTCTTGAAGGCTGGTGGGTCAAGCCGAGCCGTACTTGTAGTTTACACGTCTCTATTTACGGTGCCAGATTTGACCACTGCCACCATGTGGAAGAGGCTGGACCGTTTTTGGTTTTGTGAGGCAAGCATCACGGCCTTAAATTTAAGGTGGGCAGCTAAAGGAAGCCAATGGAGAGAATGTAGCAGGGTGGACTTTGGGGCATTAAAGACAAGATGCATTCTGGATCCGTTGCAAGGAATTAAAGACAAGGAAGCCCAATTCAAGACACTGGACAAGCACCAGAGTGGCCTAGTTGTAGAGAAACTTGAGTTGAGGACTTACGATGTTGTACAGGAGATACCGAAAACAAGAACCTCGGTTGATATACCAGGGTGCACGTTCTGAAAGAGTGATCATGGAGTGCTTATGAAGGAGACAGGTCTTCCGGCGTTCCATAACGAGATGTCAGCCATGGATGCCTGGTAACCAGACTGGGTTTTTGACAGAGGAGGTGAGTTGCGTGTAGAAGGTATTACATCACCAAGAGAACAGGCATAGTTAGAAAAGGGAAATGATCTGAGCACTGAGCCTTGAGGGGCACCACTGTATGGAGTCTGCATGGAGCAGATGAGGATCCAAAATGAGCACTGTTTCAGGTAGGATACTGTTGTACCAAAGCTGGTGAGAATGGACAGGAGGAGATTGTGGTTAACTGCAGAGAGGTGCAGGCTGATTTCGCAGCATGACGCTTCTCAGTAACTTTTATAAAGTGTAAAGTGTGCCAATTTCGGGGCTCCTGGATGGTGCTGTATAAACGTATCCGCACTATTGGTTGAATCCCGACTATGCCAAAGCAATCCGTGGCCAGGGGTCCAATAAGGAAAACAACCCATGCTCTTTGGGTCAGAAGGATGGTATTACTCTCACTCTCCCTCTCTCTCTCTCTCTCTCTCCTCTATCAATAAGCAATATTAACCAATTGTGGGTATCTGTGAGCTCATGTTTGCAGGGCTTTCCTCCAAGTGTTCAACTGCCCTGAGCAGCAGTTCTAAAACCTGCGGTGATTTTCTTAACATACCTCAAAGGAAGCTGGTCCTTACCTTCCTGATTGGTAGCTATTGCGTGATAGCAGAGAACTAGCGAGGGGGTGGGAATTGGCTAGAATTGGGGGTGGCAGAGGAGACAAAAACATGCCAGTATTTGAATTGATGGCTCTAAATTGCCACAAGGTATGAGTGAGTGTGTGAATGTGTGTGTGAGCATGGTGCCTTGCAATGGACTGGCGTCCCATCAAAGATAACCGTCTCTCACCGTGGTTTTTTTTTGTTGTTTTTTTTGGATAGATCCACCACGACCCTGACCAGAAAAACGTGGTTACTCAAGATGAATGAATGAATGAAAACACTGGGTAAAAGTAAGTGTGCCAACTTGGGACCTGACTGGCTGGGATGCTGGAGTTTGTTCAGAGTGAGAGTGAAAGACAACTGATTATATGTGGCATATGTAGGCATTGTTCACAAGAAAGGAAAGCGAGATGTGGGTTGGTAGCACACACAGCTTCAGAATTGTGCTGATGAATATGTGTATTTATGGTTTACTGGAAATCTCATTGAAAGGATCGTCCAGTGTGTGTGTGCGTGTGTGTCTGAGAGAAAGAGAGACAGACAGAGAAACCCCGAGACGTTCTGGGACACACTCGGTCTCCCGTCTCTTCCTGTTTAGCCGGGGTGTCTGTGGATGGTAAACACTGCTGGTGCCATGCTGGACTCTACAGTCCACCCGAGCAGAGGGGATTGAGCAGCCAAGGTCTCCTGCACACGCTCACTGTCATGCGGCTCAGATCTGAGGAAACATTCAGAGGAAGTTAACGAATGCTCAAGGCTCTGTGCAATGTCTATCTCTCTCTCTCTCTCTCTCTCTGTTCCTTCTTTGCTTAGTCTCTCCATCCGTCTGCTACTGTTTCCTTTTTCCCCCCATACACTCTTTCATTGGCGGTCAGCTTGAAAGCTGAATCAGTTTCTTCCTCAGCACGTAGATCAGTGTCCAGTCTCAGGTTGGAGGTGTGGCCCACATTTGGTGGAGTTGTACATTAGAAGACAACACGATACTTCCAGTCTGTTTTGTATATTTATTTTTAACGTGAACTTATTCTGCTGGCCGAGTGGGTAGCGTTACCGACCTGATGGCTCCAGGGTCTGGGGTTTGATCCTGGGTTCTGGTTACTGTCTGTGTGGGTCCCCTTCAGGTAGTCCAGCTTCCTCCCACTTCCCAAAAACACTGGTAGGTCGATTTGCTACTCTAAAACTGTGTCCCATCCTTGGTGAATTCCCATCTTTCACCCAGTATTCCTGTGCTCCAGATCCACCATGCCCCTCACAAGGATAAAGCAGTTACTGAAGATGAATAAATGCTCATTTTTTTCCCCCAACACACACACACACACACACACACACAGAGTGTACAGAACTCAGTAGCAGGATGGATGAATAAGTCTTCCTTACATTCTGAATCACTCCACCATCAGAGAACTTTACAAAGCGTAAATATTGGACTAGCCCAAATCGTTATGATCGTTGTCATGGTTATTTTTCCAACATGGTAAAAAATAGACTATATGGCAAAAAGTTTGTGGACACCTGACCATCAAACCCTTATGTGCTATTCCAGATTTATTTCCCATTGCTGTTTATAATGCGCTCTACTCTGCTGGGAAGGCTTTTGGAGCCTGGAGCCTGGCTGTGGGGATTTGTGTTCATCGGTGGGTGAGGAGGCCTGGCACGTAGTGGCGTTCCAGTTCATTCCAAACTTGGGGCTGAGGTCAGATTTAAACAAATTTATACTTTTATTATGAGTTTGTTTGTTGATGGTTTTTTTTTTGTTTGTTATTCTGAATGCCACGTTCCTCTCTTAATATGTATTTTCTTTTTCCTGTAAGAAAGACAGAAAGAAAAAAATAGATAGAAAAAAATAAAGAAAGAAAGAGTGACAGAACGAGGGGGTCTCCAGCTGTGTCCTATTAGCACCGGAGCATATGGCAGCAGGAAATGTCCCGAGGGCTGTACATCACTTCAAACTGGCTTTATTAATATAACTGAGCCATCTCTCTATTTCTTTGTCCCTCTCTCTTTCTCTGTCTATTCTGGGGGGGTTCCCACCACTCTCCTTCTTTCATTCATACTCTTGTCTCCAGTTCTCTCCTCTGTCTGTTCATTTTCACTCGCGCACTCTCTGTCCAGAGTCCCCCATTGCCCCGGGACACAGTCGGCACTGCTGCAGTAGAAAACTATTAGGAATCTGGAAAGGAGGACGGACCACCCAGACACACACACACACACACACACACACACACACCAAGACACACACGCCATAATGGCTACCAGGAGGAAGTTCAGCCATCAAGCCTACAGCTGTATGAAAGAGACAGACAGACAGACAGACAGAGAGAGAGAGACAGAGAGAGAAATCATTAATCAGATATTGTTGGTTTCATTATTATTATTATTATTATTATTATTATTATTATTATTATTATTATTATTATTATTGCAGTTATTATTCCCTGACTAAGGACGTAACTGATTGCAAATACATCTATAAATCCTTTGGAATGAACAGACAGTGTGCTGTATTTTAAAAAGATGCATGTACAGATATGAACAAGACGCACACTATCCGTTTTGTTGGGTTTTTTTTTTTTTTGTTTGTTTGTTTGTTTTTTTTTAAACGAAAGCTTGGTAGAAATGTGGTTGACACTAGACATGTGCATCAGTCTGAGATCCCACAGGATACAGGGTTTCTCATTTCATGAGCCTAGCATTCAGACATTAAAGTAATTAAAGACGCTCTCATTAATGACTCATAATCATTACACTGTTCGGTTTACTCATCCTTAGTAACTGCCTGGTCAGGGGTGTGGTTGAGTGTAAACTACAAGTTTCTTTATATTTTGGGAAACTGAATTCGGTTAAAATATAGATACATATATTGCAGGCAGGTAAAAAAAAAACAAAACAGAACTGTACATACAGAATAAAAACAATCTCTAGTCCAAGATTCAAGAATTTTATTGTAACATGTACAAGCTTCCTTGTACATTCGTTGTTTGGACGCTGTCACTGTGTCACTTGTTTGCTGACACCCAGTGCTAGCAAGAGACGTCTAGCAATAGACCTCGGAGAGAACGATGGTGAGAGGAGAGGAGAGCCACATGCTACGCCATTGTGTGCTTGCTGGACAAGGTAAGAGCCCTCATCACAACACAATAGGAATAGAGAAACAGCACTCAGTCCGTACAGGATTTCGCTTGGTTGGTTGGTTTATTTTGCAAATGCTTGATGTTGCTGCAGCTTTTGTTTGTTTGTTTGTTTGTTTGTTTGTTTGTTTGTTTTTCGCAGTTTGCGATGCAATTTGAGGGATTTTTTCTTCGCTTTTTTTTTTTCTTTCTTTTCTTTCTTTCCTTTTGCAGAAGATCTACCTGAACCCGGCGAAATCGCAATCGCGCAATAATCGTGCCGCGAAAGCCGTCTATCGCAGCGATAATGTGTTAGTAAGTGCGACCTTTGAGCTGTACTCGTGATCGACGCACGTGAAGGCGTGACGTGACGTGACGCGTCTCGGCACGAGTCCGCGGAAACTCTGCGGTCATTTTGAAAAATAATTAATTAATTGCGAGCTCCTCCGAATATTCAGGAATTTGATTGATTTTGCATTCATTTCCACGATGGAGGAAATCCTGGAGGGACTGCACAGAGCCTTTATTTATTTATTTGTTTATTTATTTGAAACAGAAACCTGGCTGAACGAGGAGGAAACATCTGATCACTGAGGCAAGTTATGAACTGGAGCGATGTAGCTGAGCTTGAGGAACTGTCAGAGATGGTCACACACCATGCTGATACTGCTGACATATCTACATCTGGTGGGGGGCGGGGGCGGGTTTTCCGGTGTTTCTGGGAGCGTAGTAGTAGGGTTCATATTTAATAAATAATAATAATAATAATCATCTGGTTTAAGCCATGCCCACTTTGGGTTTAAATCCAAATAGAGCTACTTGGAGATATTCGGAGCAGGAAACAGATACAGATACCTCTATTGTGTTACACCCTTAATGTAGAGGTGGGCTGATAAATGGGCAACAGATGGGCTACAGTCAGTAATTACATACCTACACAGTGCACATTCAAAATGACTCAGTGAGTTTATATACAAGGTATGATGTGGTAATCAACTCAGTGTATATGCCAAATCAAAAACTGATGTGTGATATCGGGGTGCAGGGCACACACACACACACACACACACACACACACACTAATTTCTGCCATGCCTGTCGGGCAGGACTGCAGTAAGGGTGAGAAAGTGCGCGCGGAATTCGAGACCTTTTCCGAACCGCGCAAACATCCGCTCGCGCTTCAGTTCAAACAGTAATTATCATCACAAGCAGGAGCCCGCGGACAAACATTATTCAGCTCTGTCCCAGTCTCTCCACCTCGGCGTGCACGTGTTTCACCATTCTCATCTCCGTCGCCTGGAGCGAACGTGACCCAAGTTTCTAATCACGGCGTGCAAACCTTTTTCAAAGGGACTGATTGGAAAAAGACGGCGCTAATGTGAAGAATGTGACGCGGCCACCCCGCGTGTTAGCATTCCGGCCGAGAACTCGTGCGCTGGAAACAAGCAGGAGCGAGCTTGGAACGTTTACATCTTTTGAGTTCCAGTTTCTTTTATCTTGCCGATCTGGACAACGCGTGTTCTTGGACCGTGCTCGCATCTGCGCTATTCATGAGAGGAAAAAGCCCGGGATTAGGGACGAAACCCAAATTACTCCTCTCTATTATTCCATTGTTCCGCTATCTCACTCCCTATATAAGACTCTACTATATTACTCCCGATATAATATTTCACATTTAAATACTCCACTATGTCACATATACATTACAGTACGGTGAAATTCTTTCTACGCATATCCCAGCTTGTTAGGAAGTTGGGTTCAGAGAGCAAACAGGGTTGAGGGTCTTGCTCGAGGGCCCAACAGTGGCAGCTTGGGGCTTGAACCCCCAAGCTTGTGATTAGTAACCTAGAGCCTTTAACCATTCCTCTACATTAAATACTCCACTGTATATAGTACTCCACTACATTACTCCCTACATAATATTCCACATTTAATACTCTATATTTAATACATTTAATACATATATTACTCCCTTTTTAATACTCCTCTATGTTATTCCCTATATAATACTGCACTATATTACTCCCTATATAATACGCTACTACTGGGCTGGGCAATCTTTTCCGGAAAGGGCTGGTGTGGGTGCAGGTTTTCATTGCAACCAAGCCAAAGACACACCTTAATCTATTGAAAGCCAATATCAACTAATTAAACAGCTGGAATCAGGTGTGCCTCCTGCTTGGTTGGAATGAAAACCTGCACCCACACCAGCCCTTTCCGGATAAGATTCTATCACACTACTATATTTATCCTATATTTTTTTTATCATTATTTCTCTGTGTTCTCACTTTTATTTTTTACTCTATATAGTATCCTCTCATATAATGTATCTCTACTATATTCTCACCATATCAATACTCTACATGTTACTCTATATATACTCTCTATGTTATCCTATTATTTGCTTATTACTCTTATATTCTACTATATACTCCCTATCAATTTCTGTCTGTTGCATACAATACTCCTCTGCTCTTTACTCATACAGCTATATTACTCCCTATATAATACTCTACTACATATTACTCTTTATATATACTATCTATATACTCCCTATATAATACTCTACTATTTACTCCTATATAATACTCTACTATATTACTCCTATATAATACTCCTATATTACTCCTATATAATGCTCTACTATAATACTCCTATATAATACTCTACTATATACTCCCTATATAATACTCTATGTTACTCCTATAATTACTACTCACTATTGACCTCACTATATAATTATCTTTTTTTATTTATATTCTATTTTTTATTTTTTTTTTTTTTTTTTTTTCTTTCTCTTTTTTTTTCTTTTTTTTTTATATTCCTGGTTTGCTATATTACTCTTATTATTGTTTTTACTCTATAGTTCTATATTCTCTGTATAATACTCTACTATTATCTTCATTATACTCTACTATTCCTATATGATACTCATTATGTTACTCTGTATCAATTATCTATATTACCCTATATAATACTCTACTATATTACTCCTCATATAATATATATTACTCCTATATAATACTCTACTATATTACTCCTATATAATACTCTACTATATTACTCCTATATAATACTCTACTATATTACTCCTATATAATACTCTACTATATTACTCCCTATATAATACTCTACTATAGTACTCCTATATAATACTCTACTATATTACTCCCTATATATAACTCTACTATATTACTCCCTATATAATACTCTGCTATATTACTCCTATATAATAATCTACTATATTACTCCTATATAATACTCTACTATATTACTCCTATATAATAACTCTACTATATTACTCCCTATATAATACTCTACTATATACTCCTATATAATACCCTACTATATTACTCCTATATAATACCCTACTATATTACTCCTATATAATACTCTACTATATTACTCCTATATAATAATACTCTACTATATTACTCCCTATATAATACTCTATTATATTACTCCTATATAATACTCTACTATATTACTCCTATATAATACTCTACTTACTCCTATATAATACTCTACTATATTACTCCCTATATAATACTCTACTATGCTCCTATATAATACTCTACTATGTACTCCTATATAATGCTACTATATTACTCCTATATAATACTCTACTATATTACTCCCTATATAATACTCTACTATATACTCCCTATATAATACTCTACTATATTACTACCTATATAATACTCTACTATATTACTCCTATATAATACTCTACTATGTGTACTCCTATATAATACTCTACTATATTACTCCCTATATAATACTCTACTATATTACTCCCTATATAATACTCTACTATATTAATCCCTATATAATACTCTACTATATTACTCCCTATATAATACTCTACTATATACTCCCTATATAATATTCTACTCTATTACTTCATATACAATACTCCTCTATGTTACTCCCTTTACAACACAGCTATATTACTCCCTATATAATACTCTACTATATTACTCCCTATATAATACTCTACTATATTACTCCCTATATAATACTCTACTATATTACTCCCTATATAATACTCTACTATATTACTCCCTATATAATACTCTACTATATTACTCCCTATATAATACTCTACTATATTACTCCCTATATAATACTCTACTATATTACTCCCTATATAATACTCTACTATATTACTCCCTATATAATACTCTACTATATTACTCCCTATATAATACTCCTCAATGTTATTCCCTATACAATGCTGCAATATTACTCCCTAAATAATATGCCACTATATACTCCCTACGTAATACTTTACTATATTTCTCCCTATATAATACTCTACTCTATCACTTCCTATATAATCCTCCTCTATGTTACTCATTTAAAACACCGCTATGTTATTCACTATAGAATACGCTGTTATAATGCTCCCTATATAATACTTTACTATATTACCCCTATATAGTGCCCCTCGGTTATTCCTTAAATAACACTCTACTATATTACCCCTAAATAACACTATTACTCCCTATATTATATTCCACCGTATCACACCCTATATTATACTCCTCTGTGTTATTCGATGCATAATACTCCTCTATATTAATCCTGATATAATACTCTAGTATATTACTTACTCCCTTTATAATAATCCACTATACGTTCACCGGCCACCTTCACAGGAGCACTTCTTTCTGATGCATACACACAATATACAGCAGTCTAGTCCTCAGACTTTCCACCTAAATTTGGCTCATTCTCTAACACGCTACAAGTGTGTACTAAGGAAACAGACTCTGCTGAATCCAATGCTGGGTTTTCTTTATTTAATACACCATTACCCTTCTTTCCAGTTCTTTCC
The DNA here is from genome assembly GCA_012411365.1 of Ameiurus melas. Lineage (NCBI taxonomy): Eukaryota > Metazoa > Chordata > Actinopteri > Siluriformes > Ictaluridae > Ameiurus > Ameiurus melas. The sequence goes on from CM022776.1 coordinate 17,338,075, forward strand.
TCTGTCCCATTTTTTTTTTAGCTCGGGACAGACTGTCAGTATTGCCGATACTCAGCACTGAAAACAGACTAACCAGCCAACATTTGTGGTGGCTAAACCAAGAAAAACAGTCGAGTTGTGGACAGAAAAGTACACATTTGGTGCTGTTTAAAGTCTCCGAATAGCCGCGTCTGATGCAAAATGAGAAGTATACTGGTCTATGGAGAAAGGCTTTTCCTTACCCGCTTTACAACACAAGTGTTCGATTTATCCTCAGACTCATTAACGATATAGGTAGAAACCGCAAAGCACAAAGCAGCACTGGAGTCTCAAATCGGTCACGGTTCATCATGATTTATTGTCATTGCTTCCAGCAGGTTCAAAGAATATATTGGGCGCTCTGATGAATTTTTTTGGATTACACCGTTATATTCACTGCAATCTCATCAAGCCAATTATGGCTTAATCTGCTGAAAACTGCTGCCAGACGAAGGTAGGGAAGAATTCCACACTATTACTTCAAAAATAAAAAATAAAAATGCAAAGAACTATTCCAGTTAGAGACTTAGTTAGATTTGCATTAGAGTCTGGGGGCGTGGCTAGAAACCAACTCCACCCTGCTACTTAGTGACCTAAGACATCACGAGCGTGATGGCGTAGACAGATGTATTAGCAAGAAAGTTACAGTTTTCCAAGCTGATCTGTTTGATCAGAGTGTAGATGCCACTAAAGATCACATTAACTATAAATATTCATATGCAAGTGGATCAGGGCGATTTTTTATTTATTTATTTATTTTAATGGTTTTGTTCAAAGGTCCAAAAGAGGGTCTTTAGGTTGTAAGTTCATGGGATTTGAACTCAGAACCTCCCGGGCACTGGTTCAGAACCTTAACTGTTGAGGTGTAACTGCTCAAACTGATATATTTCCTATCACTGGTATAAGATATGAATTGTTGAAAGCTATCAAATAAGTTTTGGCACCTAATCCCAAAGTAGCTCGAAGTAACATAAAGAAACATAAAAAAAAAAAGAGGGAGTTCCTTCCACAAACATGAGTCTAAAGTGTTCCCTTCACTCACACACACACACACACACACACACACAAAAAGTCATCTTTCACCCGGAGCTCGGCACTCACTCCTGAAAAGTGAAGTTTATTCATTCGCAGGTAATTATTAAACGGCTCGGCTGTGTCCAACATAAAGATTTACTGAGGAGCAGCTCCTGCCAGCGTGGGATTAAGGAGTGTGAGGAGAGGAGAGCGTGTGTGTTCTCTTTGACCGCATTGTCACACTTAAGGGCTTGTTCTCTCGTTTTCTCGCCCTCCTTCGCCTTTCCTCCTTTTCTCTCCCTCTCCTTCTGTCTCGGTATCTCGGGGTCGGAGCATGGGCTCCCCAGGCCCGGCTCAAGTTAAGAGATTTAATACTTCAGCTATTCAGTCATTAAGGTGTTTTATACTGCAGGTCCCTGGCCTTCTCCTTTCGCTCGTAAAAAATAATATTTGTCTTTCCAACTGTACTGTGAACCGCAGAGTCCTTCTGTTTTATTTTCGTCAGCGCTGTAAAACGCTGGTCTTCTCTCCCGTTCTGGCCCTGCACGGGCAATTACCTTGTCCTGTAACTCCACAGCCATGTGTCTTCCTGTGTGTGTGTGTGTGTGTGTGTGTGTGTGTGTGTGTTAAACTGTGGGGAAGAAGGTCAAGGCCATGCTAGATTGTGTGTGTGTGTGTGTGTGTGTGTGTGTGTGTGTGTGTGTGTGTGTGTGTGTGTGTGTGTGTTTTATGTGCTTTAATTCTCCCCGTGTGGTGTCAAGTTTGTCTAACAGTACGGTTCACAGGTTCATATTGTAACACATGGTACACACACACACACACAAACACACACACACACACTTCAATGAACCATGATTGCCCTCAAAATGTGCTGGCTGGAATAGAGAGAGAGAGAGAGAGAGAGAGAGAGAGAGAGAGAGAGAGAGAGAGAGAGAGAGAGAGAGACAGAGAAAGAGAGAGAGAGAGAAGTTTAAGAAAGATGTTTGAGAGAGAAAGAAAGAAAGAAAGAAAGAAGGAAGGAAAGAAAGAAAGAAAGAAAGAAAGAAAGAAAGAAAGAAAGAAAGAAAGAAAGAATTGGAAAAAAGAAAATAGATAATTAGTAGATAGATAAAATAGAAAATTTATTAGATAGACAGATAGACAGATAGATAGATAGATAGATGATAGATAGATTATAAAAAAAAGTATAGTATATGAAGAATAAGGAGAGATATGGATAGATGAGATACAACAACAGACAGCAGGAGAATATTTAAATGATAATAATAGAAATAAAGATAGATATATATGGATGAGATATATGGATGGATGGATGGATGGATGGATGGATAGATAACACAACAGACAGACACCGGATAGATAGATAGTAGATAGATAGATAGATAGATAGATAGATAGATAGATAGATAGATAGATAGATAGATAGATAGATGGATAGATGGATGGATGGATGGATGGATGGATAGACAGACACAGACAGACAGACAACAGACCGGATAGATAGATAGATAGATAGATAGATAGATAGATAGATAGATAGATAGATAGATAGATAGATAGATAGATAGATAGATAGATAGATGGATAGATAGATAGATAGATAGATAGATAGATAGATAGATAGATAGATAGATAGATAGATAGATAGATAGATAGATTCCTTATCTACTACATACTGTGCTGCTGACATAACCATGGTGAACTATATACATAAATCATAATTGAGAGAGAAAATCCGAGATGAACAAGTAAAAAGATAGCGAGATAGAGAGAGAAAGAGAGATAGTGGATGTAAGAACATCTGGACTTGTGCTATTAGGTTGAAGGAGCGTGACCAAGTGGATCGTAGTGATATTACACCCTCGTGGCTCTTCAGGTAAACGTTCCCCACAGACGCCCAGTCACAATGTCAAACTCGTTTCAAACAAAAAGACTCTTTTTTTTTTTTTTTGCTCAGGTAATGCTCTAAAGCCTGTAGGTTGTTTTTGTCATCTCTTCGCTTTTTCAATTAGAGAGGGGGTCTAAAAGTCTGAGCGCTCTGCGACACGTGAACAAATTCAGATCCATGAACGATATTCCTCAACCTGACAGGAGGAACCCTCTGAAGCACGGGGAGAACACGCGAGCTCCGTGCACACAGGCTGGAGGCAGGATTTGAACCCTCAACCCTGGAGGTGTGACGCAGACGTGAGGTGTGCTATCCTCTCAACCAAGTACGTCTCAAACAGCCGAAGTGATCCGTATCTGGTTTTAAATAAAGTACTCAGGAGTCGCGCTGCTTCACTGAGTAAACTCCCGTTAGTCTTCGATGATTGATGAAATACAGTATATATGTCCACCGTACTATCCCAACGTCATTTTGCCAAACAAGCAAGCTATGAGCTCGGTTTGGAGCACGTAATGCTAATTATTTAGCTAGCTTTCTTAGTAGAAGCCACTAATTAATGATCACATTGTCTCGATACCGTAGCTGTTGCATCCACCACGATTTCATAATGGTTTATCTGACTGCGACGCCTGATCTAGCACTATTCCTAGCATGCGGAAGATAATGCTAACACTTTCAGGCGGTTATCCTAGACGTGGCTCGTTGTACTGAAGGATAATGTCAGACAGGATGGCCCCTTTGCATTTTCCTGGCTGGAATCCCATAGTCCCTAGAATCACTTCTGCTCAGACCAGACCAGACCAGACCAGGGTAAATAAAATGAAACATCAATGAAAGTCTGAGAACTCTCGGAGTCTCGAGCCCTGTCTCTGGTCTGATGCATGTGATTGGATAAACCACAACAGAGGATCTGGATACAGAGCAGATCCACTGCGACTCTCGTTACAGCTGAATGAATGAATAATAAGGTTGATGCTAGAGCTAGCGTAATAGCACTTTGTCTTCTCCAGTGCCGATCCTGAAACCTGGAGTATCAGCCGATATCGTTTTCTTTAAAAACTTCTAAGCTTTAAAATGTTTTCTTTTTTTCTTTTTCTTTTTTTTTTACACGTGACCATTTACAGTTAAAGCGCTTTACACACACACACACACACACACACAAAAATCACTTTTACATTGTAAATATAATTAATATATTACAGTATAAAGGTTGTACTATATTTCAAAAAAAAAAAAAAAAAAATATATATATATATATATATATATATATATATATATATATATATATATATATATATATATATATATATATATATATATATATATATATATATATAAACAGTCGAGTTCTCTTTATGTGTAATTATTCCCATTTCAAAAAATACATTTCTTTTCCAAATCTAATTCCAATCGGTCCCAATTTAACACAATCTGATATTCGTTGTTTTCTCCGATATCTGATCTACCATTAAAAAAAAACAACAACAAAAAAAAGCTCTTATGAATTAATCAATAAATAATAAAGAAAAATAATGAAGAAGAAGCCTTTCACGTATACATTACAGCACAGCGAGATTCATTTCTTCGCATGTTAGGAAGTTGGGGTCAGAGTGCAGGGTCAGCCATGATACAGCGCCCCCTGGAGCGGAGAGGGTTAAGGGCCTTGATCAAGGGCCCAACGGTGGCAGCTTGGCTGCACTGGGGTTTGAACCCCCGACCTTCTGATTAGTAACTATTGAGCCACCACTGCAACACAAACACATTATGTGTGTGTGTGTGTGTGTGTGTGTGTGTATAATACTAACTATAAATCTACAACTCAAAAACATCTTACATTACAGAAGATAAAACACGAGACATGCGTCTCACACGTTTATATTACATAAATAATTGTAAACAGCAAAATAATTCGATAATGTCAGATAACTTTCTGATATTAGATTAGATAACTTAGACTGTGATTGCAGATCTGCTCACTGGTGCTCCTGTGTGAGAGCACCAATTACTACTAATAAACTTTAACACAAGCAAACTAAGCTCTTTTATTTCTCATAACCATGTCATGTGTGTGTGTGTGTGTGTGTGTGTGTGTGTGTGTGTGTGTGTGTGTGTGTGTGTGGTGTGTGTGTGTGTGTGTGTGTGTGTGTCATCCTTATACTCCAGATAGTGTGCATCCCTGTAGCTGATCTCAAATTAAAAATTAACTCATGTTCTCCTGCTAGAGTTTTTTACTGCCACCGTTTGAACAGCAGTAAATACCTTCAACCTGCTCACCCCATTTTCTCTCTCTCTTCTCTCTCTCTCTCTCTCTCTCTCTCTCTCTCTCTCTCTCTCTTTATTTTTCTCCTTCTCAGTCTTTATCTCTCTTACCCTCCATTTGTACGGTATCAATCTCCCTTCACCAACCCCTATCTCTCACATATACCATCTCTCTTTTCCTATCTCTCTTTATATTATTCTTTCTTTATCTCTCTGTCACTCTTTATCCATCCGCTCTTCTCATCTTCCACCCTTTCCTTTCTCCCTCGCAGCTTCTATTTCTCTCCCTGTCTTTCCTTCCTTATAGTTTGGTCTCTCTATTTTCATATCATTACATTTTTTACAGTAGTGAAGTCAACCCGTGATCCTGTCATAATACCTTCTCCTGTCCGTGTGTGTGTGTGTGTGTGTGTGTGTGTGTGTGTGTGTGTGTGAAATGTCCCTGAACCCAGATGACTGTCAGCAAAACCTGGCCTTTAAACAGGATTTAATGTGTTCTGGCTATCAGTGTGACGAGCAGCAATAACCACATTATCCTGTGTGTCTGACACTGACATTGTCTTTACTGCCTCTCTCTCTCTCTCTCACACACACACACACACACACTCACACACACACAC
>CM022776.1:17348873-17359600 GCA_012411365.1 Ameiurus melas
CTGATGATGGAGAAGCAGCATACATTACTACTTCGAGACATTTCTATCCCCTCTCCATCAGAAACAAATGTCACATACCATCTCTCTCTCTCTCTCTCTCTCTCTCTCTCCCATTCCCATTATCCCTCTTTGTCTATTTTCTTGCACTCGGTTTGTTTTCCGCTAGCATTCCAGCTTTCCATGCGGTCGCATTAGAACAGGATTCCTGAGTGCAAATGGATTGCATCACTGTTATTGAAATAAATGCTGCTAACTCGGGCGTGCAGCGTGGATTTGTTTTAGAACGCATAGGTAGTAAAGTGTGTGAGGAAGAGCTCTGGAGAGGTCAGATCCATCGGCATGACTGACAGAGAGAGGCGCCAAGGATAAGAATACAATAAGCTGTATGTATTCTACCTGTCATGGTTGGGTTTGGATGTCGTTGTGTGTGTGTGTGTGTGTGTGTGTGTGTGTGTTACTGTGCCAGTCAAACTGCTGACAGGTCTCCCTGCTGATTCAGGTGGGGACGGCTTAACGCACTGCCACAGCCAATCAAATCGGTCCAGGCCTGAGGTTCAGGACCCACATCTTGTTCAGGAGACCGGTTGTGTCTGAAACACAAACATATTTACTGAATAGTGCACTGTTTGGGGAAGTCTGCCATTTTGTTAGCCACTCCCATAAAATGTGGGTGTGTCAGTGCTCCATGGCGCGGTAGCTTACTGCGTCTGTGAGGGCAGCATTAAGGTAGACATTTTGGGAACTTATCACGCTGCCATCGGAGCAGGACAACGCCGCACCATACTCTGCCCGGATTACACGCATGGTTGCGGAAGCAGAGAATGCGGTGCGAGCATGGCCTGCCTGCAGTCTGACCCGTCTCCGATTGAGAACCCACGTGTGAGCTTATGAGCGGCAAAATAAGAATGACAATTCCCCATACATCCACGCAGCAGAAGACATGCATAGTGGATGGGAGAAAAATTACGCTTGCTAAACTTAACCAACTGGTGTCTTCACTCAGCGTCCAAACCGCTCGATCACGTGTTATTTAAAAGAAAAGGTTTTTGTTACACAGCGGAATACCGTCCCGACTTTTTTTTTTTTTTTGGCGTGTGTTGCGCGGTCATCAGATTTGAAATGAGTGTATATTTCCAAAAAGAAATCAAATTCACAAAGTTAAACATCAAATAAGGTGTTAATAATGTGTTTACTCTTTTTGTTAGGTTTTGTTGTTGTTGTTGTTGTTGTTGATGCATTTTCCATACTGTCCCAACGTTTTCCGAATCGGGGTTGTATTATATTTACACATTTAAAGAACAGAAAATGCGAAAGAAAGGCCTGATTTCTGTTCAGTTAAAATCTGAAAGTGAAATGGTTTGCTCCTTACTTGACTGAAAAAGGTTCTTTTAATATTAAACAAGAATAATTGTAATATGACATTACTCATGGCTTTGCAGCTCTATCAGCCCTGTTTTATTGACTGAAGATGAACTTTTATTTTTATAGTTTACGTTTCATGTTGTGGAACATACCTGAAACAAGATACTTCCTGTTCTCACGTACGTTATAGCAGCTAATGTATAAACAGTCATTCCCTCGCCAGCCTCTTTTTTTCTTTTTTTTCTTGAGTTAATAAAACTGTTTTTTTAAACACATCTTGTAAAGTTACAGAGAACCTAAAAGACGGCTTTCCGTGACAGGAAACTGGAATAAGTAAATGAGCTGTTAGTGTAAAATGATTATGCATTGTTTGAATTATAGACAGAACTACGGTCAGAGCTGCGGTTATAGAAAATGAATTAAAACCTTCTGACCAATCAGATTCAAGAACTCATCCGGTTGTATATAGTCCCTAAATTATACCCGAATAAAGTATAAGATGCCTTACGTGGTAGGTGACCCAAGTAAAAGTAATTCACAAGGACACTACTCATTTAGTCATGTATTACGTTTAATATGAATTTTTCTACTTCAGTACCAAGGTTATACAAATTGGACAGAAAGCAAAAAGGGGATCAGTCCATTTTGTTTTAGATATGAACAGTCCGTTACCATGGCGACAGTGTTTGAGTTAAGTTGTTGATTTCTTCTGAAGCTGGAAAAAAAATGATTTTAGAAAATTCCATACTCAGCTGCTGTGTATGTGTGTGTATGTATGTGTGTGTGTGTGTATATATATATGTGTGTGTGTGTATGTGTGTATATATATATATATATATATTTTTTTTTTCATTTATGTATTTATTTATTTATTTATTTATTTATCTATCTATCTATCTATCTATCTATTCTATCTATCTATCTATCTATCTTTTGTTTTTGGTTAAATCTAATTTGGAGCTAGCCTGCGCACAGAGCTGACATGGCACAATTCAACTCATTAGGACATTAAGCTAGCTATAAATAAATAGCAAACATCACTGTTTCTTCATTTAAATCTAAATACAGTATTTATACTAGACATTTATAGGCTCGTAAATGTATAATAACCCATTTGTTTACCTTCATCCACTTACCACAGTCATCCAATTGAAGTGAAAAGCACTGAGGTGTGCGTTTACGAACGAATCGGCTCTTTTTCTGGTGAGCTGAAGAGTCGAATCGCTGATCAAAGGAGTCGATTTGGTGATTAGACAGCCTAGCCAAAAGAGCATAACGAGTCTGGTTTCATTTTTGTTTGTTTGTTTGTTTGTTTGCTTCGAATGAGAACACGTGTCACAAAAGGTTCAAATTGTAGTAAGTTGTGAAATGCATGTAACACATTACGGATGGGTAATTATTTTTGTTATAGGATGATTGATACACTTTGCTTTACTCTTTAGAGTTTAATCCCACCCTTGGCTAGCACATATGACGTGTTGAATGACTAGCAGAGCTAACTATCCAACCATCCATCTTCTACAGCTTACTCTCTTCAGGGTGAGGGAATCAGAGTCTATCCCAGGGAGCATTGGGCACAAGAGCAGGGTACACCCTGGACAGGGTGCCAGTAAACCGTAGGGCACAATCACACACACTCACACACCCATTCATACACTACGGACACTTTAGACACAACAATCAGCCTACCATGCATGTGTTTGGACTCAGGGAGGAACCAGAGTACGGAGGAAACCCCATAGCACGGGAGAACATGCAAACTTACTTTCATGGCCTGACGGAAATCGAACCCCAGATTGGGGGTGTGTGAGGCGGAAGTGCTAACCACCTAAAGCCACCGTGCTCCCAAAAGCTAACAAATTTTTTCAATTAATGTTCACCTTAGCTATTGCATTTGTTGTCAGAAGAGAGGAACGCAATTATTCTACTTTTAATATATTTTTTAAGAGGTTTAAACACATAAGGGTGATCAAATATACAGCAGGTGGTCTGTCAATAGTTCCATCGATTCCGTAATCTTCAAATGATGGATAAAATTGGTGTTCTTCAAATTATTCTGTTTATCTTCACAAACTTGGCCCTGACGCACTTCTTTGTGGTGTGTGTGTGTGTGTGTGTGTGTTTGAGAGAGACACCATAGATGTTTTCTTCCTTCACTGTTTAACGTGTCACATCTGGTCATGCGTTTCGCATAAACGGTGTGTAAAAAGAGAAAAGGTGGTTCTCTGGTCCAAGATGGAGGCGGGCGGTGCAACTGCTTTGGAGTGCTGGATGAGCTCAGCGTTGTTACCAGGCCTTTGAGCGAAGCTGGATTCTCAGTTTACAAGGCTGCATTCTTCTTAGACACAGCGAGCTCAGCATTCGGGCTGCGTATTTTCACGATGTCAAGACCTGGGTTGTTTTTTTGGGGTTTTTTTTGCAAAATAAATAAATAAATAAAATGAATAATTCTTTCAGACAAGTGCTCTCCGAGAGCTCATGAAGTGCGACCTGGAACAAAATCAGTTTGTGTTAAGTAAAAACAACCAAGCGTACGTAAAGATGGAGCGAGAGAGAGAGCTGAACGGAGGAGAATAGAGGAACGGGGAGAGAAACATGAGATTGGAGCTCTGTGATTATTCCACGAGCAGAGAACAGCTAAAAAAAATAGCACACACACACACACACACACACACACACACACACACACATACACCTCGTTCCTTTCTGACCACCCAGCCACTGACCCCAACCTCGTGCCCTTCACCTGCCCAGGGGCACAAAAGCTGGGAACAGCTACACCGTTCCCTTCCTCTTCCCCCCTCCTCCCTCCCTCCCACCTTCTTTCCCCTCGGTGCTGTCACTCTTGTCCTAACAGCTCATAAAGTGGCTGGACTTTGACCCTGGATTTGCTGGGCAAGTGTGGCACAACGCACCAGTCCTTCATATTGCCTGCTACAAGGGCTTTGTTTAACAGAACGTTAAGGGAACGTTTGTACTCGTAGTATTTCAATTGGCAGAACGGCATCTGATAACAAAAACGATTTTGACTGGACAGTGAACCAAAATTTCCAACAAGATTTACATCTCGTCAAGTCCCATCTAGAACCTTTAAGCATTCTCAGGTTTCCCTCTCGGGGAACCCTTAAAGGTCTGTAGTGACCCTAATAATAGGAAGTTAACCTTTCAGAGAGGGATCTAAGTAGAAGTCATAGAAAGTTTCAAACCCCCTTAACCTTCCAAAACAGAAACAGCAGAGGAACCTTATTTATTCCCTGTAAAAGTGTGCAAAAAAAAAAAAAGTTCCTCAAGGTTCATGAAGGGTTTGGGTCAACTTCCTCTAAAGAGGTTCTGCTTGGAATCCTTTCTACTTCAAAAAGATCTGCTGTAGGATTCTCGAGAGTTCCTCCAATGGGGCAACTGAAGAACCCAAATGTTTGTTATTGCCCTATTATGATTCATCAGAACTACTGCCCGAAAGGTGTCTGGTGGCCTCGGAAAACCCTTTATATGGTTAAATTTGTACAATTTTTGCATAAGGAAAGGGTTCTGCGATTCTAAACATTCTTCCAACTGAACCCAACCTCCATAGAAAAACTCTCTGTGGAGCCACATGAAGTCTTCCATGAAGTGGTTTCCCTGAGGGGACACGCAAAGAAACATATTCACGCGATGGTGAAATCATTCACGTTTCAAATAGGAAAGCGACGTCTCCCCAAACTTAAATGTGTTCCCCTTTCATGTGGATCTTGCCGCACGTCCAATTCCTAGCATTTCAAATCCCCAAAAAGAGGAAATCACACAACCGCTATCTGATTACAGACTGAACTGCACTGGTTATCTCCTCAGCTCTCGGCTTTATGGTGTCCAAAACCCCTTCTAGATTTATTCTGTGTCTCATAGCTCAATGCAGAAGTAAAAGAAGGAAACGTCTGGCACTCTTTTCTGATTGACTAAATCTGAGGTTAGAGGAAAACTGGACCATTCCTTAACGATGTTTGTTTGACACGTTTCCAAAGTACACGACACGAAACACACACACACACACACACACACACACACAGAACCATACTGATGAACTGATGTACATAAAAATAACCCAAATTATATAGCGCTTGAGGTTTTGGTTTTAGACATGCGGCCTAAATCTGAAGGTGAAAGCTGATTGGTTCCGGCATCTTCATGTCCTGTTGCCTGGTTTAACCATTAACACTTTAAGTGCAGAAAGGTGGAGAACAGACTGCCAGTGGTCAGACCATGAGCCCCTGCATCACAGCTTCCTCAATTGATTTCTTTCCATCTCTTAGCTCTCTCTCTCCCTCTCTCTCTCTCTCTCTCTCTCTCTCTCAGTTTTAGTTTTGGTGTCTCACGCACTTTACTAGCAAAAAAAATGCTTTAAAAATAATAATGTTGATTATAAAATGCTGAAAACAGTAACAGTTTAAGATATCACCTAGAGCCGCCACATAAAGTTACTTTTAACTGTTAAAACTTCAGGTGAGAAAATCAGATTTTATAGAATTATTAAAGAATTCTGGGTTCTGATTGGTCAGAATGTCTAATGACTAATGAGATTAATCACAGGTATATATTAATGAACTTGGATTATCTAATAGGTTATTGTTTTCTGTAGTATCAGCTCTCTCATACTTAGTATCTATCTATCTATCTATCTATCTATCTATCTATCTATCTGTCCATCCATCCATCTACCATCTACTATCTATCTTATCTATCTATCTATCTATCTATCTATCTATCTATCTATCTATCTATCTATCCATCTATCTACTGCTACTATCGTCTATCTATCTATCTATCTATCTATCATCTATCTTCTATCTATCTATCTATTATCTATCTATCTATCTATCTATCTATCTGTCTATCTATTATCTATCTATCTATCTATCTATCTATCTATCTATCTATCTACCTATCTACGTGGCTATCCATATAGCTCTTTCTGTAGTAATAGGTTTTAGGAGAACTTGCCTTTTTGGAAATGTACTCAGTAGTAACACACTTCCAAAGCTCTGGAAGGATCCAAAGGTTCAAGAAAGCGTCCAATCATCTCCCAAACCATCTTGACATTTTGCAAGAGGCCTGACAGAGCATCTCCGAGGAACATCTTTCAAATTTTATCACTTTTATATACTCTTGCTGTTCTATCCTCAATTTCTCACCAGCCTCCCTCTTTTTTTCGAGTACTTTGTTCTCTCAGTTATTCTCTAAGTTCCTTATCTGAGTCTGATCTCTCTCTCTCTCTCTCTCTCTCTCTCTCTCTCTCTCTCTCTCTCTCTCTCTCTCTCTCTTTTTCTACGGTAGGGGCAGGCGCCTAGAGTTCAGAGGTCACTGAGGTTTTGGGTTCTCAGCTTTACAACACCCCTGTGGTTCCCAGTCGGTTCTCTTCCTTGGCAATGGCCCCCCTCCTCCTCTCGCTCAGTTGGAAAAATATTAGTCTTCGTCTGACACAGAGGACAAGCAGGAGGAGGAGGAGGGGAGGGTGATCGTGCTCTTCTTTCTTGACTATTGGATATTTTACTGAAATAATGCACCTTTTCTCCTGCCTGCCTGCATTTCCCCCAAAGCACAGAATAGGCTGTAATGAAGTCGGTAAGGGGGAACTCTGACACTACAGTTCCCAACAGCACTGCCTCATTGTCACACATGAGCACCTGCATCTGGTAATTACGTTCTTGTATATAGTCACAGTTTGTGCATCATCACGTTATCGTCTCACTACACCTGTCGCTGTGTGAGTTCATTGGCTTTTATGCCACAGTGTTTTGTTCCTTGTTGTAGAGTGTTTGTTTGTTATTAAAGGTTTAGAATCTGCGCTTGCTTCCCTCCAACTTTGAATCGTGAATAGAATAAATCCAACTCAACGTGAATACAGTTATTAAAGTTAATGATCATTTGTGAGGTGCCATGGATTCCCAAACATCTCCACAAAATGATTCATTTTTGGTCAGTTCTACCTGATTTAACTAACCTTCATATTTTATTGTATTACTTAATGTTATCCTTTTTAAAGCAGTTTTGTTGAGACATTTCTAACATTTTTCACGGTTTTATATGGGAGTAGAAATATGGGATAGCGAGGAATATTTTGTGTTCATGTTTACAAATATGTTTATTTCACCTTACATCTGTATTACTTATCAAATAATAATAATAATAATAATAATAATAATAATAATAATAATAATAATAATAATAATAATAATAATAATAATAATTCAACAACCTCTTGGTAATATTAGTATTCTTTTAAATATGAGTAATTGAGCTAGAAGTACGGCACATTGTTAGCATGGGTAAAATGTCAAATGGGTCCAAATCGAGAGCATAATAGGAATGTTTAATTTACCCATTTTAAGTCGCACCTCGTGTGCTAGGTGTGAAACATTGGTGAATAATGGGAAATGCTTAATGGTCTGCACTTATATAGCGCTTTTTTAACTTAGTGGTTCCACAAAACCCATTACACTGTCGCACTCACACCATTCACACACACACCAATGGTAGCAGAACTACCATGCAAAGGCGCTAGCTTGCTAACAGGAGCAGCGTGGGTTCAGTGTCTTGCCCGTGGACATGACACATGGAGTCACAGGGCCGGGAATCCCGAACCAACCCCTCGATTAGTGGGCAACTGAGCAAATATATTTTATATGTTACAGGTTACTATGATGGACTGGAGTTTCATTTCAGGATGTATTCCCGCCACGCACCCAGTGCTCCTGAGACAGGCTCCAGATCCCCTGGGACCAGGACAAAGTGCTTACTGAAATGAATGAATGAATGAATGAATGAACGACAGGTGAGGAGATGGGGAGATAATGGAATCTCCTCCTCAAAACCATCCAGCAATGGGAAGGAACCGTCATAAGACCGCAGCTGAGCAGATATTATTTGGGTGGGGTTTTATTCTCAGTACAGCAGTATTTCTTTTAAACAGGTTTTAAACAGTGTTAAACACTTACTCCACACTCTTACAGGCTACAGCCAGGAGAACACTGAGGATGGTACCACTTGATGTACCATGGAAATGGTTTTGGACCTCGATTCCCCATGGAAGTTCTCGCTGTGGTTGCTGGGACTATGGTTGCTGCGATGGCCTTGGGACTGCAATTACAACATACAGTTTTACACTCAGGACTCCTTTAGTGAACAGTGGACGAGTTCAACAAACAGACTTCATATAAACACCATCATGAACTTTCTTTTACTCTCACACTATCCGTCGTTACCCAGACGACGACTGGTTCCCTTCGGAGTCCGGTTCCTCTCAAGGTTTCTTCCTCATATCATCTCAGGGAGTTTTTCCTCACCATCATCGCCACCGGCTCGCTCAATAGGAATAAATTCACACGCTTAAAATCTATATCCTGTGTTTATATATTTCTGTAAAGCTCCTTTGAGAGAATATCCATTGTTAAAAGCGCTATACGAATCAAACTGAATTGAATTGAATGGAAACTTGTTGGTCCGTCTCGTATGTTGGTGGTGGACTGTTTCTCAAGTCTGCAGTGTATCTGATGCATTCGTACCAGCACAAAACACACACTATCGTTTCAAGGTCACGGCAGTACTGACAATGAACCAGCACCTAAATAATATATATACTCACGGCTGGTCCTTTATAGGGGGTCTTATAAACCAACCATGAGTACATACAAACTGAGCTATGTGGTATACGGACCTGATGAAATGGCAGCTGAATGAATTTATCAAAGAGAAATATTTCCAGCGTGTAAAAGAGCAAATCTGTCTGCGTCTTGTCTCTACACCTGACAATTACATCATTTGTTTTCATCACTCCGACTGGAAATATGTATTTATGTGTCAGTCCGCGAGTATGTGTCTGCGTGAGTATTTACAGTACATGCGTCCCGTTCTCCCACGCCACAGTCCTCTTTATAAACATGTCGGTTGGGCTGACAGCGTGTCGGCCCCGGGGGCCAGGGTTTTTCTGGGATGCAGCCCTCATAAAAAATCACTTCTAATTTATTTCCCCCCAAATTGGAAAGTGCACGCTCACACCTGACTAAATCATCACACGTCAACGGGAGACAACCCCCCACGGCACGCGGCCGAAACCCGAGGCAGAGAAAACATGCGGCCACGCCGCGCTCTCCCTGATGGATTCCGCAGATGTGCACGGGCCCCCGACTCTCCGTCTGGCCCCCACAATTCAGAGGGGCTTCATCAAATTTGTCATTTCGTTCATTTTTTCCTTCCTTCCGCACTCGCATTCTTTTTATTTATATTTCAGACACACACATATTCTCTCTCGCTCCTCTCACAGCTGTTTCTCCGTCCCTCTCTCCACGCTCTAATCCCTCCGTTCATCCGTCTGTCGTTGGGGTTGTATCTCTTTTTTCAATCGCACTTTTAAATGCTGCATCGCTATTTCTATCCGTCTCCTCCTCTCCTTCTCCCTCTCCCCCCTGCTCTCTCTATCCTCATTCCAGCGTGTCAGACTTCAGCTCGTAATGTGTAAGCCACATGTTATTATCCCACATTAGACACAGCTATCATAAACTTGACAAACACTAAACAAACAGCACAGGTGGTCCGCCGAGGTTTGAGGGTTGGAATCTGACGCGCGGTGGTGGGGGAGGTCGATCCAGGAGCCAAAGAGGTCAAAGGGCAATAGGTTAGAAAGGCCCAACGTCTCCTACTCAATGGAATACACCAATGGAAAGCAGACACAGGGGCAAAACATCAAGTATTCCTATAATCTAATAAGTCAATGCTACTGGACTGATGTAGTATAACCTTTGAATATCTGTCCCCACTTATGTACTCATCTGAGGGAATTTCTTAGTGGTAAAACGCTTTCAAGTTTATTCGCATTTAATTCATTTCATCTAGATACACTGAGCTGCTAAATTAATCACGAATGGAACAATGAATTCCAGGGATTCATTCATCTGGACTGCTGTAAACTTTCCAAGACCAAATATCTCAGCTCACACGCCAGGTCGTAATGTGTCCAAGTCGAACCTTGATTTTGATATCCGTCCGAAATGCACGACGTGTTCATCAGAAGTGTCATATTGCAGCAAACAAGCGACTACATTTCCCATCCTGCACTGCAGCCTATAAACATGGCCGCTATGGAGGATGGGAAATGTAGTCACTGGTTTGCTGTGATATGACAGATGCAAACAGGCATAAACGAGGCAAGGCAAGAAACGAGAACGCCAAACAAGAACGAATGAACATGAAACAAAACGAGGAACAGGGTACAAACGCTTGGTACGGTGATAACACTCAATACTTCACCAAGAGTGAATGCCCCGAAAGTCCTTTTAAACTGTTGTGTGATTGTGTGTGAGATTGGATGCAGGTGTGTGTGATTAGAATGAAGGGGA
>CM022776.1:17359610-17369610 GCA_012411365.1 Ameiurus melas
TTCGTGTATACAGGATTTAAAATTTACGTATTGCTTTCAATAAATGACAAAAGAAAATAAATAGAAAGAAAAAGGCACTCAGTATACATTCCAGCACGTGATTTAAATTTCTTAGCGTATTTAAGGGAGTTGAGGTCAAGAGTGCAGGGGTGTGCCATTACAGCCCCTGGGAAGAAGGAGAGTTGAGGCCTTGATCAGGGACCCCCAACAGAGTGTAAACTTAACCCAGGGGCCATTTCAGGCCCCCAGGACCTTCTAGATTATTAACTGATGATCCACCCCACTTTCACCAAGAAACACATTTGTGGTAAGTAGTATTATTAGTATGTGTATCAATAATAATATGTGTGTGTATGTTGTGTGATAGCCATAATATAACTACCATAAAATCTGACTCAAAAACATCCTTGTTACGAGAGAATGAGAAACACAGAATATCACGTCTCCTACGTTTTATATTACGCATAGAAATAATTGTAAACGGCAAAATAATTGTTGATAATGTCAGATAACTTTCTGTTATTTAAGATTAGATAACTAGACTGTGATTTGCAGGAGGATCACTGCTGCTGGGTAACGAGAGCACCAATTACCTAATAAACTTTAACACGAAAGCAAATAAGCTCTTTTATTTTCTCATGGCAAGCATCATGTGTGTGTGTGTGTGCGTGTGTGTGTGTGTGTGTGTGTGTGTGTGTGTGCGTGTGTGTGTGTGTGTGTGTGTGTGTGTGTGTGTGTCGTGCTTGCCGCCAGATAGTGTGCATCCCTGTAGCTGATCAAATTAAAAAATTAACTCATGTTCTCCTGCTTTTGAGGTTTTTTGCACTTGCCACGTTTGAACAGCAGTAGAAATACCTTCAACTGCTCACCCCATCTCTCTGCCTCCTCTCTCTCTCTCTCTCTCTCTCTCTCTCTCTTTATTTTTTCTCCTTCTCAGTCTTTATCTCTCTTACCCCTCCCATTTTGTACGGTATCAATCTCCCGCCCCACCAGCCCACTCTCACGCCCTTACCCATCTCTTTTTCCTGCCTCTCCACTTTTGCCAAACATTCTTTTCTTTATCTCTCTGTCCTACACATTATCCATCAAACACTTCTCATGCTTCCACCCTTTTCCTCTTCTCCCTCACGCTTCTATTTCTCTCCTGTCTTTTCCTTCCCTTATAGTTTGAGTGTCCTCCTATTTTCATATCATTACATTTTTGCAGTAGTGGGAAGTCAACCCAGGTCTGTCGCCAATACCTTCTCCTGTGCCAGGTGTGTGTGTGTGTGTGTGTGTGGCTGTGTGTGTGTATTATTTGTGAATGTCCCTGAACCGGGTAGGCTGTGGCCACAAGGCACAGCCTTTAAACAGGACTTAATGTGTTCTGGCTGTATCAGTGGCGGCGACGAGCTTAACAACCACTTATGCAGTAGTAATCCCTGACAGAGCACTACGACAATGCCCTGCCTCTCTCTCTCTCTGCACACACCCACACGCTCACACACACACACCACCACACACACACACACACCACGCCCACCACCACAGAGAGAGAGAGAGAGAGAGAGAGAGAGAGAGAGAAGGTAGACTCTGCCCTAACTAAAGACAACCATTTTTATTGGTGCATAAACATTTTGCTCTAAAGACGTATTGTTCTCTATAGGATTATAGCCAGTCGTCAGCTTCCCTGGATGGGTTCAATAACGGATAATGTGGCGTACGACATCTCCGGCGTTTTTTTCCTAACGTTAGATCGAGGAAAAGTATTTATCCCAACATGCATGTGCTAATAATTTATTAAGCCCCTAAGCTTAAAATTAAGATTACACATTATTGTTAAGTAGTAGTAAGTAGAAGTAAAATACTAGAGTGAGTGGCGAGTAGAGTAGAGTGAGTGGTGGTGAAGTGGTAGAGAGTAATAGTAGTGAGTGAGTAGAGTAAGTAGTGAAGTAGTGTAAGAAGTGAGTAGTGAATTGGTGGTGGTAGTGAATTGGTGGTGGTGGTGAGTAGTGGTAGTTGGTAGAAGGTGTAGTGAGGTGGGAGTGGTGGTGAGTGGGGGGTGGGGGTGAGTAAGTGTTGTGGTGGTGGTGGATTAGTGGTGAGTGAGTGAGGTGGGGTGGTGGTAGGTGGTTGTTGGTTTGGGATGAGTAGTGGTGATACGGGTGGTGGGTGGTGAAGTAGTGGTGGTGATGAAGTATTGGTGTGGGTGGTGGTGGTGGTGGGTGTGGGGGTGAGTGAGTGGTAGTGGTAGTGAGTGGTGGAGTGGTGGTAATTGAGTGGTAGAGTAGGTGAAGTGGTAGTGGGAGTGAGAGTAGTAGTAGTGTAGTAGTGGTAGTGGTGGTGAGTGAGTAGTAGTAGTGGAATTAATTAGTAGTGGTGTGGTGGTGGTAGTGAGTATGGTGATGAGTGGTAGTGGTGGTGAGTAGTGAGTAGTATTAGTAGTGATAGTGGTGGTGGTTAGTAGTGTGTAGTAGTGGTGGTGAGTAGTGAGTGAGGGTGAAGTGTTGTGTTGTGTAGTGGTGAGGTGGTGAGTAGTGAGTGAGGAGTGGAGTGGTGGTGGTGGAGGTATGTGGGGTGGTGGGAGTGAGGTGGTTGGGTGAGGTGGTGAGTGGTGTGAAGTGAGGGTGAAATTGTGGTAGTGAGTGAGTGGTGAGTGAGTGGTGTGGTGGTGAGTGGTGGTGAGGTAGTGGTGGTGGTAGTGGTGGTGGTAGTGGTGAGTGGTGGTGGTGGTGGTAAGTGGTGGTGAGTGAAGGGTGGTGTTGGTGGAGTGGTGGTGGTAGTGGTGGGTGGTGGTAAGTGGTGGTAGTGGTGGTGTGGTGGGTGGTAGTGGTGGTGGTGAAGGTGGTGGTGGTAGTAGGGTGAGTGGTGGGAAGTGGTGAGGAGTGGGTGATAGGAGGTGGTGAGGTGAGAAGTGGTGAGGGTAGTGGGTATGAGTGAGTAGTAGTGAGTAGTGAGTAGTGAGGTAGTAGTGGTAGTATGGTGATGGTGAGTAGTGGTAGTAGTGGAAGTAGTAGTAGTAGGTGGTAGAAATTAGTAGTAGTAATGGTAGTAGTGGTAA
The DNA here is from genome assembly GCA_012411365.1 of Ameiurus melas. Classification (NCBI taxonomy): domain Eukaryota; kingdom Metazoa; phylum Chordata; class Actinopteri; order Siluriformes; family Ictaluridae; genus Ameiurus; species Ameiurus melas. The sequence continues at coordinate 17,362,651 of CM022776.1, forward strand.
TTAGTAGTAGTAGTAAAGTAGTAGTAGTGGTGGTAGTAAGTAGTAGTAGTAGTAGAAGTGGTGGTAGTGAAGTAGTAGTAGTAGTAGTAGTGAGAAGTTAATTGAAGTAAGTGGTAGTAGTAGTAGGTAGTAGTGGTAGAGTGATAGTAGTAGTATGTGTGTGTGTGTAGTAGAAGTAGTAAGTGGTAAAGGTAGTAGTAGTAGTAGTATAGTAGTAGTAGTAGTAGTAGTAGTGGTGATGGTGTGGAGGTGGTGGTAGTAGTAGTTGAGGTAGTGGTAGTAGTAGTAGTAGTGGTATTGGTGATTAGTGAAGCGTGGTAGTATTGGTGGTGGTGGTGATGAGTAGTAGTAGTGGTAGTGATGGTGGTAGTAGTAGTAGTAGTAGTGAAGTAGTAGTAAAGTAGTAGTAGAAGTAGTAGTAGTAGTGTTGATGGTTTAGTGAGTAGAAGTAGTGGTAATGGTGTAGTAGTATAGTAAGTAGTAGTGGAAAGTAGTGAGTATGGTAAGTAGTTGTGGTAAAGAAGTAAGTAGTAAAGTGAGAGTAGTAGAAGTAGTATAGTAGTAGAGTAGAAGTGGAGGTAGTGGTGAGTAGTAGGTAGTGAGTGGTAGGGGTGGTGGTGAGAGTGGTGAAGTAGTGGTAAGAGTGTGAGTGAGGTGAGGAAGTGGGAGTAGTAGTAGTAGTAGTAGTGGTAGTGAGTAGTAGTAGTAGTAAGTGAGTAGTGAGTAGTATTAGAGTAGTAGTGAAGTAGTGTTAGGTAGTAGTAGGTAGGTAGTAGTAGTGTTAGTATTAGTATTGGTAGTAAAGTAGTATTGGTAAGTAGTGGTAGAATTAGTAGTAGTAGTGTATAGAAGTAGTGAGGTAGTAGTAGTAGTAGTAGTATGTAGTAGATGTAGTAGTGAGTAGAGTAGTGAATAGTAGTAGTAAAGTGTTGTGGTGATGGTAGTAGTGGTAGTAGTAGTGAGTAGAGAGTAGTATTAGTAATTGGTAGTAGTAGTAAGTAGTAGTGTGTGGTAGAGTAGTAGTAGTAGTGGTAGTAGTAGTAGTAGTAGTAGTAGTAGTAAGTGTAGTGTGGTAGTGTAGTAGTGTTTGGTAGAGTAGTAGTGTGTGTGAGTAAGTAGTTGTAGAAGTTTGGGTTTTTTTAGTATGTGAGTATAGAATATTAATTAAGTGAGTGAATTAGGTAGAGTAGTGGGTAGTGAGTGGTAGTGGTGGTGAGGTAGTAATTAGTGAGTAGTAAGGTAGTAGTATGTAGTAGTTAGTGGTGGTAGTAGTGGTAGTGGTAGTGGTGGAGTGGGAGTGTGTCTATTAGTAGTGGTAGTAGTAGTAGAATAGTAGTAGTAGTAGTAAGTAGTGTTGGTAGAAGTAGTAGTAGTAGTAGTATTGGTAGTATGGTAGAAGTGAAAGTAGAAATAAGTAGAAGTAGTAAAGTAGTAGTAAATAGTAGTGTAGTAGTAGTAGTAAGTATGAATGTAGTAAGTAGTAGTAGAATATAAGTAATGGTAGTTGTATTAAGTGTAAATGTAGTAGTAGTAAAGTAGTAAAGTGAGAGTTAGATGGTGGTAGGAGTGAGGTGAGTGGTAGTGAGGTAGTGGTGAGTGGTAGAGTAGGTGGTGAGGTAGTGAGTAGTGGTGGGCAGTGATTGAGTGTGGTAGTGGTGAGGTGGTAGTGAGTAGTGGTAAGTGGTGGTAGTGAGTGAGTAGAGTAATTAGAGTGGTATTAGTGAAGAGTTAGATGGTAGTGGTGAGAGTGGTAGTGAGTGTGAGTAGTAGTGGTGGTGGTGAGAGTAGTGGGGGTGGAGATTAGTGTATTGGTAGTGTAGTAGTGGTAGTAGTGGTGAGTGAGGTGTGGGGGTGAGTGATTAGTGAGTAGTAGTAGTAGTAGTAGAAGTAGTAGTGGTGGTAGTAGTTTGAGGTAGTAGTAAGTAGTGGTAGTAGTTAGTGAAGTTAGTAGTAGAGTAGTGAGAGAGTGAGTAGAGTGAGGTAGTAGTGGTAGTTAGTAGTGGTAGTGGGAGTGGTAGAGTGATATTGTAGTAGTGGTGGTGAAAGTGAATGTGAGTAGTAGTAGGAGTGAGTGAGTGGTGATGGTAGTGTTGGGTGAGTAGTGGTAGTAGTGGTGGAAGTGTAGTGGTAGTGGTAGTAGTGAGTAGAGAGTAGTAGTGTGTAGTAGTAGTGGTAGTAGTGAATTAGTAGTAGTGGTAGGTAGAAGTGAGTAAGTAGTGAATGTAGTAGTGGTAGTGAGTTAGGAGTGGTAGTAGTAGTAGTGGTAGTGGTAGTGAGTAGTAGTGGTGAGTGGTAGTAGTGGATGGTGGTGGTGAGTAGTGGAGTGAGTAGTAGTGAGGTGGTAGTGGTATGTGGTGAGGTGGTAGTAGTATGTAGTTTAGTAGTAGTATTTAGTAGAAGTGATGTAGTAGTAGTTGAGTAGTAGTGGTAGTAGTAGTAGTAGTAGTAGTAGTAGTATGTTAGTGGTAGTAGAAGTAGTAGTGAAAGGTGGTAGTAGTGAAGAGTAGTGGTAGTAGTAGTAGTAGTAGTATGGTAAGTAGTAGTAAGAAGTAGTAGTAGTAGTAGTAGTAGTAGTGGTAGAAGTAGTTGTATTAGTAGTAGTGGTAGTAAGTAGTAGTGAGTAGGTAGTAGTTAGTAGTAGTGAAGTAGTGGTAGTGGTAGTGAGAGGGGGTGGGGTGGTGGGTAGGAGTAGTGGTGGTAGGTGGTGAAGTTGAGAAATGAAGTGAAGGTAGTAGTGGTGGTAGTAGTAGTAGTGGTGATGTAGTGGTGGTGTAGTAGTATTAGTAGTAGTAGTAGTGAAAGTGGTTTGGTAGTAGTGAGTGTTAGTAGTAGTGGTGGTAGTAGTAGTAGTAAGTAGTAAGTAAGTAGAGTAGTGGTAGTAAAGTGGTAGAGGTAGAAGTAGTATATGTAGTGGGGTGGTGTGGTGGTGAGTGAAAGTGAGTAGTAGTAGTAATAGTGTAGTTGGTAGTAGTGAGTGGTAGTAGTAAGTGGTGGTAGTGGTGGTGGTAGTGAGTGTTAAGTTGGGTAGTGGTAGTGTAGTAATGTTAGTAGTGAGGTGGTGAGTGGTGAGTAGTGGTAGTGAGGTGTAGTGGTGGTGAGTAGTGAAGTGGAGTGGTAGTGGTAGTGGTAGGTAGTAGTGGTAAATAGTGGTAGTGGTAGTGGTGAGTAGTGGTAGTAGTAGTAGTAGAGTAGTAGTAGTTAGTAGTAGTGAGGAGGTATTAGAGTGTAGTAGTGAAGTAGTAGTAGTAGTAGTAGTGTAAGTAGTGGTAAGTAGTAGTAGTAGTGTGTAGTGGTAGTAGTGATGGTAGTAGTAGTAAATTAGTGGTGGTGAGTAGTGAGTAGTGTGGTAGTGGTGGTAGTGGTAGTGGTAGGTGGTAGTTGAGTAGTGGTGGTGGTAGTAGTAGTAGTAATGGTAGTAGTGGTGGTAGTGAGTGGTAGTGAGTGGTGGTAGTGGTGGGTGGGTAGTGAGTGGTGAGTGAGTGTGGTGAGTGGTAGTGGTGAGTAGTGGTATTGGTGGTGGTGGTAGTGGTGTGTGGTGGTGGTGGTGAGTGGTGGTGGGTAGGGTGGTGGTGAGTAGTGTGGTGTTGAGTGGTGGTGGAGGGTAGTGTAGTAGTGTTAGTGGTGGTGGTGGTGGTGGTGGTGGGGGGTAGTTGTGGGTATTGTTGTGAGGTGTGAGGTGGTAGGGGTATGAGTAGTAGTGATAGTTGTGGTGAGTGGTGGTAGTATAGTAGTAGTGGTGGTAAGTAGTGGTATGGTGGTAGTAGTAGTAGTGGTAGTAGTGGTAAAGTAGTAGTAGTGGTAGTAGTAGTAATAAGGTGTGAGTAGTGGTAGTGGTAGTGGTATTGTGTGGTAGTGTGGTGGTAGTGGTGAGTGAGTAGTGTGTTGGTGGTGGTGGTGAGTAGTGATGGTGGTGGTGGTGGTGTTGAGTGGTATGGTGGTGGGTGATTGGTGGTAGTGGTGATAGTGGTGGGTGGGTGAGTGAGTGGTGAGTGTGAGTGTGTGGTGGTGGTGGTGTTGGTAGTGGTGATGGTAGTGTGGTGTGGTGGTGTGGGTGGTGGTAGTGGTGGTGGTGGTGGTGGTGGTGGGTGTGGGTGGTGGAGTGTTGAGTGGTGGGTTTGGTGGTGGTAGTGGGTGGTGGGTGGTGGGTGGTGGTGGGTGTGGTGAGTGGAGTGGTGAATGGTGGTGGTAGTGGTGGTAGTGAGTGGTGGTGGTAGTGGGGTGGTATATGGTGGTGTGGGTGGTGGTGATTGGTAGTGGTTAGTGGTGTATGAGGTAGTAGTGGTGGTGGTAGTGGGTGGTGAGTGGTAGTGGTAGTGGAGTTGGTGGAAGTAGGGTGGTTGATGTAGTGATTGTTTAGTGTTGGTGTGTATGGTGGTGTGTAGTATGGTAGTGATTAGTAGTGGTAGTAGGGTAATGTGTGGTGAGTAGTGTAGTGGTAGTTGTATGTGTGTGTGATAGGTAGTAGTAGTGGTGTGGGGGTGGGTGGGTGATAGGAGTAGAGTAGTGATAGGGTAGTGGTAGTAGTGGTGGTGGTAGTGGTAGTAGTGGTGGTGGTAGTGAGTGGTGGTAGTAGGTAGTGTGGTGGTGTTGGTAGTGGTGTGGTGGTGGTAGTGATAGTGTGTGAGTGGTAGTGGTGGTAGTGGGTGGTAGTGGTGATGGTGGTGGTGATGGTGGTAGTGGTAGTAGTGGTGGTAGTGGTGTGGTAGTAGTGGTAGTAGTGGTGGTAATTGTTGGTATTAGTGGTGGTGGTGGTGTAGTAGTGAGGTAGTAGTGGTGGTGGTAGTGGTGAGTGAGTAGTGGTGGTGGTGAGTGTGGTGGTGGTGGTATGAGGTAGTGGTGGTGGTGAGGTGGTAGTGGTGGTGGTGGTAGTGGTGGTAGTGGTAGTGGTGGTGGTGTTGGTAGTGGTGGTGGTGGTGGTGGTAGTGGTGGTGGTGGTGGTGGTGGTGGTAGTGGTGGTGGTGGTGGTGGTGGTAGTGGTGGTAGTGGTGTGGTGGTAGTGGTGGTGGTGGTGGTGTGGTGGTAGTAGTGGTGGTAGTGGTGGTGGTGGTGGTAGTGGTGGTGGTGGTGGTGGTGGGTGGTGGTGGTGAGGTAGTGGTGGTGGTGGTGGTGGTAGTGGTGGTGTGTGGTAGTGGTAGTGGTAGTGGTGGGAGTGGAGTGAAGTAGTAGTGGTGGTAGTAGTGGTAGTAGTAGTAGTGGTGGTAGTGGTAGTAGTAGTAGTAGAAGTGAGTAGAAGAAGAATTCTCGTTTGAGAGAGTGTTGATTATTTTTCCATAACTAGCAGCTCTACGGAGCGTGGCTGCACACGTGAGGTTTATATCAATGCTGTGGTTTAAATAGATTATCGTTTATAGTAGCATCTATCGCTCTACATAAGCCGGCTTAATAATAGTGTTTTTTTTTTTTTTTAAATACGTTGCTATATAACAATGTAAGTAATGCGATGGTACACATGAAGTTTCCTGTAAGCGTTTTGTTTGTTTGTTTGGGGGGTTTTTTTTGTTTACATTTATGGAAGGAGTCTCCAGTGTCAGCACTTCGTAGCAGTGAGCAAAAGCTCTATGACTTAAAGCTTTCCAAGAAGCTGCGAATTCTTTTATTCTTACCGAGTTAAAGAGTTACTGAGGGAAAGGCAGTAACTTGTCTGGACATTAAATGTTACTCTCAAAAGATTTGAAAAAAATGTACCTTGTTAAACTGAAGGAACGTTTTGTGACGCGCTTCATGGGAAAATATTATCTTCCGAACCCAAGTGTTTAATCCCTCGCTTATATGATATTAACGTTATATGATATCATCACAAGAATATACTTCAGATTGGTTTCATTTGCATCCCATCTCTTTCACGCACACAGACGGATACCCATGTCTCACACGCACACACACACACACACACTTACTCCACGTCTTAGTCCTGCTTTAAAAACATCATCATTCGTTTTTACTCTTATAATCCATATGTAGAGGTTTTATTATCATGTTTGCCTTCAAAACTTGATGGACCGAGAGCTTTCGAGTGTAGAGGAATGGAAAGATGGAGTAATCAGTGCTGGGGTACAAACAGCAATGTCAACACATTCATCCCTCCGTCTCTCTCCATCCCTCTCTCTCTCTCTGTCTCTCTCTTCGCTGCCAGCTCAAAGTGTGCTGATGATGGAAAACAGCATACATTACTACTTCAGACATTTCTATCCCTCTCCATCAGAAACAAATGTCCACATACCATCTCTCTCTCTCTCTCTCTCTCTCTCTCTCTCTCCCATTCCCATTATCCCTCTTTGTCTATTTTCTTGCACTCCGGTTTGTTTTCCCGCAGCATTCCAGCTTTCCGCCGGCGCATTAGAACAGGATTCCTGAGTGCAAATGGATTGCATCACTGTTATTGAAATAAATGCTGCTAACTCGGAACGTGCCGCGTGGATTTGTTTTTAGAACGCAAGTGCAGTAAAGTGTGTGAGGAAGAGCTCTGGAGAGGGTCAGATCCATCGGAATGACTGACAGAGAGAGAGCGCCAAGGATAAGAATACAATAAGCTGTATGTATTCTACCTGTCATGGTTGGGTTTGGATGTCGTGTGTGTGTGTGTGTGTGTGTTTGTGTGTGTGTGTGTTACTGTGCCAGTCAAACTGCTGACAGGTCTCCCTGCTGATTCGAGGTGGGACGCTTAACGCACTGCCACAGCCAATCAAATCGGTCAGGCCTGAGGTTCAGGACCGCCATCTTGTTCAGGAGACCGGGTGTGTCTGAAACACAAACATATTTACTGAATAGTGCACTGTTTGGGGAAGTCTGCCATTTTGTTAGCCACTCCCATAAAATGTGGGTGTGTCAGTGCCCATGGCATGGGTAACTTACTCGTCTGTGAGGGCAGCATTAAGGTAGAAAGACACATTTTGGAGCAACATACGCTGCCATCCGGAGCAGGACAACGCCGCACCATACTCTGCCCGGATTACAAGCGCA
>CM022776.1:17372110-17392110 GCA_012411365.1 Ameiurus melas
TTAATTATTCTACTTTAATATATTTTTTTAAGAGTTTAAACGCAAGGGTGATCAAATAAACAGGAAGTGTTCTGTCAATAGTTCCATCGATTACGTAATCTTCAAATGATGGATAAAATTGGTGTTCTTCAAATTATTCTGTTTATCTTCACACAACTTGGCCTGAAGCACTTCTTTGTGTGTGTGTGTGTGTGTGTGTGTGTGTTGTGTGAGAGACACCATAGATGTTTTTCTTCCTTCACTGTTTAACGTGTCACATCTGGTCATGCGTTTTCGCATAAACGGTGTGTAAAAGAAGAGAAAAGTGCTTCTCTGGTCCAAGATGGCGCTAGCGGTGCAACTGCTCGGAGTGCTGGATGAGCTCAGCGTTGTTAACAGGCCTTTGGGCGAGCTGGAACATCGAGTTTACAAGGCTGCATTCTTTAACACGCAGAGCGGCTCAGCATTTCGGGCTGCCGTATTTTCAGCCGTGTCAAGACCTGGGTTGTTTTTTTTGGGTTTTTTTTGCAAAATAAATAAATAAATAAAATGAATAATTCTTTCAGACAAGTGCTCTCCGGAGAGCTCATGAAGTGCGACCTGGAACAAAATCAGTTTGTGTTAAGTAAAAACAACCAAGCGTACGTAAAGATGGAGCGAGAGAGAGAGAGCTGATCGGAGAGGAGATAGAGGAACGGGGAGAGAAACATGAGATTGGAGCTCTGTGATTATTCCCACGAGCAGAGAACAGCTAAAAAAAAAAAACACACACACACACACACACACACACACACACACACACACACACACACCTCGTTCCTTTCTGACCACCCAGCCACTGACCCCAACCTCGTGCCCTTCACCCTGCCCAGGGGCACAAAAGCTGGGAACAGCTACACCGTTCACTTCCTCTTTCCCCCTCACTCCCTCCCTCCCACCTTCTTTCCCCTCGGTGCTGTCACTCTTGTCCTAACAGCTCATAAAGTAGCTGGACTTTGACCTAGTTTGCTGGGCAAGTGTGGCACAACGCACACGGTCCTTCATATTGCCTGCTACAAGGGCTTTGTTTAACAGAACGTTAAGGGGAACGTTTGTACTCGTAGTATTTCAATTGGCAGAACGGCATCTGATAACAAAAACGATTTTGACTGGACAGTGAACCAAAATTTCCAACAAGATTTACATCTCGTCCAAGTCCCATCTAGAACCTTTAAGCATTCTCAGGTTTCCCTCTCGGGGAACCCTTAAAGGGTCTGTAGTGACCGCAATAATAGGAAGTTAACCTTTCAGAGAGGGATCTAAGTAGAAGTCATAGAGAAAGTTTCAAACCCCCTTAACCTTCCAAAACAGAAAACAGCAGAGGAACCTTATTTATTCCCTGTAAAAGTGTGCAAAAAAAAAAAAAAAGTTCCTCAAGGATTCATGAAGGGTTTGGGTCAACTTCCTAAAGAGGTTCTGCTTGGAATCCTTTCTACTTTCAAAAAGATCTGCTGTAGGATTCTCGAGAGTTCCTCCAATGGGGCAACTGAAGAACCCAAATGTTTATTATTGCCCTATTATGATTCATCAGAACTACTGCACGAAAGGTGTCTGGTGGCCTCGGAAAACCCTTTATATGGTTAAATTTGTACAATTTTTGCATAGGAAAGGGTTCTGCGATTCCTAAACATTCTTCCAACTGAACCCAACCTCATAGAAAAACTCTCTGTGGAGCTCACATGAAGTCTTCCATGAAGTCGTTCCCTGAGGGACACGCAAAAGAAACATTTCACCGCGATGGTGAAATCATTACGTTTTCAAATAGGAAAACGACGTCTCCCAAACTTAAATGTGTTCCCCTTTCATGTGGATCTTACGCGCCCGTCCAATTCTAGCATTTCAAAATCCCCAAAAAGGAGGAAATCACACAACCGCTATCTGATTACAGACTGAACTGCACTGGTTATCTCCTCAGCTCTCGGCTTTATGGTGTCCAAAACCCCTTCTAGATTTATTCTGTGTCTCATAGCTCCAATGCAGAAGTAAAGAAGGAAACGTCTGGCACTCTTTTCTGATTGACTAAATCTGAGGTTAGAGGAAAACTGGACCATTCCTTAACGATGGTGTTTGACACGTTTCCAAAGTACACAGAACACGAACACACACACACACACACACACACACACACACACAGAACCATACTGATGAACTGATGTACATAAAAATAACCCAAATTATATAACGCTTGAGGTTTTGGTTTAGACATGCGGCCTAAATCTGAAGGTGAAAGCTGATTGGTTCGGCATCTTCATGTCCTGTTGCCTGGTTTAACCATTAACACTTTAAGTGCAGAAAGGTGGAGAACAGACTGCCAGTGGTCCAGACCATGAGCCCCTGCATCACAGCTTCCTCAATTGATTTCTTTCCATCTCTTAGCTCTCTCTCCCTCTCTCTCTCTCTCTCTCTCTCTCTCTCTCAGTTTTAGTTTTGGTGTCTCAGCACTTTACTAGCAAAAAAATGCTTTAAAAATAATAATGTTGATTATAAAATGCTGAGAAACACAGTAACAGTTTAAGATATCACCTAGAGCCGCCACATAAAGTTACTTTTAACTGTTAAAACTTCAGGTGAGAAAATCAGATTTTATAGAATTATTAAAGAATTCTGGATTCTGATTGGTCAGAATGTCTAATGACTAATGAGATTAATCACAGGTATATATTAATGAACTTGGTTATCTAATAGGTTATTGTTTCTGTAGTATCAGCTCATTCATACTTAGTATCTATCTATCTATCTGTCCATCCATCCATCTATCCATCTATCTATCTATCTATCTATCTATCTATCTATCTATCTATCTATCTATCTATCTATCTATCTATCTATCTATCTATCTGTCTATCTATCTGTCTATCTATCTATCTATCTATCTATCTATCTATCTATCTATCTATCTATCTATCTATCTATCTATCTATCTATCTATCTATCTATCTATCTATCTATCTATCTATCTATCTATCTATCTATCTATCTATCTATCTACGTGTCTATCCATATAGCTCTTTACTGTAGCCAATAGGTTTTAGGAGAACTTGCCTTTTTTGGAAATGTACTCAGTAACACACTTCAAAGCTCTGGAAGGATCCAAAGGTTCAAGAGAAGCGTCCAATCATCTCCACAAACCATCTTGACATTTTGCAAGAGGCCTGACAGAGCATCTCCGAGGAACATCTTTCAAATTTTATCACTTTATATACTCTTGCTGTTCTATCCTCAATTTCTCACCAGCCTCCGTTTTTTTTTCAGTACTTTGTTCTCTCAGTTATTCTCTAAGTTCCTTATCTGATCTGATCTCTCTCTCTCTCTCTCTCTCTCTCTCTCTCTCTCTCTCTCTCTCTCTCTCTCTCTCTCTCTCTCTTTTCTGCGGTAGGGGCAGCAGTAGCAGAGTTCAGAGGTCACTGAGGGTTTGGATTTCCTAAGCACAGCACCCCTGTGGTTCCCAGTCGGTTCTCTTCCTTCGGCAATGGCCCCCCCTCCTCCTCTCGCTCAGTTGGAAAAATATTAGTCTTCGTCTGACACAGAGGACAAGCAGGAGGAGGAGGAGGAGGAGGGTGATCAGTGCTCTTCTTTTCTTGACCAATTGGATATTTTACTGAAATAATGCACCTTTTCTCCTGCCTGCCTGCATTTCCCAAAGCACAGAATAGGCTGTAATGAAATCAGTAAGGGAACTCTGAACTACAGTTCCCAACAGCCACTGCCTCATTGTCACATGAGCACCTGCATCTGGTAATTAGCAGTCTTGTATATAGTCACAGTTTGCAATGCACTCATTGTCTCACGTTATCGTCTCACTACACCTGTGTCTACGCTGTCGTATTTCGTCTTTGCCACAGTGTTTTGTTTCCTTGTTGTAGAGTGTTTGTTTGTTATTAAAGGTTTAAGAATCTGCGCTTGCTTCCGTCTCCAACTTTGAATCGTGAATAGAATAAATCCCAACTCAACGTGAATACAATAAGTTATTAAAGTTAATGATCATTTGTGAGGTGCCATGGATTCCCAAACATCTCCACAAAATGATTCATTTTTGGTCAGTTCTACCTGATTTAACTTAACCTTCATGTTCTATTTATTACTTAGCAATGTTATCACTTTTTTAAAGCAGTTTTGTTGAACATTTCTAACATTTTTCACAGTTTTATATGGGAGTAGAAATATGAGATAGCGAGGGAATATTTTTGGTTCATGTTTACAAATATGTTTATTTCACCTTACATCTTATTACTTATATCAAAATAATAATAATAATAATAATAATAATAATAATAATAATAATAATAATAATTCAACAACCTCTTGGTAATATTAGTATGTCTTTTAAATATGAGTAATTGAGCTGAAGTACGGCACATTGTTAGCATGGGTAAAATGTCAAATGGGTCACAAATCGAGCATAATTAGAATGTTTAATTTACCCATTTTAAGTCGCACCTCGTGTGCTAGGTGTGAAACATTGGTGAATAATGGCAAATGCTTAATGGTCTGCACTTATATAGCGCTTTTTTAACCTTAGTGGTTCCACAAAACCCTTTACACTGTGTCGCACTCACCCATTCACACACACACCAATGGTAGCAGAACTGCCATGCAAGGCGCTAGCTTGCTAACGGGAGCAGCGTAGGGTTCAGTGTCTTGCCCGTGGACACTTCGGCACGTGGAGTCACATGGGCCAGGAATCGAACCACCAACCCTACGATTAGTGGGCAACTGAGCAAATATATTTTATATGTTACAGGTTACTATGATGGACTGGAGTTTCATTTCAGGATGTATTCCCGCCACGCACCCAGTGCTCCTGAGACAGGCTCCAGATCCCCTGGGACCAGGACAAAGTGCTTACTGAAATGAATGAATGAATGAATGAATGAACGACAGGTGAGGAGATGGGGAGATAATGGAATCTCCTCCTCAAAACCATCCAGCAATGGGAAGGAACCGTCATAAGACCGCAGCTGAGCAGATATTATTTGGGTGGGGTTTTATTCTCAGTACAGCAGTATTTCTTTTAAACAGGTTTTAAACAGTGTTAAACACTTACTCCACACTCTTACAGGCTACAGCCAGGAGAACACTGAGGATGGTACCACTTGATGTACCATGGAAATGGTTTTGGACCTCGATTCCCCATGGAAGTTCTCGCTGTGGTTGCTGGGACTATGGTTGCTGCGATGGCCTTGGGACTGCAATTACAACATACAGTTTTACACTCAGGACTCCTTTAGTGAACAGTGGACGAGTTCAACAAACAGACTTCATATAAACACCATCATGAACTTTCTTTTACTCTCACACTATCCGTCGTTACCCAGACGACGACTGGTTCCCTTCGGAGTCCGGTTCCTCTCAAGGTTTCTTCCTCATATCATCTCAGGGAGTTTTTCCTCACCATCATCGCCACCGGCTCGCTCAATAGGAATAAATTCACACGCTTAAAATCTATATCCTGTGTTTATATATTTCTGTAAAGCTCCTTTGAGAGAATATCCATTGTTAAAAGCGCTATACGAATCAAACTGAATTGAATTGAATGGAAACTTGTTGGTCCGTCTCGTATGTTGGTGGTGGACTGTTTCTCAAGTCTGCAGTGTATCTGATGCATTCGTACCAGCACAAAACACACACTATCGTTTCAAGGTCACGGCAGTACTGACAATGAACCAGCACCTAAATAATATATATACTCACGGCTGGTCCTTTATAGGGGGTCTTATAAACCAACCATGAGTACATACAAACTGAGCTATGTGGTATACGGACCTGATGAAATGGCAGCTGAATGAATTTATCAAAGAGAAATATTTCCAGCGTGTAAAAGAGCAAATCTGTCTGCGTCTTGTCTCTACACCTGACAATTACATCATTTGTTTTCATCACTCCGACTGGAAATATGTATTTATGTGTCAGTCCGCGAGTATGTGTCTGCGTGAGTATTTACAGTACATGCGTCCCGTTCTCCCACGCCACAGTCCTCTTTATAAACATGTCGGTTGGGCTGACAGCGTGTCGGCCCCGGGGGCCAGGGTTTTTCTGGGATGCAGCCCTCATAAAAAATCACTTCTAATTTATTTCCCCCCAAATTGGAAAGTGCACGCTCACACCTGACTAAATCATCACACGTCAACGGGAGACAACCCCCCACGGCACGCGGCCGAAACCCGAGGCAGAGAAAACATGCGGCCACGCCGCGCTCTCCCTGATGGATTCCGCAGATGTGCACGGGCCCCCGACTCTCCGTCTGGCCCCCACAATTCAGAGGGGCTTCATCAAATTTGTCATTTCGTTCATTTTTTCCTTCCTTCCGCACTCGCATTCTTTTTATTTATATTTCAGACACACACATATTCTCTCTCGCTCCTCTCACAGCTGTTTCTCCGTCCCTCTCTCCACGCTCTAATCCCTCCGTTCATCCGTCTGTCGTTGGGGTTGTATCTCTTTTTTCAATCGCACTTTTAAATGCTGCATCGCTATTTCTATCCGTCTCCTCCTCTCCTTCTCCCTCTCCCCCCTGCTCTCTCTATCCTCATTCCAGCGTGTCAGACTTCAGCTCGTAATGTGTAAGCCACATGTTATTATCCCACATTAGACACAGCTATCATAAACTTGACAAACACTAAACAAACAGCACAGGTGGTCCGCCGAGGTTTGAGGGTTGGAATCTGACGCGCGGTGGTGGGGGAGGTCGATCCAGGAGCCAAAGAGGTCAAAGGGCAATAGGTTAGAAAGGCCCAACGTCTCCTACTCAATGGAATACACCAATGGAAAGCAGACACAGGGGCAAAACATCAAGTATTCCTATAATCTAATAAGTCAATGCTACTGGACTGATGTAGTATAACCTTTGAATATCTGTCCCCACTTATGTACTCATCTGAGGGAATTTCTTAGTGGTAAAACGCTTTCAAGTTTATTCGCATTTAATTCATTTCATCTAGATACACTGAGCTGCTAAATTAATCACGAATGGAACAATGAATTCCAGGGATTCATTCATCTGGACTGCTGTAAACTTTCCAAGACCAAATATCTCAGCTCACACGCCAGGTCGTAATGTGTCCAAGTCGAACCTTGATTTTGATATCCGTCCGAAATGCACGACGTGTTCATCAGAAGTGTCATATTGCAGCAAACAAGCGACTACATTTCCCATCCTGCACTGCAGCCTATAAACATGGCCGCTATGGAGGATGGGAAATGTAGTCACTGGTTTGCTGTGATATGACAGATGCAAACAGGCATAAACGAGGCAAGGCAAGAAACGAGAACGCCAAACAAGAACGAATGAACATGAAACAAAACGAGGAACAGGGTACAAACGCTTGGTACGGTGATAACACTCAATACTTCACCAAGAGTGAATGCCCCGAAAGTCCTTTTAAACTGTTGTGTGATTGTGTGTGAGATTGGATGCAGGTGTGTGTGATTAGAATGAAGGGGACTGTTCTGGGAATTGCCGTCCATGGCGGCCATGTTTGTAGGCCGCCGTGCAGGATGGGAAATGTAGTCACTGGTTTGCTGTGATATGACAATAAGATACCACACTGATGTATTTACTAGGCTTTTTGGCTTTTTCCGATGAAGGAGCACTCAGACGAAGCACAAACAAAATTTCCCACAACAGAACAGCAGCTCACCGAGTGGGAAAGGACACCGGATGAGAAAGACACACGTTTGTTTCTGGTAGCGGTTACTTTGGCTTCGATCTGACTTTATCTAGGTGAACTTCAACCTGTGAATTCATGAGCCTCTGCCTTGCGAGCCAAGAAGGCGGCGGGAATGTAGTTTCTCTGGTCTGTAAAAAAAAAAAAAAAATTCTTTTTAAATATGGAGAATCTTCTCATTTTGCCTCGCTGTTTTCTTACTGTTGCTTGGTGTGCAGTTCGGCCCGGTGGATTTTCTTGTTAGGAATGTTGGCACCTCTGTCGATGCGTGTCAATGAATGAAACGTCTGTATAAAAAGTTTCGTAGAGTTACTTTCTAGTAAGACCAGCTCAGCCGATAGCAATCAGTCTGGGACGGAAATGAATTATTCACATTGATGTTATAGATGGATGGACTGATGTGAAGATATGAAGGAAGTACTTCAGATGTCACATCCAGAGCTGTGTGATCAGTGTGTATACATGAAAATATACAGGGACCGGACGCAACATGCTCTTTTTACTTAGCAATTGTACTTAGCTGTGTTTCTGTTCTGTTCCAATGACAGCATGAGTAATATATCCTCTCTCAAACACTCTCCACTCTATTTTTGAAAGTCCTACCCGGTAACAAGAACGGCACAACACCAATGACACGACTCTCTTTCCCAGCCATGCATTTCCAGCTTAATAATCCAGGTACACACAAGACATCGCTGAATTTATTTTTAATCAAGAGGGTTCAGAAACGCAGCTGAGTTAGCAACTCTTTTTGGTTTGGCTGCAACCACAAACAGTAAGTCCATCATGCATGCATGCTAGGACAACCGCAACCTCCGATATTTACTGCCACGCTGCAGTTGTTGAAGAGACATCAAGGGGCGCTGGGTGCAAGCATGGACTCCGCACTTGTGCAAACAACCCAGCACCGAGTGTGAGATCATTTAAGCCAGTGAGAGTGGGTGAGGATGATGGAGGGAAGTGGAAAACAGAGAAAGAGACTGCAGAGACGGAGTGACCATCAGAGACATGGGAAAAAGTGGCAAAGTTCAACCGTGAACATAAAGGCAAGAGAAGAAGAGTCCATGCTGTTTCAGTGTCCTAGAACAGCAGGGACAGGCGAGATCATCAGAGGTCAAAGGTTAGTCGGGGTTATACCGACAGCATGGGGCATGAGGACTCGCTCTCTCCGCACGGTTAATCTTTCCAGATGTTACTCCATATACGTTACTGACTACCGAGGTGTTCAGGCTCACTGAATACAACTCAAGCTTTAGTTCTCACAGAAGAAGTTACTTTTGCAGAATATCAGCTTTACTATGAGGTACTTACATGCTCTAAGAAAATATCATTAAAGAGCTACCGCCAAGGACCAAATCAGGGCCCTGTGAGACGGTTGCTAGTCATCAAGACACAAGTAAGACCAAGACCAGGGTTCCTACACTAGGGGTCGCTTCTCTATGTGATTTACAAAATGCTCTCATTACAGGAACTCACAATCTTCTCTTTTATTGAATATTTTATTCGTTTCTTTTACAAACGAATGAAACAGTCAATACGAATATCACTCCAACTATAAAGACAGATTCTGTGTGCTGCACTTTTGAAAATTCAAACTAGCCACATTTAAATGAAGTGAGTATATGCTAGGTTGGTCTTCTTGGCTATCCTGACACGCTGCACTGGGATAGGAGTTCTCCATCCATCTACCTCTGCAAGTTCCTTCAACATATTCAAAAAAGCAAGTAATGGGTGGTCAAGACATGGGGTTGTTTGCCAAAAAACGTTTTGGAAACCCTGACCAAGACTGTCCACATGTTGGTCAGTATGTCATGAAGATATGTTCTTCAGAACATAATTCACTAAATTCCAACACATTCGAAGGATAATACAGCGAATACGACTTCGAGCATCAACCGGAGACCATTGTTGGACCATGGATGTTTGGCGTACCCACCAAAAATCACATGGACTAGTTTCCATCAGTTTCTTAGTCACTGTCCTCCGTAGCTCCGAAGTGGCACAAATTTCCCCATTTTTTGCTCCATCACTGGGAGATTATGAGTTTGAATCTCAAGGATGCTACAGCTGTAATGGCAGCGAGGCCGTTCCAAGATTCTCAACTGCCATGTAATACATGTGGGTAAAGACGGAATCAGTAATTAGTAATTGCTAGTATGGGTCCTGCTAGCAACCTGAAGTGTTATTTATGTAGTTTGTACCCTTGAGAGAACTATTAATCCTATGGTCCTATGTTGAACACTACTAAAGAGGGATTCCTTTTGCAAGAACGTTCTGGAAGCTACTGTTACCTACCTACCTACGTGTTAAAGAACCCTTTAGAAAGAGTGAAGATTTTACCTTGTGTTTCACATATATTTTGAATAAAGGGTCCAGTCGGTGTGGACAAATCTCTCCTCGCCTTCCCTGATGATGTTTCTCAAGATAGATTTCGACCAAACAACTCAGGGAACCACTAAACCTCAGGCCAGGGAGGATGGGTGGCGGATGTGGCTAATTAGGGTATTTGCATATTCGAAATATTCGAAATATGAATAGAACATAGGAGTATTCATTTATATCTCTATTTTTGCAATGAATGAATAGCGTACTGAGTCTTTAATTTATATATATATATATATATATATATATATATATATATATATATATATATATATATATATATATATATATATATATATATATACACACACTGTATATAGGCCTGCTTTAGACCTGCAATGAGGAGTAACAAGGTCTCGAGCCTCAAACTGACCAGGGGTGAGTTTCCCAAAAGCAATGCAGCACTGAGGTCTTCAACATATGGTACATCGAGCATTACATTGAATGCTCTCTTTGTGCTTTTAGATGATTTTTTATTTATTTATTTTTTGGGTGGGGGGGGTGTGTTTAATTTTAATGGACAAATTCAATTTGCATTGAAGGTTAATTCCAGTTGGAAAGCTGGGACGCACTAAAACGAGCTACAAAGAGAAATCGACAGTTAGATGGCGCGACTGTCAAAGGGTTCAAGCGGGTTATCGCTACCGCCGATAAGACAAGCAAACTACAGTGCAGGAGGCAAACAAGCGAAGTGAACAAGGTGATTAATCACACAGTCATTAAAAGCCAATCACTTCCCAGTTTATACACTTAGTTGTCAGTTTATTAGGTACACCATGATTAGCTACACTCACTGGCCGTTTTATCAGGAACTCCTACTTGTTGTAGGGCTATAATTACTCACTAGCCCATCTGTTGCTATGTACAATGTGTCAGCCCCCCCTCTACTCCATCCATCAATGAGAAGGACCACCATAGGATCACTGCTAACCAGATGTTAGACCTAACTCAGTGCAGCAGTGACACTGCTACATGGAAGTGTGTATGGTGGTGGTGGTACGAGTGCATTAGGCACAGCAGCGTTGCTGAGATTTTTAAACATTGCGTGTGCACGTGTGTGTGTGTGTGTGTGTGTGAGAACGTGTGTGTCCCGTAGGCCTGGTGGTGTGTGGTGGAGAAACCCGATCCGTCCCGAAACAACACGCAGCACCGCTTCAAAGCTTGTTTGTGTTTTTACAGCTTGTCCAGCTGCTCTGGACGGATAAACACACCTGAGGGAACCGGACTGCTCCAAACACCATCAACACCATCATCACGGCTCCTACTGAGCACAAACAGGAGGGGAAGGGGGAGAGAGAGAGAGAGAGAGAGAGAGAGAGAGAGAGACCATCAATATGCAGACAATGTATTATTAATGCTAGCATTAAGGGTAAAAATAAAAATAAAATAACATCTATGAATATCTTAATGTATTCAGAAATCAGTGAGGGTTTTGAATATATATATATATATATATATATATTTTATATATATAAAACTTAAAAATCCTCCAAAACTCCTGTCAGGTTAGCTCATGTTAGCTACTTGGCTAGCGTTCACACACACATTCTCTCTCTCTCTCTCTCTCTCTCTCTCTCTCTCTCTCTCATGGATGCCACCGGAGAGAAAGCATTTTCCTGGACGTCCATTTTGTGAAATCTTCAGGGACGTCAGTAAAACCAGGAACTTGTCTGTTCAACATTTGTGTTCTTTCCTGCATTGAGAGGCATAAAAGCTTTCAGCTGAGGCAGAAAAGGCCTGAGAGGCAGCACACCCACACGCTCTCAAACACGATTACACCCGTGTTCAGGTTTGGTTTTATCGATCCAGACAAGCTCGTGTATCGCTCTCTCGTCCATCGCGGGACAAATGATAGCAGCTGAATACCTTGATGATTCGAATGCTTTTGTGTGAGCCCAAGCCTTTACCACGAACTCGGCTGCCCGTAATGTTTTTCTAGCAGAATGTTGAGGAATTAAAGCTCATTTGTCCCTTTCATCCTTTCTTCTTCTCTCCCTTTTTCCTCTCTACTTTCATGTTAGCGTTAGCACACAACCTTGCTAAAGAGCTTCTTCTACACTGTGGCTAGCCACTACCTTTCCCTCTCTCTTCTCCACTTCCTTCTTTCTCTCTCTCTCTCTCTCTCTCTCTCTCTCTCTCTCTCTCTCTCTCTCTCTGCTCTCCCTTCTTTTTTACCTCCGTTTCTCTCTTGCTGCCTTTATACCTTTATCTCTACTTCCTCCCTTTCCTTCTACCCCTCTCTACTTCGTTCTATTGATTTCCTTCACTTACTTCCTGTCTGGTTCAGTCCTCTTTCTTTTCATCTTTTTCTCCCTCTCCCTTCTTCTTCCCTTCTTCCTTTGACCTAACTCCCTGTGCCTGCATCACTCTATCCCTTTCTCACGCCCTCTCTCTCCTCCAAGCTCCTTTTTCTCTTCATAGCTTCTCCCTTTGTTCTTCCTCATCCTCTCTCCTTCTCGCCTTTTACCTATCTCCCGCTTCCACCATCTCTCCTGCTCCCAATATCCCTTTCTCTTTCCTTCCCCACTTCCCGTCTCTCCCTTGAACTCTCTCATTTCTTCCTTCTATTTGTCCTTCCCTGTCTACTCCTCTTCTTTCTCGCTCGATTTAGCTTCATCTTTCACTCTGCCTCTCACTCCCTAACTCGTTCCTGCTGCATTTGCTTTCTTTTTCATTCTCTCTCCCTCCTTCACTTTGTTTTTTTTCCACCTCATTCTCTCTTGCTCCCTCTTCCCATATCTCTCATTCTACCTCTACCTCCTTAAATCTCACTCCCTTTCTCAATACCTTACTTTCCCTTTTGCTATTGCCTTCTTCATCGTCCTTCTCTCCTTCACTTTTCTCTCTTCTTCTTTTATTTTCTCTATCCCATTCTCAATCCTTTTGTTCTTTCTTTCTTTCTTTCTTTCATTTTCTTTGCTTGTTACTTGTGTTTGCCTTCCCACTCATTCCCTTTTACACGTCCTTTATTCTTTACTGTCCTTTGCTTCTTACCACCACTGTTTTGCTGCCTGTTTCTATCTATCTATCTATCTATCTATCTATCTATCTATCTATCTATCTATCTATCTATCTATCTATCTATCTATCTATCTATCTATCTATCTATCTATCTATCTATCTATCTATCTATACATACAGCTGTCTGTCTGTCTGTCTGTCTGTCTGTCTGCCTCTCTCTCAATTCATTTGGTTCTTCTCTCTCTCTCTCTCTCTCTCTCTCTCTCCCCATTTCTCTCCTTCTGTCTGTCCCCCTCCCTGCTCTCTACGTCCCTGTGTGGCTGTATGTAACATCAGTAAAGCTGTCAGGCGTCCTGGCCAACATAAACAGGCCGAGTTCGGGGTTCAGAGGTGACAGGAGCTGAGATGTTTTTCCTGAGGAACCGAGGGACCCTGGAGAACCGCCGCCGGGGCCAAGGAGGGGTCGAGGGGGGAAGACAATCCCTCCGATTACCACACACACACACTTACATGTCTCTCTCTCTCTCTCTCCCCATTTCTCTCTTTCTCTTTCCTTCTCTCTCTCTCTCTCTCTCTCTCTCTCTCTCTCTGCATCTGTGTACACAAACCAGCTCCACAATCTCCCCTTCACACGTACACACACACTCATTCATTCACCCACTCGCTGGCCTAAATCACTGCTGTGTCAACACAAAGGCCAACACACACACACACACACACACACACACACATACACACACACTGCTGTCACTACACACACTCACTACACACACACACACACAAACATGCACACAGATGCCAGATATGGATTTACAGTGCAAGCCACAAACACACACACAGATACCAGATACGGATATACTGTGCAACACACACACACACACACACACAATTTATTCAAACACAGCACACCCGAAATGATGCATAATAAAATAACCGGGTGTTCCAGCAGCTAACAGAGACGATGAAATATTAGCTATACATCACTGAATGAGAAAGTCATGAGTGTCTAGATCAAAGAACATTTTTTAGGAGATTTAAAGAAGAACATAGACACTTTTTTTTTTAGAAAAAAATCTTGTCTTTTTTTTTTTTTCAAAATAAAATCTGAAAAAGTCGGGATTTAAAAAAATAATTACTCGACTTGCTTTACGTCAGAAACGTTTCAGTGAAGTTTTTGTCTTTTCACTCGTGTCAAAAATAAAACATGATGGAAAAGATACACGCGTAGCAAGTAGCATGGCGCTCACCGCAGGCAGACTCAAACTGTGAGATCATCGCAATGCTGAATTAAAAACACACGCAGTACACACACTGTAATCATAACAACACTAACCATCCCGGCTTGCTGTTATATCGACTTTTCTCATGCTCATTTCTAAAGCAGACGATGGAAAGCTTGGTGTAACTCCGGTGATGAGGACGTCGTTCGACTTCGCTGTAGCTTTGGAGGCTGAAACGCGAAAGAAATTTCAATACGAAGCTACAGTTTGAGTGGAACTTCTAACAACGTGGTGCCGTGACCCGGACCGCACGTTAACGATCTTCTTCTGTGGTCACATCACATGCTGGCGAACGTCCCAAATATGCACGAGACGTTATTTTTAGTTACATTCTATCATAGGAGCTTCAACATGTCGTAAATCTCTGATTATTTGCTCACTAACAAGACGTCACTGTCCTTTTTTTCGCCGTCACTGTCCTCCATGTTTGTTTTCGTTCCTTGTTCGACAAACTGGCGGCCTCCGAGCGCTAAAAATACATTTGGTGTCACTCATGTTGCATTACAGTCACATTTCCTGCAGTTTTATTGAAGGGGGGACGGATCTTCCAGGAACTGTTCTGTTGTTTGATCATGAGAGTTCAGGAACTTTAGAAAAGAGTTCTGGACCTCCTCCGATCGAACAACTGCACAGTTCTGGAAGTGTATGCTTGAGGGACAAAGAAAGAGCGATGTTGCCTTTACAAGCCTTTTCCAAACCCCTGAAAACGATCTACACAGCAGCGAGCATGAAGGTTAAAAGATGTGGCCACGCCCTGGCACGACATGTGCAGCTGGACCGGTCTTCTGGGAGGTGCGTTAGTTGAGAAGTCGCCTTAATAAATTCGGGGATGTCACCTGAGGCCGTAGACTAGACCGGCGTCCCACAGGACGGCTCGTCACGGGTCAGTTCTCGTCTCCTTAAAGGAACAGGTTGACGAAAAAAAAATGAAACGCACACAAATTTCTCTCTAGCACAGACAGACTGTGTACCGCATGTCTGACGTTTGCTTATTTATTCTAATGAATCGCTTAAATTATTAACACTACATACCTAAAGACTACATGTTCTCATTTCTAAATAAAATGTTCTGTCAAAATTGAAGTCTATATTTACACATTCCACATCAAAGCGAGGCTTCGCTGCATAATCCTCTGGAAATCCAGTGTAAAAGCGAGACTTCAGAAGATCCTGGATGATCTGGATTTGCATATTGGAAGAAGATAGGCTTGTATGACTTAAATCGGATTTAAAGCATTAATCATTCTCTATAAATAGGCTACATAGCTACAGTAAGAACACTCATCGGCTAGTCAAGACAAGGAAAACCAGACGCTAGCCCACACTCGTGACCTGAAGCTAGTCGCATATCAGGTACCGCGTCAAGTGGGCGTCCACGTTTTGAGAATGAACTCACAATTGTGAGAAAAAAAATGTCAGAATTGCGAGATGTTACAATTGCGAGAAAATAAATCAGAATTATGAAATTTAAACTCGTAATTGCGAGAAATTACGTCAGAATTGTGAAATATAAACGCGCAATTACGTTTAAAAAAAATTTCTGCCATGGTGGAAATGGGCTTCCATACTAACTCGATTATTTGTTTAAAAAAAAAAAAAAACCACTTAAGGTCACCCAAAATTTCAGAAATGTATAAACATGCTTTTATGATCTTTTTGTGGGGATTAGTTCATCATGAGCCACTAACTCAAAATGGCAGGAAAAAAGTCAGAATTGCAAGATATATATAAGTCGTAATGCCCTTTTTATAATTTTTCTTCTCTGTGGCAGAAACGGGCTTCCATAAGTCAAGATCATTAAGCAGAAACATTGAAACCTTCACGTTGAAAACTCGCCGTGCGAGCAATTTCCGTACTTACATTAAACATTTTTCTCTAGATTTGGAACGTTCACAAAAAAGATTCTACAAAACACAAAAACGATAGTAGATAGTTACGGTTTCAAATAAATAAATAAATAAATAAATAACTATCCTGGAGGAGTTTCTGTAGAAACAAAAAACGCTTAAAACAAGAACATCTAATTAAACATATTCAGATCGTATAGTATATTTACATATCTCTATAGATTATAAATCTGATTTCAAAGTGGGTTTGTAACAGATAACCAAGAGCGCTGCAATTTTTTAAAATTATTGTTCTATTATAATTATTTTTATTCTATTTTTGATTATTAATACGAAGTCGTTGCAGCACACTTGAATCGTTCTGACGTTTCTTTCGAATTTGATGACTATGATGCAGAATCGACAGATTAATACAATCCAAGGGGTTTTGGCCCTTCATGAATAAAACTTTCCAATAATTCCTAGAAATAAATGCTTTGATATATCGCTTTGCTTATTTATAAGTCGCTTTGGATAAAAGCGTCTGCCAAGTGAATAAATGTAAATGTTAATGCGATGGTAAATATTTGTGCCGAAAATCATACTATTCAGATTCTATTTGAAAAATGCATCCATGAAATTGTTTTGGGGTTTTTTTTCAATGCAAGTGGTTGTATATGTTTCTGGAGACTGAATTATAGCACGTGTATTGATGTTTTAGTTTTAAAATCTACAAAATTTGAATTGTGTGTTACCAGAGTTACCAAAACACAATGACTAACGTTAGTCCAAACCAAAACACAATCAACCAGGAGAAAGTCAAGCATGCATGTAGGAGGAAGTGGACATAAAAATAAAATTTAAAAAAAAATCCATGAAGAAGAAGAAGAAGGAGAAGGAGAAGTGAGTGACTCAAGCTGATCCAGTCATTTATTTTGAATATATTTTCTTCCCTCCGCTCTCCCTCCGCTTCCTGCCACTGCTCCTCATCAATCTGTCCTGGCCACAATGGGCTGCGACAGAAGCGGCCCAAGCCAGCGGGGAAACACAAACAGGGGTGGACATGCAGCTCGCAGCTCACTTCCTGTTCCTCCGGCGTGTTGGGGGGTCCGATTCGGGCCTCCCAGGCCGCTACCACATCCTTAAAACTTCCTGCGCACAAAAAACCAAAACACGGCCTGGCAACAGAGGAAGAGCAGAGAGGAAAGAACCGAGAAAGAGAGTAAAAGTAAATACAGACACAATCACAAACTCCAAAACACACAGAGGACAAATCAAATAGGCATCAACTCGTACGAGTGAGTACAAGTGCTCACCCAGTCCCAGGGGTTATTATATTTTGGCTTGTCTGGAAACTCTACTGTCAACATCAGACTCCGAATGTTAAAGGTATTTGAGTTCGTTTAGCTGAGTTATAATACAGGTAAATGCAAGGACATGAGTTCAAGGTATTTGAACTATCAGGCTAGCGGCGTTAACGGTGCTCAGCTAACATGATCAACTTGTGCAAAAATCGGGCTCACATAAAGACCAACGTTCATCAAGCTGAGGTTGAGGTAAGAAGAATATTTTTTGGATGTTAGGATATTAGCAAGTTTCATTTTGGTCGCGCTAAATCAGCCGCTGATGAGTCCAGACTTTACTTCCTGTACTAACCTATGTAGGTTTGTAACAATAAGCCCCGCCTCTAGTCTTCATCGGCTGCTCGCTGACAGACGGAGCTGAAACTCGTTACGGTAGTGGGCGTTTCCTTTCTGAAACACGCCGACATCGGTAGACCGATCACGACAGACTGGGACGTCTGACCAATCAGAGCAGAGTACGCTCTCTGAAAGGAGGCGTTTAGAACGAATCGTTTCGAACGGATCATCGAACGAGTCGTTTGTGACACTGCTGCAATTTATATGAAGAGCACATTAAAGTGTTTTTTGACCTCGGATGCGTGTAAATCTATTGTATGAGAGCTTTAAAACTAAATTAGGCACGGTTCAAAACCCAATTAGGTGCGCGTTAATACATTTTGCTAATAGGGAGCTTTCTTCAAATCTGATTTAGTGGAAAGAAGAAGAAAAAAAACAAGCGAGTTTCAGCCATATTAGCAACATCGACAATAACGAATAAGTAAAAACTCACAGTTGGCGCGCTAATCATGAATTTGAAACGTAGATGGAAAGAAATTGCACTCTGTGGGGGCAGCTCTGGGCAAAAAGTAAAGCGCTTAAACAGTTTTAGGCAGTTGGCTAAAACTAAACTTGCAGTACATTTAGAGCTACGTCCATTCCAAATATCAGCTCATCAGAAGCCAACAGACAAGAAGCAGTTAGATAACTTGATGACTTAAAAGGTTTACAAGCTAATATTTTGTTTTGGTTGATTAAAGCTACTAGATTAGCAGCAATGCTACGATGTCAATACTGTTATATGCAATTAGCATCATTGTAACTAGCCAGCTAACAGATTTGCTAGCGATGATCCTAAGGCAGTAAACTTGAACGTTCACGTAAAAGACACAATTAACGTTTCTACGCCGTTAACTATTCTCTCTTTTTTTTTGTACATTTCTGAACATTCGCCAAGCCGTGAGAGTCTCACGGCGAATTTTTCGACAGCGCCGACTCTTTCGGTTACACCGTGTGCTCATGCTAGCGATTCATCCGCCTTTGAAAAAAGAGAAGGAGCATGTAGGTGGCCAGGGAGAAAATAGGAGCTTTAATGTGAGTTGGGAAGAATATTGATATGCTCTTACGTATATTCATCTCTCAGTGTATAGTCGCATCACATCCTGTAGTAGTTGGGAGAAGAAGAAAAAAAAAAAAAAAAAAAGAAGAAGAGGATATTTCTAGGCAATTATGTTATTCGTGCTTCTGGCTGCTTTCAGAACCTCAGCCATTCGCGTTCGCTCTTTCATTCCCCCCTCTTGCTTGCGCACTCCCTCACTTGGCATCTGTTACATCTAAACAACCCCACTTAACCTCATCTCCGTCACTTTCTCTGCCGGCGGTACACACACACACACACACGTACACGTACACACAAACTCACACAGAAATACTTTCTCCGTAGCCTTTCAGTGAAGGGAAAAAAAAAAAAGCGAAGGAGTGCGGAGGGCGAAATTACTCGGGGGTATTATTAATCGCACGCGGGGACATTATGAGGCCAGATGCCCCTCTGTTGCACCCTGCTCTCTGCAATCTCAGCCCACTTCAGCCCCTCCATGGCTGCCTCGCACCGAGGGCCCTGCCATTGTTTCAGGCCGGCTTTTATTTCTTTAGCCCTAACATTTTTTTCATAAGACGCTCTGAAGAGGTCTCATCATCTTTTCCTGCTTTTCAGGCCTCCTCACTTTGAACTTGGGAGCTGAAAACCACAACCCACTTCAGAACCTTTAGCCTTTAGCGCACACATGTATATACACACACACACACACACACACACACACGTCCTCCATAACACAGTGCTTCTAGGCTCAAAAACAGCCTTAGCAAAGGTTCTCCAAGGGCAACACAAAGAGCTAAAGGGGCATCTAACTCCACATGTACGGGGCCCTTCAGGAAGATTAGGGCAAGCTAAAACCACTAAAGGAAGCTTAGTACCTGAGCTCCTCTCTCCACGAGTGATAAGTAGGCCACGCCCACAACTCACTTCACGTTACTCATGCTTTAAATATTAGAAACGATGGAAAACTACTTGAGCAGTCCGGGCAAATATGAAACGCGCACAGTTTCCTTATTATCAAAAAAAAAAAGTCTGTGGATCAGCTAAGGCGTGCTCGATGTCTTCACTTTGTGCTAGTGTTGCTAACAAGTAAAGGAAGCTAATAGCTAACAGTTTAGCCTCATCACCCAAATCACCGCATGTTCACTGTGAAA
>CM022776.1:17397110-17404610 GCA_012411365.1 Ameiurus melas
TTTGTCATGCGTGAAGAAGGTTCTGTGCATAACCCTACAGAAAAAAAGTTTTTTTCATCAGCAAATGTACAAATGTAGACCCCCTTTCAAAACCTAGAACCATTTATAATAAAATAAAATAAAAAACAAATCATTTTCTTTCTTTTTTAAGAGAGAGAAAGAGCATAAAGAAGGTTTTATGGTCCCCCCATTAAAGAGAAACTCAATGTAGAACCCTACAACAAGGGGTTTCCTATCTGAAAAGGTTCCATCTAGCACACTTAAGAGATCTTGTGTTTGTCCCACATGGGTAAACTCTGGGTAAAATATAAAGATCTATGTAGAACACCACAACAAGGTTTCCTATCAGAGCAGGTTCCATGTAGAGCCCCTTTTGAAAAGTACCCTAAAAGCCTTAAAGTATTTTTACGAACATTTTAAAGTTATCCATTAAAGATAAACTCCATGTAGAACCCTACAACAAAGCGGTCTTGGCCTGGTGAAGTCTTAAAGGTTCTGTGTAGAACTCTAAAGCAAAATGTTTCCGATCAGATCAGAAAGGTTCCATGTAGTACCATTAATAGATCTTAGATTGGTCCGTCTAGGGAACTCTTAAAGGTCCTATGTGGAACCTTACATGTGTAGAACCCCTTTTAGAGGTCTACAACTATTTTCCATCCAAGAAAACCCAAAGCAAATCTTTTGTTTCCGAGCTACGAACATGTAAGAGTTCCCTGATTAGAGAGACAGAACCGAAGAACCTTTGTAAAACCATACAACGATTAACCTCCTTAGCAAGATCACACTTTTAAACCAATGTAAAAAAAAAATAATAATAATAATATAAAAATAGAAGAAATAAATAATAACAATAAAAAGGTTTTTATTTAATTAAGCAAACATCAGGTAGTGGATGTTGTAGGGGGAAAAAAGGTTCCTGATAGAACTTTTAGAAGGACAGACCAAAGAACCCTTTGGAGTTCTTGCAGGATCTTTTCTTTTCTAAGACTGTAAGTGTAATATATCCATCAATTTGTCGAACTTAAAATAAAAAGGATTTAGTTTTATTACGAATGTAATTGTAATGTACCTGATTATTGTTCATCTTTGATTCTTTTTGATTCTTTTTGACGTATAAATGTACCTCAAGCTAGTGTGTGTGTGTGTGTGTGTGTGTGTGTGTGTGTGCAGCCTGGAGGACTCTGCTAAAGACATTAGCGCAGTACTCCAGCGCCACAGACACGCGCTCGCTTCTCTAAATAAACGTTAGTCTTAAAAAGCTTGGCCTCGCGACCTCCCTGTGATCGGCTTTCACTCTGCCTGCTTTACGCTAAGCTTCCACTTTTTTTATTTAATCCTTTCCTTTTGCTTTTTTTTTCCGAAAACAAGACTCCTTGTTTTTATATATATATATATATATATATATATATATATATATATATATATATATATATATATATATAAAGATGTCTATAAAATGTCTACGTTGACAAAATGTTTGTCTCTGACAGACGTCTTCTTTAATGTGTTTAAAGCCTGTGGAAAATTCTGTTTTCAGCTAGCTTAGCTTCACTCTGACACGAGATCGTAGTTTAGTATCGTTTTTTGTTGTTGTTGTTGTTGTTGTTGTTGTTTTAAAAAAAGAAATGATAGCCTACCTCTCAGTCTGGAGACGTCTGCGATTCAGTTGGTTATTTCTGTGTAAACAGACTGCCGGTTATATTTTACAGCCCGCTAAGATATGAGGCGAGTTTCACGTTAGCACGTTCGCTAATAGATAGCTTCGGTTACTTCATAAATTTCAACATACTACGATACATATGTCCAATTATATCGGATTAACCTCTTCATTTCCTATATACAGTACACACACACACACACACATTTCAGCAAAACAATAACCGTCAATACGCCCTACACCCTACACCCTACGTAGTGCACTGTGTCTAATATGGAAGCCATTTTGGATATACTATTCTAATTTAATCTACAAATAATGGGGTCTACATTCTACACTCTAAGCAGCCTAAAAGGTTCTTTGTCATTTTGGAGGAACCCTTTACTGTTCTATTTAGAGAAGCTTCCCTTAACAAAGATAACCCGTAACTATCCGATGAACCCCAAGGAACCCCCATGACTATAACTGAAATATAAACAACAACTTGACCGGTGATTTTAATTCTTTTATTCATGTTAAGATAAACTATACGAACACTACGTAGGACTGTTTAGAAGGCTTCTCTTTCAGATAGGGTTCTCCTTAAGAAAGCTAACTAAAAACTATCCCTATCTTTACCAGAACTGGAGCGTTACTCGGACTTTTGAGGCACCACCGTAGTAGTCTGTTGATCATTTGCAGGATGTGAAATAAAAACGATTCCATTTTACTGGCGGTTTCGACGTAGCCTAATAAAACACGTGCAACCGGAACGCTTATTACTTTTACGATTTTAAAAGAAGAACTCCCTTTTAAAAAGGGTTCCAAGTAGAACCCTATAAGGAAGCGAACCTTCAACTATACAAAGGACCCTGATGATGTGATGATGTCACGTGACGCGTCTCGGCCCGAATCTGCAGAAACACTGCGGTATGTATTTTTTATTTTTATTTTATTTTTTAAACTGCTACGCTCTTCCGAATATCGCAGACTTTCCTTGATTTTGCGTTCATTTCTGCGATCGCAAAAATCGCAAAATCCTGGAGGAACTGATTAAGAACCCTCAGTACTCTACTATGGAGAATGTTACAGCTGAATATTTCTCTTTTAGAGAGGGTTCCTAGTAGAACCCATGTAAGGAAGGGAACCTTAAACTATGCAAACAACCCTGAGGAACCACCGAGAGTAGGCCTATATCTGGAGTAACAACGAATCTATTTTTTTTTTTTACCAGTGCAATAAACACACACAAATGGAACTTTTTTTTAACTCTTAGAAGATTTCGAACATGCAAAATTAACTCTGAAGGTTCTCCTTTTAGAGAGTGTTCCGAGCAGAACCCATTGAAGGAGGCGAACCTTAAACGATCCAAATATCGTTTTGTAGTTGTTCCAACTTCAGTGGAACAAACAGGTGCAACCAGACTGATGTATATGCCCATGTCTTTTATTTCCTTTGACATACAGGTCTTACTACGAACCCTCAGAACCCGAAGGGTTCTCTTCTCTTTCCGAAAAGCTTAGACCGTCTTCGGAAATCTGGAACCCAAAGAACCGGACCCATTCACAGTACGTCCAATAGGGAAGCAGTTCAGCGTTCGGCTCCCTTTCTTCCTGTCTCAGCACGTGGTACGACGGATAAGTAGCTATTACAGGATAAAAAGAAACGTTTCATTGCGCATGTGCGCTTGAAATCTTGTGCGCGAGCAGCACCTGCCCCTCTTGATCACATGCATCACGAGGTTTTTAGGTCACGAGTTTAAACCCTCGGCCTCTCGTAAAGCTTATCGTGAAGTGTCTTTTCCACGCCGGTTCAGGTCACGAGGGGGAAGAGGAGTGTCGCGCGCCATTGTGTCACAAACATTTACAATAATGAGTCTTTCTAGGATTTATTGAAGTGTGAATAGAAGTTTAATTTAGGAGGTTATTTTTCAGCAATATGGGAGATATCAGTGTGTGTGTGTGTGTGTGTGTGTGTGTGTGTGTGTGTGTGTGTGTGTGTGTGTGTGTTGTGACCAAATACCAAATGTCGTCACAACGACAGGAATATCTGACATTTGGCTGGTCCCCACGAGGAAAACATTTATTTTAAAAACTCAAACAGCCAAAATGGTTCATTTTGGTTACTGAAGTTAAGGTCGGGGTTAGATTTAACATGCATTAATAATAATGACAGTGGAAGATCCTCATGAGGATAGTAACAAAAACACGTGTGTGTGTGTGTGTGTGTGTGTGTGTGTGTGTGTGTGTGTGTGTGTGTGTGTGTGTGTGTGAGAGAGAGAGATGGGAGTCAAGCAGCAGGTGTCCATCACTGAGCCCGAGCGTGTCAAAGTAGATGAGGCGAACACCTCCAAAGTTAATATTTTGTTTCCAGAGAAGAGGGGAGTGCTCTATCTGCGCTTTATTTACACATCCTAAATTAATTAGGCCGCAGATTCCTCCGCGCGCTGGATAAACAATGCGGGGCGGTGCGTGGGGAGCGCGCGCCTTAATTTATTATAGCCGTACATCAGGCACCGCATTCCTGCACAATGAGACTCATCTGTTTATTTCAACACCTATATATATATATATATATATATATATATAAATAAAAAGAGAGAGAGAGAGACGTGCGTGTGTGTGTGTGTGTGTGTGTGTGTGTGTGTGTTAGTGTGTTAGTGTGCGTGTGTGTGTGTGTGTGTGTGTGTGTGTGTGTGTGTGTGTGTGTGTGTGTGTGTGTGTGTGTGTGTGTGTTAGTGTGCGTGTGTGTGATTTCCTGAATAGCTCACAACTGATCATACTTTATCAGGACATCATCTGATCCCGCACAGGCTTTGGCGAGAAGTTATTCTGTGATCCTGCACGTGCTCAGTGATTAGACGGTATTTAGTGTGAAATGTGATCATTATTTCATGTTCATATCAGCAGCCGACTTTAACTTTACTAAATGCACTTTAGCTACCTTTGCTGGACTAATATCTGTGCCTGAGTCTTTTTCTACAGGTTTGTAGTATAATAATAATAATAATAATAATAATAATAATAATAAGAAGAAGAAGAAGAAGAAGAAGAAGAAGAAGAAGAAGAAGAAGAAGAAGAAGAAGAAGAGGAAGAAGAAGAAGAAGAGAAAGGTTAATAAGTTTCAATATTAAATAGTACACTTAATTGGAGTGCAAATTATTTATTTGTTTGTTCGTTTGTGTTTATATATATTTTAGGAGTATTTTCTGTATTTTCAACATTTTTAGAAATATAGCTCCAGTAACAACAATAACAACAACAACAAAAACAATAATAATAATAGGCTAATAATAATAATCATCATCATCATCATCATAGAAGGAGTAAAAAAAGTAATATAAATAATAGAAAGCTTAAAACATTTACGTATTAAATAATACACTTAATTGAGGTGAATAATTTTGGGTCTTATTATTTATTTATTTGATTGTTTGTTTGTTTGCGGTTTTTTGCGCTTTTTTGTTTTTATTTACTTAATATTTTACGGTTATTTACTATAGTGCCAAAATATTTATAATGGGCCTATATCGAGTAGTAGTAGTAATAATAATAATAATAATAATAATAATAATAATAATAATAATAATAATAAAAGGAGTCAAAAAATTACGTATTAAATAATACACATAATTGAGGTGCATACTTGGGCCAATGTCTTATTATTTATTTGTTTGCTTGTTTTTTTATATATATATTTTAGGGGTATTAATGTACCCTATTTCACTGGCATAAAAATAATTGTTTTAATACATTGAGCAATATATTAAAATGTGTGTGTGTGTGTGTGTGTGTGTGTGTGTGTGTGTGTGTGTGCGCGCGCGTTGAAAGCTGAGCGCGGTTTAGCACATCAAGTTCACTCAGTAAAAAAAAAATAAACAAATACATAATACGAGCGTAAAAACAATTATTGTGCAAAACAAACTGGCTAACAGTCAAACTGTCAGGCTACTGCGTCACCCGACACTGTCGCCATGGTTACGCTCCAAAACCGCGCGCGAGCCGCTGCACTAAACAGCGCGTCAACAGGTGACGTTATATTTGGAGCCGTGTTTACAAGGCAGTGTGTGATTTAGACTCTATTTAAACACCGGAATCTGTAAAGAATTCAATTCTACATGAATCACCACATAGCGCGCATGCAGACTCGTTTTCGGTTTTTTATTTGATCACTGTATTTATGCTGTTTGTAGCTATAGCTAGGTTGGAGGGAAAAATCTACTTTTTACTGGTGATGACGGGAATGATGTGATCACATCGCCAACCAATCAATCAACCAATCACATCATCAACCACATCACCAACCAATCACATCACCAACCAATCACATCACCGACCACATCACCAACCAATCACATCACCAACCACATCACCATCCAATCACATCACCAACCACATCACCAACCACATCACCAACCACATCACCATCCAATCACATCACCAACCACATCGCCATTCCAATCACATCACCAACCACATCGCCATTCCAATCACATCACCATCCAACCAATCACATCACCAATCACACCACCATCCAACCACATCACCAACCAATCACATCACCATCACATCACACCAAGCTATTTTATAAACTATTTAATAATAATAATAATAATAATAATAATAATAATAAATCGTATGACAAAATCACTTTTTACACGTGAAAAACTAACCCTGATCTAGTGTAAAATCACTTGATAATAAATCCACGTGACCTGTACGTGAAAATTTAACACGTTCGGGTGTAAAAGTCACATTGGGAATAAAACCACGTGCTCTACAAATGGGGTGTGGGGGGCGGGGTGCACTGATGAAATAATCAGGCATAATCAATTTTTTTTTTAAACACACACACACACATGTGACGTGACTGCATACCACGTGTGAACATATACATACATACATACATTTCCTTTTTAATTCAAAAACTTTACTACATTACTATAACTAAATAATAAGCAAATCAATCGATTGACTATATAAATGATAGATAAAATAAATGAGTATAGATATATAACAAAATTATATTTGTGTGCGTGCGGAAACAATCGCATGTAAATAAAAGCACGTGCACAATATCTGAGAGAGAGAGAGAGAGAGAGAGAGAGAGATGTTCTTAATAATAATAAATATAACAGAGAGAGAGTGTAATAAAAATAAAAAGCAGATGGAGAAATAAAATAATAGCTTAAATATGATAATTGTATTGTATTTTATGGTGTGTGTGTGTGTGTGTGTGTGTGTGTGTGTGTGTGTGTGTACATAATTATCGCAACCCTTATACTAGTTCTACACTGGCACTTTGTGTTTTGTCACTATTATTATTATTGTTGTTGTTGTTGTTGTTTCTCCTTTCTTGTGTATATTGATGCTTTGCAAGTATTGTAGTCTATGTAAACAATCATGCCAATAAAGTACTTTGAAATTGAGAGAGGGGGGGGGGCGTTTGGTGGACACTATCACGTGTGAAAAGAAATTTACTTCATGTGAAAGTCAAAATAACGCAAAAAGTCTATAGAAATAAATTAACAAGTCTATAAGGGGTTTTGGTGTGTGTGTGTGTGTGTGTGTGTGTGTGTGGTCCTGCTCCTGCTTGCTCAGTGGTGTAACTAACTCACCACATGGGGGGTGGAGTGTAAAATGAAAGCTGAAAGAAGGGATAATTAGAGAGATGTACAGCTTGTTAACCCGCGATTTAACACCGCCGGGTCGATCGGAGAAGGCAGGCATGTGATGTGCCACATGGAGCAGAAACCTCCAGACCGCAGAGCCCTCAGTGTTTAACGAAAGAGTTTCTCCTTCTTGGGCCTTTTTTTTTCCGTGACAAATCGCATCCAATAAAACTCGACGATGTTAAATGGTGGA
>CM022776.1:17409610-17424610 GCA_012411365.1 Ameiurus melas
GGAGGAAGTCCGCGCACGAGTTGCGTGCGATCGTTTCCGGAGAGAGGTTCAAGTGGTTGGAGGACGGTGGGGTGAGCATGGCTAAGATCTGCGCCTGACCCGCCGGTAACTGCGCGCTGTAGGGCGCCGAAGGAGGCGAGCTGGTCGCACCGATGATGTTGTCTATGGAGAAAGAAGGGCGGCGCGATGTGTTCGTGTCCGTTTTGTGAGGCGCAAGTGCGGGACCGAGCTGCGGGTAGAAGGGCTTCCTTAGATCTGTTCCCAGTAGAGAGGGCGGCACGGTGTGCGGCGACGAGGAGAAGATGGAAGAGGGCACGGCGGGAAGGGGACACGGTGCGCCCTGGAAAGGGAACGTCCCAGCCGGGTGGTGGTGGTGATGGTACGCGTGGAAGTTCTGCAGGGCCAGTCCGTAGCCGCCGGCGCCACCGGCACCAGGGCCGTAACAGCCATAAGGGCCGTATCCAAATCCCGGCAGGAATCCGCCCGCGTCACGGAGAACCACGTCGCTGTTCTGGTGTCTCTTGAAGCGCTTCCGTCTGCGCAGAAAGCTGCCGTTGTCAAACATGTCGGCCGACTCCGGGTCCAGCGTCCAGTAGTTGCCCTTTCCCGGATTACCGGGTTCGCGTGGGATCTTGACGAAGCAGTCGTTGAGCGACAGGTTGTGCCGGATGGAGTTCTGCCACGCTGGGAACTTTTCGCGGTAGTACGGGAACCTGTTGCTGATGAACTCGCAGATCTCGCTCAGAGTCAGACGTTTCTTCGGGCTCTGCAAGATGGCCATCGTGATTAACGCGATGTACGAATATGGCGGCTTCACTAGCGCGTTTTTCGCCGGTTTGTCCCCTATTAATGGGTCGGCGCCGGCTCCGGACTCGCCTCGAGCCCCGACTCGGTCGTCATCCGGGCACCCACTGGCGGCGCCCTCCCCGACCTCGTGGGACGACAGAGGGTCGTCGGAGTCGTGGTCCAGGTGGAAAACGCGAGGATGGCGCAGATATTTCCCGTCTCTCACGCCGTCGCCGCCGACCACGTCGATGTCCACGTCGTCGGACAGCGCCGGGCTCTCGGACACGTCCGTCCCCAGAGTCATGCTGGGGGGTTCGTGCTGTCCTCCTCTTCCTCCTCCTCCTCCTCTTTGTCCTCTCACTCCTTCCGCGTCCAGGTCTCGTATACGGTCTTCCGTGAGCGCGCACTGCTGAGGTCAGTAATCAGTCCGGACCGGACCCGCGTCTTTCCGTCTTCATTTTCTTTTGAAAGAGAATTTGTGTGTTTATGATGACGCACGGAGGCAGCGCGGTGCGCCCCGCACAAGCTCCGGAGTCTATTACCCCCTCCTCATGCTTCTCAAAAACTATTTATCCCACGGGTCACGTGACCGACGTGTCCGTAACCAAAGTTTATAGCAGAGAGCAGTGAAAAAGGGAGGAGGCAAAGGTGTGTGTGTGTGTGTGTGTGTGCGTGTGTGTGTGCGCGCGCGCGTGCGTTCACCGACTCACCAAAAGTTAAGTTCTTACTCTCGAAAAAATAAAAAATAATCAAACTTTTTTAAAACGTTACTGCGTTATAGGGCTATCACTATTTTTTTTTTTTACACTTATTTATTTAAGCCATTTTAAAATTGTAAAGATGTTTATGATTAATTAAACCTTTTCAGGTTGCGTCACTGAGCTGCAGTCCATCTTTATCCTAATTGATAAACTGATAGTAGCCTAACTGACACGTTAAAAACAAACAAACAAACAAACAAACAAACAAACAAACACGGCTATCGGACATAATTACTGTCATTTCGTAGCATCTTTAGAAACAGCAGCCTACTGTATAGAGCCTTAAAATAAAAACGATCTGGCGATAACTTACATATCTGCAGATTTCACAGAGAAAACCATTACACTCGATAAATACTTAAACGCACATCATTTCACTTGGCCTATTTAAAGAAAGCTGCATGTGATGGATTATTTAATTGCCCTGTCGTAAACTCCCCGTCATTTGAATATAACCTATTCGATTTATTTCAATGTACTGAGTCCGGTAACCTAATAGGCCGGATTATTTATTTATTCATTGTCAAATTATGCATGGATAATCTTATTCATTCAGGAGCTACATGGAAATGCAACAACGAATAATCTAATGTTCCTTATGGAGTGGAAACGATGAAACATCCGCGTTTCCTTAGAGTTGGGGAGGTTCATTCATTCATTTCGAGCTTATAAAGCTCATACATATGGAATTTGCATATGTGTAATAATAAGGTATGTAGGACTATAATGAATATACTTAATAATAATAATAATAATAATAAGAAGAAGAAGAAGAAGAAGAAGAAGAAGAAGAAGAAGACTTTTTCAGTCGTTATCATCGAACAGTTGAATGTACAATTAGTCAGAATATGAATTCGAATATTCATCATTTCAATTCTTTAAAAACCTTTTGTTATTTTATCGCCTCATATTATTATGTTCTACCCCCGTCACAAGTCAAAACATCATCCGTCTGCGCTATTCACCTAGCTTTCTCACACACACACACACACACACACACACACGCACACACACACACACACACACACACACACGTGTATTCTTCAACCTGCTCCGATCTGTCACATGACTAATAAAAAAAACATGAATAGACAAGGATTTTTTGGAGGGGGGGGGCGGTTAAAAAAAAACAAAAACAAAAACAAAAAAAAACAAATACATCTTCGTCTTCATTGCATCACTCTTCTTTATAACTGCACCCGAAATTTCCCTGTGCATTCAGCTGCGTTTTTCCTCGCGCGACTCATTTTTGGTGCAAAGATAAAAATAGATAGAGCAAGATGTAAAAGTAGTGGAAGTAAAAGAGTGCTTTGGTGCTTTTTATTTTTGCATGACTCAGTAACGGGACACTACAAAAGGGTGGAGGGGGGGTAGATCCACACTGATGGAACAGTGCGGGTTCAGTAGACACAACAAAAAAAATTCCAACACTAGGGTCATGATTAAATCATTGTTCTCACTACACCACTTCACGTACTTTAAAAAGAAGAAGAAGAAGAAGAAGAAGAAGAAGAAGAAGAAGAAGAAGAAGAAGAAACATTTTTGGGATAAGCATTACAATATAAATATAATTATTTAAAAAGCATTCTAACAACATGTAGGTCCTAAGTAGCTCTCTAGGAAGGGGACAGAAGGGTTGCAGCAACTCATAAGTAAGGGGTGAAATTGTGTTGCCAGAT
The DNA here is from genome assembly GCA_012411365.1 of Ameiurus melas. Taxonomy (NCBI): domain Eukaryota; kingdom Metazoa; phylum Chordata; class Actinopteri; order Siluriformes; family Ictaluridae; genus Ameiurus; species Ameiurus melas. The sequence goes on from CM022776.1 coordinate 17,412,837, forward strand.
CTTGTTAAAACCCCCCAAAATTAGACAATTGTTTATTAGGCACAGTTGAGCTGATTGATATATTTTTTTTAATAGACTCTGATTATTTTTTTAATACTGTCCTTTTTTTTATTTAACATCAATGCGTTATTAAATGGTCCGTAAAGTGAAATTACGCTGTGACTTTTGGAAACAAATAAATATCCCGAGCTCAAGGACAGACTTCTCAGTTAAACGCGTAAAGTTAGCGCGATGAGCTACCTCAGAGCCAGGACAAACCAAAGCTTTCTCCTTTTAAAAGGATGAGCCAGATCTTGTCTAATATATTCGGATTTGTCTCAATATTAGAACTTTGTTGGTTCTGGTTGCTGTTTCTGACGCCAAATAGTCTTATATACAGATATACATACATATATAGGCTATTGCTATTTTCTGACCCATGAAGGTTAAGTGTGTTTACTCGGCTATAAGAGCGCCACCCAGCGGCCAACTTGTATTATTGGGCAGGAAAATTGTAGTTTCTCTCGGATTATAATCCAGTTGTTTGGAGTATTTGGTTCAATCCTGTTGATCAGTTTGCAGGGAAAACGGCCAATCCATTCAATCTCAATCAATCAATCAATCAATCAATCAATCAATGTGATCTTTAAAAAAAAATCTCAGAAAAGGGGGCATTAACTTTCCTTGTCACTGGGGTGGTTATCTATTGTACCTTGTGATATGTGGACATATTGTACCTTTCAAATAATTTAAGGTATAATAACCTATTAGAGCACAACTTTAAAGTTTTAATTTTAACGTTAAACACAAAAGAGTAAACACAATTTCTAGGTTAAAAAAAACTGTAACATATGTTTATATAAACTAAAAAAAAAAAAAAAAAAAGAAGAAGAAAAAGGTATGTACAATTTAAGGGCACCACCTCCAGCATCAAGGAAAGGTACAGTTTAGTACCATTCAGAAATGATCTTAGTCTTGATTGCCACCTAGTGGGCAAAAAAGAAATTGCAACAACCAGTGTAACAGTGTAACTTTGAGACTGGCGATTTTCTAAATCTGTTACTGTTGTTATTATTGCGTAACGAAATGAATTATAGAATAATTACTCGGACCAAGCACTTAATATGTAGTCGGTTTTACTCAGTCTGTGTCTGTGTCCATATGATATTAAAACATGTTGCTGATTAATTTGGATACGATTTATTTAAAATCCTGCTGTATTCAAATGTGTTTAATCGATGCCATTCATAGGTATGCTACAGACAGAGAATGTTTACAACTTGTAATTGTGGCTGAAAGTCAAACCAATGAAATCGTGTCCCAAAAACGTCATTAAAAAAATGTCAATTTGGAAATTCGAAGAAGTTGTCCCAATATATCTGAATTCACCCTACACACCTGTTACTGGAGTGTCCACGTGGTGTCGCACCTTTACTGCCAGCATGGTCCTGGTCATCAGCTCTTCATAAAGAGGACAAAGGTGTGTTAAGATACACAAATCACACCTTCCCAGCCCTTCTCCTCGTCCTGGAGAGCTTCCTTCCATTACTTTAACCCTGATTGAACACGTCTTATCCAGGTGATCGGTCTGCTTAATTAGTTGGATCAGGTGCTAGATTTGGACCGAGACTTCATTTTGCAGGTAGGTATCTCTCCAGGAGCGAGCTCGGTGACAGCTGGTGTACATTAATAAAATGAAAGTGTATTACCGACTCTTTCAAATGCATGCATTTCTTTAAGTGACAACTGCGAGTTATTATTATTATTATTATTATTATTATTATTATTATTATTATTATTATTATTATTATTATAAGTTCAACAAAATTGACAAGGGGTTTTATTTACCTGGTCACGGCTGAACGCTTTTTAACGTTCACTAAACTTAATTAAATGGCTAATTATAGGCTTCATAGTGAAACTTTTGCCCCTTACAATGTGCTATAAGCAGTCTAGTAATCATTTGCCGGTTTAATTCATTAGTCTCTTTGATCCTAGTCACGATCATGTTAACAAAATGTACAACTCATTTAAAACAAATATATTGTTACAACAACAAGCTGAAGAGATCGTGTAGGTGCTGCCTCATAATAAAGTCTAAATATATATATATATATATATAAACAATAAGAAAATAAAAGCCTGCTCTGCTTTCTGTTAGAAGTTTTGAATAAAATGTATGTCCTTAAACTAATTCATAATAATTGTGTTGTGCAAAAGCAATGTATATTAATTAATATCCTATTTTTTTATTAAATATATTGTCATGGTTCAGTGGTGAAGGCTATCCGTTCAAAGACAGACAGATAGATAGAGAGACAGACAGACAGGCAGACAGACAGATAGGTAGATAGAAGTTGGACCAGCTTTCAAAACACAGGCTGCATGAACAAAATATTTTTCAACAAAATAACACTGGTAAAGTCAACAGAAAATCTGCCAACTGGTAAAGATGGTCCACCAGTTCGGCCTGTGTGCTGGTAGCTGGTCAGACTACGATTGGATTTTTCAGAATTGATGGGTGCGAGTTCAAATCCCCTGAGTCACTGCTTGTGTTGAACTCCGCTTCAATCTGCCAAATGAATATATATATATATATATATATATATATATTAATTGAATTTTAATTTAATTTAGCGAACCCCTACTACTACTACTACTACTACTACTACTACTACTAATATAATAATAATAATAATAATAATAATAATAATGATAAGAATAATAATAATAATAATAAGCAACAGGAGAATCTGGAAAACATCATCCATAAACACAGCAGAAGGGGAAAAAAAGACACACACACAAAAGGCTTTAGAAAACCCGTTTATTACTTACAATTCCCATCTTATGCGTAAAAACAAAGAAGTAAACAAACGTGTCCACCACTACTCCTCGTGCAGTCCAAATACAACGCAAATCAGACACAGATCACATGAGTTTGTTAGCTTAGCAAGCTACACACCAAAAATGTTCAAAAATAAACTTTAGATTTTTTCTTTTTATTATTAAAGCCAATGAAAACATTAAGTAGTATACAACCTCTGTATAAATAGCCTAATAAAGAAATATTAGAGAGTGGCTAGCAAGACTTGCTCATGCTATGTTCTCTGAGACGACTTTGGTCACAGTACCAAAAAAATTAATAATAATAATAATAATAATAATAATAATAATAATAATAATAATAATTTTATTTTGGTTTTGAGAAACGGTGAACATTTGAATGGTTTGAGTTCAGAGGATTGAAGTACAGATCTGACAGCAGCTTTGGTCAGTCAGTAGAGATGAGACAGAAATGGGCATACTGCTAATGACATGTATAAGGAAACAAAGTGAACGCAATCACACTTTCAGAGAACAGTGGTACTAAACCGAAGCTGTGCTTGTGTCTTGGGGTGGAACCATCAAGGGTACACCTTTTGTACCTTTAGTGTATATCTTTTACCTGGAAAGGTGCCTGCGTTTAAACCTTTACGCAACAACAACAACAACAACAAAAACCCACATAAGTTCTCCTACCTTCATCGTTTTAAAGGTACAGTATATCGACATTTCCAAGTTAAAGATAAATAGGTACAAAAGGTGTACTCTTGAGGAACAAGGAAAAGTATACTTTCTTGTTATTTAGACTAGTTCTAATGTTAAATGTGTTATTTGTTAACAATGTGCACTCATCCCCAGATCCCAAATGCATCCAATTTTCGAAGAAGGAGGGGGGAAATGGACCTAACAACACAGTTATAGCGACACAATTCCATTTAAAAATCACTTTCACAAACATATGTTGATTCTGTCTTGATGTGTGTGGGGGTATGTGGGTCACATGTAGCGCTCGAGACCGGATGAGAAGTTTGCTTGTCGCGCGTACGAATTGTTGTACGAGTTCGAATTCGTCCCGGCGAGTCCCAGAAGCTGTTCGGTGTACTCGGCGCACGAGCCGGGCCGCGACATCCGGTTTCCAGTGCAGTAGCCGGCGGGAGAGAAACCGGGCGGCGTGGCAGAGGTCAGGTGCGGAGGAGAGGCTGAGGATGAGAAGGCAGGCGCCATGGAGCCGGTGTTTCGGCTCAGCAAATTCGTGTGGTTGAGAGACTGAGTCTGGAAGCTGGTGGGGTCAGTGGCGGGTAACGTCGAGCAGCTCGCGCTCATCGAGGTCAGGTCTCCAGAACCGAGCCCGACGTGAAGTTCGGCTCCGAGGCCGCTGGGAGCGACGGACTGCTGGCTGATGATGTTGTCGATGCTGAACATCCGGCCTTGTCCTTGAAGTTGCGCGTGAGCGACCCCCGCCGACGGCTGATAGGGATGCAGCACGGCCCCGTGAGGAGAGCCGGGTAACGGAGAGCCGCTGTAGCCCGAGGTCACGGCCGGGTACAAGGCGTTGGGATACGGCTGCCGCGACGCGGGGCTCGGGGTGAACGCGAACGCGCCCGCGCTCTGAGCGTACGCCGGATACGTGGTGACGTCCGAGCGCTTAAAGCGCTTCCTCCTGCGCAGAAAGCTGCCGTTGTCGAACATGTCCTCAGCGGCGGGGTCGAGCGTCCAGTAGTTGCCCTTGCCGGGCCTCCCGGGCTCCCGTGGGATCTTCACGAAGCAGTCGTTGAGCGTCAGGTTGTGCCGGATGGAGTTCTGCCACTTGCGCGAGTTCTCGCGGTAGAACGGAAAGCGCTCCGTGATGAAGCGGTAAATGCCCCCCAGCGTGAGCTTCCTCTCCGGTGAGTTGGCGATGGCCATGGCTATGAGGGCGATGTAGCTGTACGGAGGTTTCCCGCGCTGCACGGGCCTCTTCCTCCGCCGGCTGCCGGCAGGTTGACCAGCCGAAACCACGTCCTCCAGCTCCGCCCGGGGGCTGCCTTCTCGCGGTTCCGGTTTCACAGGAACAGCGTCCTTAGCGCCTGATTGATGTTGAGGATGCAGATGTTGATGGATCAGTGACGGTGAGTCCAAGCTCACCTGCGGAGACACAGCTGCCGCCGCCGCCGCCGCCGCCGCCGGGCTCGTGGACTGCGACTCCGCCGGAGACATGCTGCACGAGAAGTAGGAGAAACTGGCCAGATTCATAAAAGAGGTGTTTTTATAATGCAGGTTTTAAAATGAGTTGATCTCTTCACCGCTTCTCCCCTCTCCCTGTGCGCGTGTGTCGGTGTTTTGTTTCGCCAGGTGTGTGACTTTATAAAGTGGGCGGAGTGACGTCAGGAACTGTCCAGCGCACGAGCGACACCTCTCTGGGGATGTGTTGGTATTCATCCTGATTTATTTTTATTAGATTTTTTTTTTTTTTGTAGGGGATTATTCATCTATTTATAGATGTGTTACATTTGGTTTCCTCTGTCACCGTGCATGTCTGACATCCAAACCAAACTCCTCCGAATAACTAATGTGAACAGCTATTTATTTAATAACCTAAAACCAATACAATGACTGCTGATAACTATTAAGGACTCATGTACAGCCCTTAAGCGTTCTTCAGTTTGTTCCTCTGAGAGAGTAGAACCGCTCTCGGAAACCGAGAACCCTTAACTATCCAAAAAAAAAAAAAAAAAACTCTTGAAGAAAATGTTTTAATAACGTTGAGTAATTAATAACTACAACAGTGACTAATTATACTACTTAGAACTACTAACGTTATATTATCCACTTACTTTAAATATATATATATATATATATAATATATATATATATATATAGAGAGAGAGAGAGAGAGAGAGAGAGAGAGAGAGAGACATACTAGACCCCTCCCACCACCACCACTTTAAACCTAAAGGTAAATCTTTATAACCCAAAATAATCATGTGTACATCCAATCAAATGAATGATCTGTACAACGCATATGAGCTACTTTTCTTTTCGACTCAATCAAACCAGGACTAGAGATCGCATCTCAGAGCCACACTAGAAGATTTAAAGGAGGATTTTAGTGCATTTTCTGCGCTGCTCATCATTAGGAAGCGAGCATGCAGAATATCCATCTTACCTGAGATCTCGACTTTAGATAAGGCCTCGGGTCTGGATGGCTCGGGGCCGCGAAGCCGAGACTTCCGCCGGTCAAAATGATCAGATTAAAAGGAGACGACTGGAGGAGGAAACGGTTTAAGAAGAGGACTGGGTCGTTGGCCCGTTCACTGAATCGCGTTTTCTGACATTAGACAAAGAGTGACGTTAAAGGTTCATTTACACACCCTCTAAAGAACGGACAAAGACACCGCATGCCTGATAGGCAGGGATATTCGCTCAAATCCGTGTAAAATAGCTCGCAAGGTCTATCTTTCGTCACTTTCTCTACCACTCTCTTCCACACACACACACACTCTGTATCTCGTCGTTTGTTCTGGCTGCAGCTGTGGATCCGGGCTAGAAACAACACTGAGAGAGGTTATAACCGACCGCCGAACCCGACTTTCAATCCACCAATTGAAAAATAATAACAACCTTCTGAAAACAGGCAATTGAGCTGTCAAAGCTTTACGGCCAGAAAAGTAAATACGACCAATTCTTTCTTTTTTGTGTGTGTGTGTGTGTGTAGTCTGTGTGTTTGTAATCTAGTGTCATTGCACCACTGTGATTTATTCTTTATCGTTTAAAGGGGTAGTTTTACAGAAATGAATGCTTATATATATATATATATATAGTCAGTCAGTCGAGACATGTTAAGTGTTGGACATTTCCTTCATTTGGTATTGTTGTACAGAAGCTGCAGCAAGCAACTACATTCTGCCAACTTTTGGAACAACTTTTGAAGGTTCAAAAGTTCAATCAATATCAACGACTACGTTTTATTTCCAACGGCGTCTGTCTGAGATTCACAAACTCTTCACACGACACGAGAGAGTGAGTGGAAGAGGAATAAAGGTGCAGTGGAGATTGTCGAGGCGTCAATTCGAATTTGTTTGAATGATTTTATTTTATTTTTTTAAAGTAAGAAATCAAACACGACAGGGTGTACTGTTATAGAGAAAGAATGGACAACGGGGTGGTGTGGTGAAGCCGAAGCAAGGCGGGATTACTATTACCGACACGTATATTAATTGCAAACATAATTGAAGACATAATTGAATCATTAAGGGAAGAGAAAGTGATACTTTTTTTTTTTTTATCCATTTCAATGTTGCGGAAGATCAAAAAACAAGTTCTCGTTTACGTTATAGCAGATAAGTTAATAAGACAGAAATGCGGCTGGTTACGTAAATGAGAAACTGGAAAATATATATATATAATTTATGCAGAAATTGATTATATAAATGAAGTATAAATTAATGGCATAGTATAATAAGTTAATAAAAAAAAAAAAAAAAAGAAAGGGAGAGCTTTTTAGCAAATGAGGTGCATACAGCAGTGTCATCAAAGCTACGTGTAAACCAACAAGACTCGTCCTTGGTTTATTTACTAAACGAGAAAAGAACGCTGTGGTTGATTCAAACTGGAGTCATAACCCATAACCTGCCTGCCACTTCCCAACATGTCCTCTTCCACACAAAGCCCCCGGAGCCCCCCGGCCCAGACGCGTTAAGTCCAGTGAGCCGCTCACGGCGAACTGCTAACACTTTCAGACAGGCGTGGGATCAGGGAGGGGGCTCGCTATCTGAGCAGGATCTACCCCATGAGCTGCCAGGTCAGGCGGGACAAAACACAAGCTACAGCCAGGAAACAGCACCTATATGCCCTCCAGCCCAACAGCCCCCAGGGCTCGAGAACCAGTGGTAATCTGTGTAATACATTACTCATGGCTATACTCTCAACATTATCTGAATAACATCTACAGCACTGCTCTCACTCCAGAGAATTCTGACAGTTTGTACCCTTCAGAAATCTTTATTAGAACTTAATGACTTCAATGACTATTTTGCTCATTAGTATGATACTCTTCTACACACACACACACACACACACACACACACACACTCACACACACACACACACACACACACACACACACTGTTCTAACTAATAAATAAGAGCGTGTACTCAGGACAAGCAAGGAAAGGCAAGATGTTTACTCTCGGGAGAATGCAGAGGACGAAAAGAAAGAAGCAAACATAAAAAAACAAAAACAAATGGAAAAATAGTAAAGAAAGAACGACAGAACGAAAGAAAAAGAGTCACAGCGAAGGTTCTAAAGAGAGGACAAGAGAAAGAGAGACAGAAAGCGAGTTGCTGAACACACACTTAGTGTCCACTCGTTCGCACGCTGACTCCAGGCGTGTTTTGGAGGACCATGAGAGAATGAGAGAGAGAGAGAGAGAGAGAATGAAAGCGTACAAGTGAGGGAGAGAGAGATAGAGAGCGAGGGAGAGAAAAGAGAGAGAGAGAGAGAGAGAGTTCCCTCTTTTCTTGCCCAAGCTCATCAAGTACGGGCCAGGGCTCCTGAAAACCACGGGGATTAGTGGCTAGTGGGACTCTCTCAGACCGGCTCGCGGCGGCCCTGTACGCTACACTGCTTCAGTAAAGAAGCTCAATGTGGTTCACACACACACACACACACACACACACACACACACACACACACACACACACACACACACACACACACACACACACGTAACTCTTACACAACCACACATACGCAAGAATTTAGCAGAGTGCTCTAAGAACCTACATACACACATACACATACACACATACACACATACACACACACACACACACAAGCTCTAGCATTCACACAATTAGTTGAAAGTCATTTGTTAGTATGATGTCTGTAGGTTCATAATGATCTGCAAATCAGAGCCTCGAGGCCTCCCAGTTCCTCAATTCTGAACACCACACACCAACAACACCTTCTACAGCATCCTGAACACCACACCAGCCACACCAGCCGCAACATCCTGAACACCACCAAACCATCTGCAACACCAACTCACCAACTGCACCATCTTAAACACCTCCAAACATTCTGCACCATCCTAAACACCTCCAAACATTCTGCACCATCCAAAACACCTCCAAACATTCTGCACCATCCTAAACACCTCCAAACATTCTGCACCATCCTAAACACCTCCAAACATTCTGCACCATCCAAAACACCTCCAAACCATCTGCACCATCCTAACCACCTCCAAACCATCTGCACCATCCAAAACACCTCCAAACCATCTGCACCATCCTAACCACCTCCAAACATTCTGCACCATCCTAAACACCTCCAAACATTCTGCACCATCCTAAACACCACCAAACCATCTGCACCATCCTAACCACCTCCAAACATTCTGCACCATCCTAACCACCTCCAAACATTCTGCACCATCCTAAACACCACCAAACCATCTGCACCATCCTAACCACCTCCAAACATTCTGCACCATCCTAACCACCTCCAAACATTCTGCACCATCCTAAACACCACCAAACCATCTGCACCATCCTAACCACCTCCAAACATTCTGCACCATCCTAACCACCTCCAAACCATCTGCACCATCCTAAACACCTCCAAACCATCTGCACCATCCTAACCACCTCCAAACCATCTGCACCATCCTAAACACCACCAAACCATCTGCACCATACTTAACTCCACCACACAATCTGTGAATGAGCTGTTACTATGGAAACGATAACGCATTAGAACGAGCGCATTAATATAAACCTGCACTACTGTCTGAGCTGCTGTTCTAGACAATGAATCAAATGAATTTTTAACTGCATAACAGCATTGGCTTTTATATATAACACATATATAGAGTACACACTACAGTACATGCACTGACTTGCCGTTATATTAGGTACACCATAATAAATCTAGTCGCTAATAACTGACAACAGCCTTAAAAACAGTCGTCGTTAGTGAGTTCAGCCTTTTGACCCTTGCTGTGTTAATACCATTAAAGGTCCGAGTTTTTAGAGACGCTCCTCTGCCATGTTTTGATACGAGGTGATTAAGCAGAGGGGGGTGTGGAGATTCCTGCATTGTTCGCTGGCTCAGACGGCTGGCTGATTAAGAGTGTCTCAGTATGCATGGGTATGTGTGTCTGTGCTGGTGGCCTTCAGGCAAACAAAGCTCTTTAAGCGAAGCTCTCGAATTTTAGTCCTGCGAGGCCACACAGCAGTGCACAGCTCACACCCGAGCCACCCGGAAAAAAGTTTGTGGACACTCGACGAGAATGTTTCTCATGATGTTAGAAATAATTTGAGCTGGTTCTGATTGGTCAGTACACTGTTGTATGGTTCTACGTAGAACCTTTAAGGCTTTCTCAAGAGGGATAACTAAATAGCAGCTTTTAATAATATATATACACATTTTTTTTTTTTTTTTATATATATATATATATATATATATATATATATATATACACACACACATATATATATACACACATATATATAAATATATATATATATATATATATATATATATATATAGTATACAATGTAACAAATCATATTTTTAGGATGAAACGAGGCTTGGAGTGACGTAGTCGGACGTCAGTCGCGAGGGTTCAAAAATGAGGTTCGAACACACCACCATGAACACACAAGGAACTTCTTTCAGCTTTTGAAGTTCTGTCTGTCAGCAGGTGCTTCTTCCTGTCCATCACTGATGGATGAAAAACTCAAAAAAAAAAAAAAAACAACTCCTCTCTTCTGGTTTCTAGTCAATTCCAAGAACTTGGATAAGTACAGGAATAATACAAGGTGACCTGCTGTGTATATATACAGTCGAACACATAAAGAACACAGGGGCATTGAGGGATTGAGATCTGGGGAATTCGGAGGCTGAGTCAATACACCTTGAACTGTTTGTCGTTTTCCTCAAACGGTTCCTGAACTCTTTTTGCAGTGTGGCGGGACGCGTTATCCTGCTGAAAGAGACCACTGATGTTAGGGAACAGCGTTGCCATGAAGGAGTGTACTTGTTCTGTAACAATGTTTAGGTAGGTGGTACGTATCAAAGTAACATCCACATGAACGCCAGGACCCAAGAATTCCCAGCAGAACATGACCCAGAGTATCACACTTCCTCCACCGGCTCGCCTTCTTCCCATAGTGCATCCTGGTACCATCTTCCCCAGGTAAGCCATGCACACTAGACCTTGCGTTTTGGAGAGGCTCTGACCCAGTCGTCTAATCATCACAATTTGTCAAAGTGGCTCATTTTTCCTGTATCCGACATCACACATCGTCGAAGAACCGGCTGTTCACATGCTGCCACTGTAACGAGATTCACGTCATTCACGTCATGACGAGAAACGTCAGCAAAACACGTTAGTTCCTGTCTCGCATTCTAGCAGATATTAACAATTGACAGGGTTGATGTGCATAATTTAAGAGGAATTATGAAATGGATTGGTAAAATATTTAACAATGGATTCACATGCAATTGTTCATAATGTTGATGTTTTCATGAGGAGGTGTTTACGTCTGTGGAAGGAGTCTCCAGTGTCAGTGCTTTGTAGCAGTCTGACATCTTCAGGAGAGAGGAGTTATCGGTAACATGATAAACTGCAAGTGCGTTTGTTTGTTTGTTTGTTTGATTTGGGCTGATTAACGTCAGGAGAGAGAGGAAGAGAGAGAGTCTGCTGATTCTTATGGGATGTCTGTCTATGTTTTTTTTTTTTAAGTTCGGCACTAAGGAGAGTCAGATGTGCAGATATGATTGTAATGAACAGGTGTATCAGAGTTCCTTCAGCTCGCTCTTGGAGGCGTCCGAGGAGTTCGATGAAGGATTTCACCTCTTTAGTGAGAACGTCGGCGCGATCCAGGAGTTTGGGCATTACAGGGTGCTGAGAGACACCTAGACCTTCAGAGATCATTCCGTATTTAATTAGAGCGAGACAGAGAGAGAGAGAGAGAGAGAG
>CM022776.1:17434610-17464610 GCA_012411365.1 Ameiurus melas
AACACACACACACACACACACACACACACACCATGTGCTTGTAACAGCTGAGATTCTTTGCCACCGTCAGCCACCGTGACACAGGAGAGAAATCTTACACGAGTTCCATCACCGTGACGACAGTCGGCGGTTTCCACCAGTTGTCATGGTTACACGGTAAGGCATCAATTAAGGCGCAGATTGTGTCCTTATGCTCGAGACTGAACTGGGAGAGAGAATTAAGCCCCGGGCGGTCGGTCTGATTCTGACATCTCTACAGGTGCCATGCTGCGAGCTCACAGCTGCTGGAATCACACGCTGTAATGGAAATTAAATAACCGATCAAAACGGGTTCCTCGTCTGTTCACGAGCGGTCTATGTTTCGGACATTTGCCATATTAGCGCGTGCGCTACTGCTGTTCTAGGCGGCACTTGGACCCGACCTACACCGCAGATCAAACTTACATGTGGAAGACTTCAGCTGCTCTGAATGTTCACATCAGAACCCAACTTACGTTCCAGTAAGATATCCGCCGAGACGAGAAACATACAGGTGTCCCTAAACAGCTGTCAAGCCTGCTGAGCCAGGTACAGGTGTTTGGGGGTGTGGCTTTGGAGGGAACACTGAATCATTCGAGGTATATAACAGCCAGCAAGATACCTTCAAGACGACGGACTCAGCTTCCAGGAGGTCATAATAATATACAGATACGAGTTTACGAACATAAGGCTCAGTTAATAACTGGAAGAAGTTTGACTCGTATGCGAAAAGCGTTCATCGCCAACGTTTCGTGGTGAATATCTGCACTAGTACAAAAACTTATTTATTTGTTCATACCACGATAATGTTGAATTCTCTATTCTGATTGGTCAGAAGGTGTTGATTAATATCTATAACAGCACAGTCCTGACAGTAGCTCTGGCTGTAATTCAAATCATAGGTTTATATTAATGCGCTCATTCTAATACGCCATTGTTTCTATAGCAAGAAACGTTAGGTGTTTTTTTAAGATTTATGGAAGGAGTCTCCAGTGTCAGTGCTTTGTAACCGTCAGACGTAAAGTCTTCTGCGGTTTTTTCGGTAACATGACGAGCCGCACGAGGACACGACCGTCTATAGCTGCTCTAACGTACAGTAAGCGAGAACAGGTACTCAATTTGCAGACATTAACTGTAACTATAAATGGATCAAAGGTATACACTATATAAAGTACACACAAGTACATTGTATCGCCAAAAGTGTGCACAAAGCCAGCTCCATGAAGACGTGGTGTGTGAAGGTTGGAAGAACTCGAGGAGAACTTGAGCCCTGACCTCAACCCCACTGAACACCTTTGGGATGAACTGGAACTGAGGCCTCCTCACATCAACATCAGCGCCTGACCTCAACCTCACTAACGCTCTTGTAGCTGAACGAACACAAATCCCCACAGCCACGCCCCAAAATCTAGAGGAACGCCTTCCCAGAAGAAAGAGTGGAATCTAATACAACCTAAAAAAAAACCTAATAGAAACCATAACAGAAATTCTAATGGTTTCCTCTACAAATACCATTACAAACCATCAGCTGTTCACCGTTAAAACCATTACCAAATGCTTTCCATTACATAGTAGGACATATTAAGGACGTAGGTCCTTAATGGTATCCACTAGACATAACATGCCACCAACAGAAGGCAAGAAATTACCACTAGAGAACCCCCAGGTACCAATACAAGTTCCATCTTCAACCACTTATTCCTTTTCAGGGTCACGGGGAACCTGGAGTCTATCCCAGGGAGCATCGGGTACAAGGCGGGGTACACCCTGGACAGGGTGCCAATCCATCGCAGGGCACAATCACACACACACTCATACACCCATTCATACACTACGGACACTTTAGACACGCCCATCAGCCTACCATGCATGTGTTTGGACTGGGGGAGGAAACCGGAGTACCCGGAGGAAACCCCCGCAGCACGGGGAGAACATCCACACATACGGCGGGACACGAACCCCCGACCCTGGAGGTGTCTAAGCCACCGTGCGCCCCAGTGCAAGTTCCATTAAAACCAAGACAATTTTCATTATAACCATTAAAACCATTACAAATTCGATATCTATTGTTTGGTTTGTTTGTTTGTTTGTTTGTATGTTTATGTTGTTTCAACAGGGACATTACATTACATGGCATTAATTCATCGGCAGGGCTGTAAGCATTGCTGGCTGTTGCTATGGCAGCAATTAAGCCCGGAATACAAAGTGGTCTAGGGTGCATAGACATACAGGAATGAAATATCATGTTTGAAACATCCTGAGGTTTGGAAAACAAACTAGTTTCGGGAGGAATTTACACAGCTGATGATGGGTTTCCGGCTAACTGGAGGACGTCACTCATACCAAGTAAAGCTGCAGCCTAAAGGATGACACACACACACACACACACACACACACGGCCCTCCTCCTCCTTCTCCTCGCGCATTCAGCACCACGGACAAGCGAACAGCGCACGAGCACCGGCGGATACGGAAATATGCGCTAATAAGAGGAAATAAGAGGAAATCGTGCTCTATTTCAGACGTCTCAACACCTATTTTCCCAGCATGCACGGCGTTTAAGTTGCTCGCAAGCTCTATGTAGGTGCATGATGATGTTATGATGATGATGATGATGATGGTGATAACGGACGCTTCCTTTTTTTCACGCCCCACTCCACCGTGCAACCGGATCGTTACACGGGGCTCGACAGCATCGCCGTGAATCCGCCGCCGTCTTCTTCTGCTGCTTCCACCGCCATCCGAGGAGATGAAACCGGCGACGACTGCGCGTTGCAAGCGCACGAGCGTCCGAGCAGCGCCTCGTGCCGCCGTGTCCGGTTAGTGACATGCAAACGCGGACTAGAAAGAAGGACGAGGGCTGAAAATGAAAGCGGGACACCATTCATGTGGAGCATAAATAAATAATAGATCAATAAGCAGATAAATAAAACACCTTCAGAGACTAGTGATGTGCATTGGAATCTTGGAAAAATGGAAAAATGACGTAAGGAGGCTTTGAGGATTCTATATGTGTGGACGCTGGTTGGATTGTGTGAGTGCTGTGAATCGGTTCATTACCTACAACACATACACACACACACACACACACACACACACACACACACATACACAATCACTCTCTCATCTTGGATTATTAGCATTTGCTTAAAAAATGTGAAAATCCAGCAGTGTGGCACCAACGCTACAGCAGCGGAGACGAGGAGGAACCAGGAGGTTCTGGAGATGATCAAGACACGCCGCTACCTACCAGTGATCTTCTGTTAAGCATTATCCGCAGGTTTCCACCGAACGGAGCTCGGCGGATTAACGGCGAGGTGAGTGCTACAGGAATGCCCCGAGGAGACGTAACTTAATGAAATGTCCTTCTGCAAACCGCCGTGCACGCTGCTTCGTGATCATCTTCCACTACGAACGCTCGCGTCCTGGGAGAAACCCCTGTGATCATCCCAACCGTGACTAACCCACACTGATGCGAGTTCTTTGGTCGAGCTCAAAGCGCGCCTCGCTACCATGGGCTGCGTCCAGAGCTTCAGCTGCAAGTCGCGTGTCAAACGCGAGAACATCAGCGTGTGCGACATGTCGGCTACCATCGACCAGTGCCCGACGGTGATCGAGGAGAACTCGCCGATAGTGCTGCGCTACAGGACGCCGTACTTCAAGGCCTCGGCCCGCGTGGTCATGCCGCCCATCCCTCGCCATGAGACCTGGGTGGTTGGATGGATCCAGGCGTGCACTCAGATGGAATTCTACAACACCTACGGAGACATTGGCATGTAAGTTCATGAGCGTTACCCCCTGACCTGCTGATGTTACACCAGGCTGATGAAATGCTGCAAAGCTCCCGATTATCTCGAGATCGGTGAAAAGCGAGCCAAGATTTCACTCCCATCCATTTTCAGTCATCTCGAAAGATCTAGCTACGTAAAAATCCCTCGCTTATGAACGGTCGGATAAACGATCCGCATGGCAGAAACACAGCTGGAAATAAGACAATCTGAAATGACGACATTCCCTCAGTGACACTACGTGACATTTTCAGCCACGTTCACACACACAGAGATTTTATCGCCGCGAGTCACCAGTCGCCAGTAGGCGTTCCTACTACTGGTTGCCATAGTAACGTTTATCCGTGGGTGGCGCAACTAGCATTCCACTATTGACAGCAGCACGTGCGTCTACTGTCTTCACTCGCATCGTTGTAATCGCTGAACCGAGTCGCTCCACCGAGGTAATCGCTGTACCGAGTCGCTCCACCGAGGTAATCGCTGTACCGAGTCGCTCCACCGAGTCGCTCCACCGAGGTAATCGCTGTACCGAGTCACTCCACCAAGGTAATCGTTGTACCGAGTCGCTCCACCAAGGTAATCGTTGTACAGAGTCGCTCAACCGAGGTAATCGTTGTACCGAGTCGCTCAACCGAGGTAATCGCTGTTCCGAGTCGCTCCACCGAGGTAATCACTGTACCGAGTTGCTCCACCGAGGTAATCGTTGTACCGAGTCGCTCCTCCAAGGTAATCGTTGTACCGAGTCGCTCCACCAAGGTAATCGCTGTACCGAGTCGCTCCACCAAGGTAATCGCTGTACCGAGTCGCTCCACCGAGGTAATCGCTGTTCCGAGTCGCTCCACCAAGGTAATCGCTGTTCCGAGTCGCTCCACCGAGGTAATCACTGTACCGAGTCGCTCCACCGAGGTAATCGTTGTACCGAGTCGCTCCTCCAAGGTAATCGCTGTACCGAGTCGCTCCACCAAGGTAATCGCTGTACCGAGTCGCTCCACCGAGGTAATCGTTGTACCGAGTCGCTCCACCGAGGTAATCGCTGTACCGAGTCGCTCCACCGAGGTAATCGCTGTAACGAGGCGCTGGTATAAAATCCTCACGTTTCTTTTGATGTCAATGCGCTCGTTCTGATTCGTTAACTGACGTGCGTGACCATCGCTACGGCAAGGTTTTCCTCGACGTCGCGTTTATTTATGTCCATTTACGGAAGGAGTCTCCGGTGTCAGAAGTAGAGCTGAAACTTGAACTTTTCCAACATCTTCGCTATGCTTTCAAACTTCTAGACAGAGATATAAAGAGATTGATGAGAGAATGACTGTTTATAGCTGCTATGACGGAAGTGAGAACAGGAACTAACTTGTTACACAGTATTCAATGCACCTTTTAAATCGACGGTTGTGGAATATTTTCCTATAACACCATGCTCTAATCCTCATTTAATCAACAGGAATAAAATGGGTACACTTCTGCTAATGCTAACCGACTAGCTTAACGACTATTTGCTATTAAATACGTGAGCTAGCGTTACAAGAGTCATTCGCGCTTGGTAGCTAAAGACAAGGCGCTAGCGTGCTAGTTAACAGCTACAAACATAAAATTAAACCCGAATCAAAGCGTTCACACCTCTTATCGGCGCTTCAGAATGGATAAATAACGAGAAGTCTTTCGCTCGTACATAGATGGGTCAGACAGACAGAGAGCACAAGGTAGAGATATCTTCTCACACCCTCCTACAGCCCTGACTGGGTTCCTCCACGCAGGGTCTGTTCATGTAGAGGTGTGTGTGTGTCAGGGACATGTTTGTTTCTGCTTGGTGGGGTGTGTATATGTGTGTGTGTGTGTTTGTGTGTGTTGGGGGGGCTGGGGGAGGGGAGTGAAGTCCTGTGGAGGTTGTGTGGGTGACAGATGGAGCAGATTTTGATGACGAGAAGCCAGAACTTTGCGCCAAGTGACACTTCCTGCTTAAAAAATGTGCTCTGATACTGAATCTTTCAACACACACACACACACACACACACAAACACACACGCGCGCACACACTCACAGCTGGCCTATGATAACACATACACTCATTACTAACTAATTACTCCACTGCTATGGATTACTCATGGGGACTTTACACGTCAGTGACGGCATTAAAGCGGTCGCGGCATCTCTAACAACGCTAGCCTGCCGTCACGATGAGGATTTCCGACAGGTTATGCCGTGAATGTGAGATAAATTGTGTCACGTCTTGAAAAAAAAAAAAAGAAGAAGAAGAAGAGGATCTCAGATGATGACACGTTACTTTTGTAATGTTATGTTAGCGCCAACATCAGGAGCGGATGCCAAAACTGGGAAAGAAAATGAGCTAAATTAGCTAGCATTGGTGAATCTTCTGGATAGTTTTTGTTAAATAATACAAACTATACAGGGCGCACGGTGGCTTAGTGGTTAGCGTGTTCACCTCACACCTCCAGGGTCCGGGGTTCGAGTCCTCCCCGTGCTGCGGGGGTTTTCTCCGGGTACTCCGGTTTCCTCCCCCAGTCCAAACACATGCATGGTAGGTTGATTGGCGTGTCTAAAGTGTCCGTAGTGTATGATTGGGTGTGTGAGTGTGTATGTGATTGTGTGCCCTGCGATGGACTGGCACCCTGTCCAGGGTGTACCCCGCCTTGTGCCCGATGCTCCCTGGGATAAACTCCAGGTTCCCCGTGACCCTGAAAAGGAGTAAGCGGTAGAGGATGGATGGATAAATTATACATAAAATCCTCTAGTATAGGGTGGCAAAAGGACACTACACAGCTGAGCAGCGTTTACCTACTCCACTGATTTATCTCCTCGCTGTAATGGAATCTTATTTGGGTTTCTGAAGGAGAAAACTAGCTCGCTAGCTCCTGGTCGTTAGCTAATATGCGCCAATGACTATTGCAAGGCTAGCTCACTTTCTAGTAATTAAGCTAGTCGGTTAGCTTTAGCAAAAGGTTACCCATTTTTTTTCTGTTGATTAAATGAGGATTTAAACACGACAGAGTTAATATAATAATGTTTCGACACTCCAGTGACCCTCAGTGTAAAGCTGGCTAGCTAGCGCTAATTAATACATCTTTCTAAGGATATATTATCTAGCTAGTTTTTGTGTTACCACACCATCCCTGTAGCTGATGATTCTTACATTCATTCATTAATTACAGAATTGCAGTGACAGCTTAGCAGTTGGCTTGCTAGGCTAATAATGAGAAGATTATATAGATGGTAGTGTTCCACTCTTGAGCCCTTTTGACCCCATTCTGCTTCCACAATTTTGATCTCAAGCCCAACATAGGATTTGGGGTGAAATACAATAACTACCAAAGAATAAAGCTAATGAAATGCATATCAACATGTGCACTGGCTAGCATCCCTGTTTCCCTTTTCACCTTTGAACTTTGCTTCCCTTTAGGTCGAGCTGGGAGCTCCCGGAGCTGAGGGACGGCATGGTGAGTGCGATCAGCGACTCGGACGGAGTGAGCTACCCGTGGTACGGCAACACCACAGAGACAGTAACCATCTCAGGCCCGACATCCAAACCTTCACGCCTCATTGTCAGCATGAATGACAACTTCTACCCAAGTGTGACATGGGCGGTGCCAGTGAGCG
The DNA here is from genome assembly GCA_012411365.1 of Ameiurus melas. Classification (NCBI taxonomy): domain Eukaryota; kingdom Metazoa; phylum Chordata; class Actinopteri; order Siluriformes; family Ictaluridae; genus Ameiurus; species Ameiurus melas. The sequence goes on from CM022776.1 coordinate 17,442,028, forward strand.
AGAACAACTCGCCGCTGCTCACGCACATCACGCGTGACCAGAGCTTCACCACGTGGCTGGTGGCGCTCAATGTCGGCACGTGCGAGAAGATCCTGCTGCATACCATCAAGTGGAGGATGAAAGTGGACATCGCCGTTGATCCCATGATGCCTCTGGGCTCCAGGGCCAGGCTGGTTGGGCCTCTTCACCAGGACCAGCCCAAAATCCTGACCCAAATGGAACCAATTCCACAGAACGCCATGGGCAAACCCAACGCGAATGATGCCCAGGTGCTCATGTGGCGGCCCAGAAGGGGAACGCCGTTGGTTGTGATCCCCTCGAAGTAGCTGGTTCAGGGAAAATTAGTGTGGATAGAGGATAGTCCTTTCCACTGAGTTGGTTTTTGACTCAACCCTTTTCAGGAAATACAGTATATCTACAGCAGGGCAAGCGGAACGTGACAGCTGAGAGTTCTGTTGGTGATATAATGAGCGCCCCAGCCCGATTTGTAAGGCCTTGTCCACGCTAATATGGATCCATTTGAAAACACATAAGTCGTTTCTGTTGCTGTTTCGGCCTTCCATCCTTCCATCTTCACGTTTTAATATCAATGTTCTTCTGATCACAGTGCTGTTACCAACCATTCGTGAACTTTTACTGAATACCTGTATCAGGGCCAATACGGGTCTCAACCGCTGGATTGTTATTAGATTGGATCAGACATACACTATATGGTAAAAAAGTATGTGTACACCTGACCATCTCAACCATATGTGCTTGTTGAACATCCCGTTCCAGATTTATTTCTCCATTTGCTGTTATAATGCGCTCCACTCTTTCTTCTGGGAAGGCGTTCCACTAGATTTTGGGGCGTGGCTGTGGGGATTTGTGTTCGTTCAGCTACAAGAGCGTTAGTGAGGTTGAGGTCAGGTGCTGATGTTGATGTGAGGAGGCTCCAGTTCCAGTTCATCCCAAAGGTGTTCAGTGGAGTTGAGGTCAGGGCTCAAGTTCTCCTCGAGTTCTTCCAACTGTAACACACCATATCTTTCTGCACAGGGGCAATACCCGTGCTGGAACAGGTTTGGGGCATGTCAGTTCCAGTGAAGGGAAATTGTAACGCTACAGCGTACAGAGACGTTCTACACAATTGCGTTCTTCCGATTTCGTGGCAACGGTTTGGAGAAGATGGTCGGGCGTTCACATACGTTTGGCCATATAGTGTATTTTTTCCACTCTACTGATATATTCTACTCCATATTTTACCCCATTATGTTGACTGACACAACGCAGGTCTTGCAGGTGCCCACAGGACAGAAATTGAACTCTGAAAGCAGAGTGCTGATACTGGTATATTTTTAGAAAATAGAAAAAGTTGGGTTAGTGCGTTACTTTCCACAGTATGATGGACGTCGGAATCTGTGCTAATCTGCAGGCATTTTTTTTTTCAGCTGCTCCAGATTGGTGCAACAGAACAGAACAGCATCCGCCCCTATCATCAGGGGATCTTAAGTCTTAAGAATCTCACCGATTTCATGGCCATTTGTGGCCAGGAGTCCGACAGACTGACCAAAACGGGTCGTGCTGTCTGGCTGCTAGGGATGGCACGCTCTCTCCCGGCTCTCGATCAGAGTAACGCTAAGCAACCGGTCAGCTGAGTCCGTAAGCTCGTGTATGCCGAAGAGTGTAGAGAGCGCTTTCCTCCAAGTGTTCCTGTCATGTAGCATGAGCAGCAGTCCGAAAACATGCAGTGACTAGCTTAACATGTCTTGGAAGAAGCACATGCTAGCCTTCACCCTTCCTGGTTGGTAGCTGTTGTATGGTAATGAAGAACGAGCTAGTGGGCTGGAATGGGCTAATATCCAAATTGGGAGAAACTGGGGTTAAAACAACAACAGTTCGATGAAAAACAAATGTTGATGCGCAACGTTCTGATCCTGAAAAACAAAGCTTTCAAATGTATCCAATCCATATTAGTGTGGCAACCATTCCAGCGTTCTGGGGCCAAACTTTCGAGAACAACAGACAGGACCACTTGCCTTAATTCCACACTACTGCCTTTGACTGGACAGAAGGGGCCAATGAGGCACGGAAAACGCGACGTACGGACCGGTGAGCCGCCTTAAAACCAGCTCACAGAACAGTACAGAACGGGAACGCGATACTTAAAGTGGGAATTGTCCAGAAAAAAAAAAGAGAGAAAGAGAGAGAGAGAGAAAAGGATTGATGAGTTGTGCTTTGAGGTTTGGTTCTCACTGTTGATACAACTTCATGACAGAATGTATTGATTTGTATTAGAACACGTTTTCTCAATAGAAAAGAAGAGAAGCCGTGATGGAACGCATTCAGGATGGTGTTTAAAAAAAAATACCCTGGCGCTCTAGGCCAAACGTTACACACGAGTCACAGCCTAACTCCTCTTTCATCCAAACAATTGTGCGATGATATTGTAACGGAGAGGAGAGCTACAGTTCGGTTTCGGTGCTGTTCAGGAAAACCAGCAGAACCTTTTTAAGACAGTCCCCGATCGCAGCGGTTTGAGAGCTGAGCAGTAAAATGAATCAGCGTAAAAGATCGTACACGTTTTATACCGGGCTTTGAGGACACGTTTTTATGCACGTAGTTTAAAGGTTAAAGCACGTAGGTTGCTTCCTTTGATCTCGTTTTCGTTAGAATCCCTGCACTGGTTCGATTTTATGACACAGACCTGCCAGCCTCCGCGCGTTCAACCTTCACGCCACTGGAACGATCGGCACACGCGTAGGTGGTTTGAACTCTCCGATTTGAACGGACACCCCTGGAAGCCCCGCCCCCTTCCTCCCATAAGTAAGGTGTTGACCCGGCGCTCGCTCCATCGACTCGATTTTCCCGCCCGAAAGACGTACAGATGTAGCAGTCCTGATTTCTGTCGAGGGAAATGGAGAACGTTTTGGAGTTCGGTGCGAAAAATGAAAATCGATCGACGGTTGTTTCAGTTAAGGCGAGCACGCTCGCGTCGCACCTCCGGGGTCGAAGGTTCGAACCACGCCTCCGCCGTGTACGCGCGGAGCTCGCATGTCGTCTCCGTGCTGCGGGGGTTTCCTCCGGGGACTCCGGTTTCCTCCACCAGTCCAGAGACATGCGTCGTAGGCTGATTGGCGTATCTAAAGTGTGCGTAGGGTGTGAATGTGTGTGCGGTTGTACCCTGCGAGGGTTTGGCATCCTGTCCAGGGTGTGTCCCCTGCGACGACCCTGGGATAAGCAGTGCGGATAATGGCTAGATGGATATATGTATGTTTAATAGTTAGTAGTTTATCAGTTATTAGGGACACACTGAAATTTCAGGCCCTGAAAGAGGGGAAAAAAATAATAAAAAATCCAACAAGAATGTCAACCATGTGAAAGGACCTCCCGGGAGGGGGGCTGTTGGTTAGCTACTGCATTTTTACTTTCCCTTTCCCAGGATTACTCATTATTCCCCTTCAAGGTTGGCAGGTCTGATTACGCTGCCCCAAAGCCCCAGACGTCCTCAGTCCTCAGTTCCACAAGAGCAGCGTTTTTGGTTTATTGCGCAGGCTAAGAACCAGGTGGTGGAGAAGATCTTCAGAATGGATTAGAAGGCAGAGCTCAGTATTTATTCAGGTCCTCAAACAGCAAGTGTGCGAGTCTGTGTAAGATAATTACTCCTAGAAAGAAAGGAATGCGTGTCGCTTCAGTATTGATTCAAGAGGGCGAGAGCGGGGTGGGGGGGGGGGGGGATGCAGCGCTCGGGCTCTTTCACCTGAGAGAACCAACACACACAGCAAATCCCAGTGGTGCTCGTTAGTGAGACGGGAACCATTCCCACACACACACACACACACACACACACACACACACACACACACGGTGATAAATCAATGCAGCCTGGTGGTTTTATTTGATTTTTAACAGTGCTTTGATTCATTTTGGTTGTTCAATTTACACAAATACACAATTTTTAAACAACTTTGATTTCATTTCATGATTTTAAAATCACATTTTAATCCTCACCACAAGGAGAAGACGAGCGAGAAACGTTACAGTACTGGACTTTTTAATCGCATGTTCAAGTACCGGCACCTTTTTTAAAATGTATTATATATATATATATATATATATATATATATATATATATATATATATATATATATATATATATATATATATATATATATAAATATATATATAAATATATATATATATAAAGGTAAAAAAAAAAAAAGGTTAGTGCAAAAGTTTGCACACCCAGAAGACAAACGACTTTTGGCATAATTTTGTTGAAAGACAGTGGCACATCTGGACATTTCGTTTTTAACCGATTGGATGGTTACAGGTTCATTTTCACCCCATTTAAAAAAAAAAAAAAAAAAAAAAGAAAAAAAAAACTACTATATCTGATAAAAAAAAAAAATCTTTTCTTATTACGAATCAATCTACAAGCACGCAAGAAAAGAATTAAGAAAACACACACACACAAAAAACCCCACATCTCCGAAACATTCATAACGTAACGTAACTGTCCGCGGCATGAAACAAAATCCTCGTGTGCGTGTGTGCGCTAGAAGACATAAAAGCATACGTAAACAGACGTTCACTCAAAAAGAAAAAAAAAAAAGAAACTTTTCCGCAGCGACGAGCCGATTCCTACATCATACATGCAGTTATTCGAGATTTCTGTTTAAAAATATAATAATAAGTTGAAAATATTAGAGGATCTTTGCATATTTGCATAACGGCGTAACTCTTATCGTAATATATCCTGAGCGAAATGAAGCTGAACATAAACATGAACATTTACTGTAAATCTTTAGTCAGATTACGGGTCGAGTGCCATGAGCAGTGCATGTGTCTCCAAACTAGCGGGGGGAAAGAAAATGTATGCATCTTGTTGAACTTGGATCAATATAGTGTTCGAGTTGATTTAAAATAATGATAATAATAAATAAATAAAACATTTTTTTAAAAACTTCAGCAAAAACAAGAAGAACTCGACACCGACGGCTATTTTTTGGGAAAAAAAAAAAAAGATTTTCACCACATATGAGAGAGAGAGAGAGAGAGAGAGAGAGAGAGAGAGAGAGAAAAAAAAAAAAAGAGAGAGAGAGAGAGAGAGAGAAAAAAAAAAAAAAAAAAAAAAAAAAAAGAGAGAGAGAGAGAGAGAGAGAGAGAGAATGTTTAAAATGAGCAAAAATGATCTAACAAGACGTTTTCCCCCCAGGGGTGAAACGAGTAAAAATGTTTCATCTTATATTTGGTTTATTGTAATCCTATAATAGAAATTTCAACCATAAAGATATTTGCAGTTATTTATTTATTTGCAGTGCACCACAAACAGGTCCAGTGACTCTTGTTACGAACGCGTTTATCTGAAATACCCTTAAAACGTACTCGAGACCGGAACGCAGCCGTTAAAGGGAAACGATTTCGGATATTTTGAGCGTGCCGTGACCTCTGACCTCGTTTGGATCCGTTGCGAAATCTGCCGGTGACGACGATAATTCCATACCAATCTCGCAAACGTTCAAGCACTCGTTCTGGAGACGAGGATTTGATTGGTTCACAGGGCGTTTTTTTTTTTTGTTGTTGTTGTTTTTTTTTACAACAGATCCAAACAAAGCTCAAGCAAACAAATACCACAAACAAGTTTCGCCGATCGTTCATGTTTAATAACTGACCGATCAGGGTTGCCATGGTTTAAATTAGGCTACTAGTTTGTTTTTGGGAAATACCTAGACCCAACTAAAAATTCATTAGGCAGGTACCAAAAAAATAAATAAATAAATAAATTGTTTGTACCTGTGCTATTGAGGGAAATGAACGAAAAGGTCCCGAGCACTTCTCTAGTCCAGACCAATTATGAACTGGAGCGATGTAGCTGAGGTTGAGGAACTGTCCGCGTGTTCCTCGTTGTTTCTGTTTAAAACGTAAAGCTCTCTTTCCTCACGACGTAATTCTATCACGAGAAACTCTCGCGCCTCGTGAATGGGACAGGTGCTGCGTGCACATTGGCGTCTTCGCCATCGCCATCACGAATGTAATAATTTCTCGCTGGCTGTGGTATTAAGAGAGACTATCTCCGTATAAAGAGAGAGGGCGCTGTTCCCTTCTCGAGCGTCAGACACGAACGTCATCGATCGCTGACGGAGAGCCGTTTCAGCCGGAGTGAGTTCCTGAGCAATGATGATGCTACAGGACTGCGCCAAGCTTTTGCTGTGTCCAGAACAATAAAAAATAAAAAATAAAAACAACACTATGTCGAGTACACAGGAGTTTAGGTCACACCAAAAGTGGTTTAAATCGGAACACAGACCAAAATATTTAGAGCACTAAACAGATGCAAATTCCCAGGTGTCGCTGTGTTCGACCCCTAGGGGAACAAATATATTATTGGGCAGTTAGATCGTCAATGCATGGAAGAAAAAAAGTCATCTCAAGACTATTTTAACAACAAAAGGCGTCATCAGATTTGATCCGATTCAATTGAGGTTCGTTTTTGTCCGTCAAAGTTGAAATAAAAACCCGCAAACTGTCTCATCTAGACGCGACCCTAAACTCGGAGCGGCGTACAACTGAAGCCGACGAGGACGTGAAAGGTTTAAGTGGCTCTAATGAATCCGACTCTCAAAAACAAACCAGCAGACGTCGGTCCTGGAGATCAGGCCGAGGGATCCGAGCAATACGAAGGCGCTTCCTGAGCTGCGACGTGGCCGAGGTCGCTTTACTCGAGCAGTATAACGACCGAATGAAACAAAAAAGGTTTATTCAAGCTTTCCAAGCAACGTTGCACACTCGCACCGTTTTTAAAAACGATTTAAAATTTTTTTTTTTTAAAAGAACATTTAAAAAAATGTTTAAAAAATAATAAACAAACACGATGCCTCACCAGAGTGGGAATACAGCCATGGCAACAGCAGGTGATCTACAAAAGCCTTTAAAAATGTAATTAAGAAATATTACTTACATTTTTTTTTTTATTTAAAAAAAAAAAAAAAAAAAAAAAAAGAGCGCGAGCGCGAGAGAGAGAGAGAGAGAGAGAGAGAGAGAGAGAGTTCACCTGTAAATGAATGAAAAGTAAAAGAGAGATATCAGAGAAGAGTCAGCGCTGGAGTAATGCTACCTAATACAGTACACATTTAACAAACGAGTATGTTGGGGGTTGTGTAGAAGAGAGTGAGAGATAGAAAATACCACACACACACACACACACGCACACACACACCACGCACGAAAAATCCATTACAGGGCTGAAATCTGTGAGCCTTGCTCATTTTGTTTTTGTATTGACTGTTTACAATGTCCCCGTAAACAGCGTTCTCATTTTCTCTGCACTCGTGAAGCACTTTGGGGTGAAAACATCTTCAGGAGTGAGTGTTTAACTTTATATGAAATAAAATAAAAATAAAAAAAAGTAAAAAAAAAAAGAAAAAAAAAAAGAGTGAAATGAAAACCCGGCTACTGTGGTGGTCATGTTGCAGGAAGCAGGCGTGGGTCGATGTTTTCCATCAGCGGGGAATATCATTATTCACAAAGGTAGAGTCACGCACTCATTTGAGTTTTGGAGTACATAAGGAATTAAAACACTCGCCGTTGTAGGAAAACGAACAATCAGACGAAGCCGAGCTACTGTTCCCACCGCGAACTTGATTCTTTTTACGATAACCACGCGTTCCGAAGTGTTTTGTGAACATTAAAAAAAAACAAAATTATTTCATACAGAAAAACACGTGTTTGTATTTTTTATTTCATGAATCGATCGGTGCGTTTACACGGACGACGATACGAACCCGATTAAGACGATACTCTGATTAAGAAACTAGCATGTAAACAGAGATTATTGATGACCTTAATCTGATTAAAGTCATACTCGGAGTAAACACAGATGGAATGAAGACGTGTGGAGTATTCCTGTTTTAGTCGCGTTACAGACACGTACACACCTTAATCACACTATTAACGTCGTGGGAGAGTTTTCACCACATTGTGAGACAGGACACGTACACACACACACGGCAGCGCTCGACCGTTTGACTGCGAACAAGAGAGCACGGCTGCGTCCCAAACCGCGTACTTACCTGCTATACAGTAGGAGAAATACACGTATCTCGGCTACTATACAGACGGTAAGTACGCGGTTTGGGACGCAGCTCACGGCTTCAAGCAGTCGTCTATTCGCACGTACAGCACGACAAATAATCAACCGCACTTGACGCTTTCGTAAAATTTAAAATAAAAACACCCAAAACTGTATACGGTCCCATAACGAAGACCAACTGTACGTCGAGACGTGAAATTCTGGAGGGGACGTCGGACGGCGTGGCGCGGGGACGTAATGACGTGTGACGTTAATCCATCTGTGTTCTAGAACACGTCAAACCTGAACATAAAAGGAGTATTCTAAAAGCGACTCATGTAAACACCTTAATCAGAATATCATCTTATTCAGAATACGGTCCGTAATTAGATTAGTGCTGTCTGTGTAAACGTCGTCAGTGTGAAAAAGTCCATGAAACAAGCTCCTGTTCTCACTTAATGTCGTAGCAGCTATGAACAGTCTTTCCCGAGAAACAGCGAAGTCGTGTAGAACTCCTCTCTCTGTCCCAAAGATCTCAGAAAACTGAAACTTATTTAAACTTCGCACAAAGTTATAGAAGGGATTTATTTATCCATCCATCTTCCTCGCGTCGTCACTGGGGAGGTTTTTCCTCGCCGCCGTCGCCTCTTGCTCGCTCGTTAGAGACGAATTCACACATTAAACTTTCATATCAGGAATGTAAAGAGTTCTGTAAAGACGCTTGGTGACGGGTGTCCACTGTTAAAAGCGCTACACAAATAAAACAAGTGAACTGAACTATACGAGTCCCTAACGTTATCGATAATTAACCAGTACTCTCCCTACCGACCAATCAGACCCGAGATCTCGGCAGGCTATGACGCTTTACACGAGCGTCTACGAGGGACGGCGCCGAACGAAAGCGCCCACTGAAACCCCAGGTACGAATAATATGGAGTTTAAAAACCGTAATTCGATCATTTATTAAAAATATATATATAGTTTTTTTTAACTGTGGGATGATTTAGATGCTGAACTAGTGGCGATAAACGTCCGTCATTCGGTCATAAACTTCTCAATCGAATCCTTTCGGAAATTTGTTCACCAGGTCGATTTTATATCATTTAATTATTTCTTTATTTCGGCTTTTCTTTAGTCACATGACGAGAAATTTATGTGAATTATTTAATTCCTATTCTCACACACACACGTCCATACTTACTAAAATGATTTTATCTGAACTTCTCTTCAAGTTTGTGTAGAATAGAATAGAATAGAATAGAATAGAATAGACTCATTGCTGAGCCACAAGGCAGGAAACTGGAAAGAATTTGTTTGCATTCAGGTGCATGACATGGCTTTAAAAAAACCCCAAAAAAACAAAAAACAACACACACACACACACACATAGACACACAATCTTATATTATCATCTCAATAGATTGTCTGGATCGGATCGTGTCTCTCGCTCTCTCACTCTCTCTCCCTCTCACACACACACACACACACACACACTGAACTGAATGGCACTCCTCAAGTGCTTTCCTCAAGTACTTGAGTTACGGCGTTTATATCGCGACGGTTTTGTCATGTTCCGCGGTTTCCTCATCACGGACAGTAACGGTACAGGCTGGTTTGGCTCACCGCTGCTCTCCGCCTCCGATCTCTCGAACGAGCGAATGCTCTCGCTCGATATACGAGTCACTTCGGATATCATCGTCGTCATCATCCTCCTCCTCCTCCTCATTTTATTTCGGCGCTTCCCTCCATCTCTTCAGCTCCACCCTGGTCCTCCATCTGCTCTCTGCTGGCGTCCACGGCTTCCCGTCATGCTCGGCTCGGGTTGGACGCGGGTTTGCCTTCGTAGCCGTACAAGAACGTCGCGACTATGACCAACACGGCTCCCAGGAAGAAGATGCTACACAAAGGGGGAGGGGATCAATCAATAAATAATCACATGACACATAGGACCAATAAACAGGGAACCAGATTACTCCGATTTTACTTCCTCTCCACTCGTCATGTCAAGTCTTTTTCTTTCTTGTTTCCTTTGACTAATACTGGACTCAAATCTTTCACTTGAGCTGGACTCGAATCTGTACCTCGTCGGCTCGAAGTCCTGCAGCCAGAAGTAGGAAATGAGCGTGGACAGGATGATGGACAGCGACGTGGCGAAACCTTTCAGAATATTATCCGCGTATTTAATAACAGCGGCTATGACCAGACCTCCCAATGCCTGTGTGGGGGGGGAAGAGAGAGAAAAACGGACAAATATCACTACTATAGAATTAATACAGCACAGGACTGTACTTGTAGAGCCGATCGATTCAACGCCCAAAGAAAAGCGGCACCACAGAAATACAGATGTAGATTCAGATGCGTGTGGGCGGTGTAAATCGCACCTGTAATGAAACCACAGTCCAGGTGATGGAGTTGTAACCCTGGAGCATTCCGTGCTCCTTCACCCTCTCTCCGTCGTACAGCAGCATTCCAAACAGGCCGAAAACCAGACCAAACAGAGCTTTAGCACAAAGCACACACACACACACGGGTCAGGGTTTCTTAACCTCATCTCCAGCTCCTGATTTAACTCCTCACAGGTTTATATTAACACACGCGCTCTTATACGTCATTGTTCCCGTAGTAACAGCTCATTCACAGGGACTCGTGTGTCGAACGCCGCACGTACTCTATACCTAATAATAAACGGATTAACAAAAAGTTGTTTTTCAACAACAAAAACATTGCGCTGGAGAAGCCGGTAACCGAGGTTTCCAACACATTCAGGGGGGAGAGGGGAGAGGGGGAGAGAGGGGGAGAGAGGGAGAGGGGGCAAGGGAAAGAGAGGGAGAGGGAGAGGGGGAGAGAGAGACAGAGTGAGAGGAAGAGACAGAGGGAGAGGGGGAGACCGGGAAAGAGAGAGGGAGAGACAGAGGGAGAGGGGGAGAGAGAGAGAGAGACAGAGGGAGAGGGGGAGAGAGAGGAGAGACAGAGGGAGAGGGGGAGAGAGAGAGGGAGAGACAGAGGGAGAGGGGAGAGAGAGAGGGAGAGGGGGAGAGAGGGAGAGACAGAGGGAGAGGGGGAGAGAGAGAGACAGAGGGAGAGGGGGAGACCGGAAAGAGAGAGGGAGAGACAGAGGGAGGGGAGAGAGAGGGAGAGGGGAGAGAGAGGAGAGACAGAGGGAGAGGGGAGAGAGAGAGAGAGACAGAGGGAGAGGGGGGGGGAGAGAGAGAGACAGAGGGAGAGGGGGGAGACGAGAGAGAGGGAGAGACAGAGGGAGGAGGGAGAGAGGGAGAGACAGAGGAGGAGAGCAGAGGGAGAGGGGGGGAGAGAGAGAGAGAGAGGGAGAGGGGAGAGAGGGAGAAAAGAGGGAGAGGGGGAGACCGGAAAGAGAGAGGGAGAGGGGGGAGAGAGAGAGGGAGAGGGGGAGAGAGAGAGAGGGAGAGGGGGAGAGAGAGAGGGAGAGACAGGGGGAGAGAATGGGAGAGAGAAAGAGAGAAAAGAGAGGCTGGTGAGGGAGCGACAGAACTCTTGTTTCATGGAGGTTCCAGAACATTAAATGTAACTATAAATGGATAAAAAGTATAACGCGTCACTCTCCCTGAACACCGAAGTGAAGGATGTTGAAGTTTAAAAAGAAGAAAAGAAAAAAATCCACAAAAGCGCGTTCGTGTCGGGTAAAATCACTTCACTTCTGACACAATGAGCTTGAGGAACTGGTAATGTCAGCTTCACAGGTGCAGGGTTACTTCATCACCATGACAACAACTCGGGAAACTCAAGAAGTTACCATGACCACCATTAAAGATAACCTGAAATCAAGACTGACCTTTTTTTATATATATTTTTTTATACCTTCTTAGTTCATGGTCATATTGGCCTAAATCATACCCCCCATTACATAAGAATGCGAGTTTCCTTTACATATTAACTTTAAAAAAATAAAATAAAAACGTTACTGGCAAGTGCAATGACCTGAATATTTCACCATTAATGTTAACAGAATGCCTTGTAGGTTTTTATCAACTGCTATAAACACCGCATATATATTTTAATCATGACGGGTGTATGATGGAGTTTAAAGGGGTATGAACAGCATGTACAGGGCGTAGGAAGGCGGATGAAGGCGTGTACAGGGCGTAGGAAGGCGGATGAAGGCGTGTACAGGGCGTGGGAAGGCGGATGAAGGCGTGTACAGGGCGGATGAAGGCGTGTACAGGGCGTAGGAAGGCGTAGGAAGGCGTGTACAGGGCGTAGGAAGGCGTGTACAGGCTGAAGGAAGGCGGATGAAGGCGTGTACAGGATGTCGGAAGGCGGATGAAGGCGTGTACAGGGTGTAGGAAGGCGGGACGGGCGTGTACGGGTGTAGAAGGCGGATGAACGCTAATAGGGGTGTAGGAAGGCGGATGAAGGCGTGTACAGGATGTCGGAAGGCGGATGAAGGCGTGTACAGGGTGTAGGAAGGCGGATGAAGGCGTGTACAGGGCGTGGGAAGGCGGATGAAGGCGTGTAAGGGGGTGTAGGAAGGGCGGAAGGCGTGTACAGGGCGTAGGGAAGGCGGATGAAGGCGTGTAACAGGGCGTGGAAGGCGGATGAAGGCGCAGTAAGGGCGGATGAAGGCGTGGAGCAGGGCGAGGAAGGCGTGGAAGGCGTGTCAGGCTGAAGGAAGGCGGATGAAGGCGTGTACAGGATGTCGGAAGGCGGATGAAGGTGTGTACAGTGTGCGGAAGGCGGATGAAGGCGTGTACAGGGTGTAGGAAGGCGGATGAAGGCGCTGTACAGGGTGTAGGAAGGGCGGATGAAGGCGCCCAGGGTGTAGGAAGGCGGATGAAGGCGGTGTACAGGGTGTAGGAAGAGGGAAAGGTGTACACAGGGTGTAGGAAGGCGGATGGGCGTTACAGGGTGTAGGAAGGCGGCGGATAAGACGCGTGTACAGGGTGTAGGAAGGCGGATGAAGGCGTGTACAGGGTGTAGAAGGCGGATGAAGGGGCGTGTACAGGGTGTAGGAAGGCGGATGAAGGCGTGTACAGGGTGTAGGAAGGCGGATGAAGGCGTACCAGGTGTAGGAAGGCGGATGAAGGCGTTGCGTAGGTGTAGGAAGGCGGATGAAGGCGGTGTACAGGGTGTAGGAAGGCGCGGACAGCGTACAGGGTGTAGGAAGGCGGATGAAGGCGTGTACAGGGTGTAGGAAGGCGGATGAAGGCGTGTACAGGGTGTAGGAAGGCGGATGAAGGCGTGTACAGGGTGTAGGAAGGCGGATGAAGGCGTGTACAGGGTGTAGGAAGGCGGATGAAGGCGTGTACAGGGTGTAGGAAGGCGGATGAAGGCGTGTACAGGGTGTAGGAAGGCGGATGAAGGCGTGTACAGGGTGTAGGAAGGCGGATGAAGGCGTGTACAGGGTGTAGGAAGGCGGATGAAGGCCCAAGGGGTGTAGGAAGGCGGATGAAGGCGTTACAGGGTGTAGGAAGGTGGATGAATGGCGTTACAGGGTGTAGGAATGAGATGTATGCTGCAGTATGTGTAGGAAGGCGGAGAAGAGCGGGTGTATAAGGTGATGTAGGGCAGGGGTAGGGGGGCGTGATGAAGGTAGTAGGAAGGGGAGAAGGGGGTACAGGGTGTAGGGAAGAGGAAGGAGTGCACAGGGTTGGGAAGGGATGAATACAGGTGTAGGAAGGGTGATGAGAAGGCGGATGAAGGCGTGTACAGGGTGTAGGGAAGGGGATGAATGGGCGTACAGGGTGTAGGAATAAGGGGGTCAGGTGAAGGCTGGAAGGGTACAGGGGTAGGAAGGGGATGAAGGCGTGTACAGGGTGTAGGAAGGGGATGAGACGTGTACAGGGTGTAGGGAAGGCGGATGATTAAAGGGTATGGGTGAGGGGGTACAGGGTGTAGGAAGGCGTTGAGAGTGCGTGTACAGGGTGTAAGAAGGGGGGAAGGCTGTACAGGGTGTAGGAAGGCGGATGAAGGCGTGTAGCAGGGTGTAGGAAGGCGGGATGAAGGCGTGTACAGGGTGTAGGAAGGGCGGATGAAGGCGTGTACAGGGTGTAAGAAGGCGGATGAAGGCGTGTACAGGCTGTAGGAAGGCGGATGAAGGCGTGTACAGGGTGTAGGAAGGCGGATGAAGGCGTTACAGGTGTAGGAAGGAGGATAAGGCGTGTACAGGGTGTGGGAAGGGGATGAAGGCGTGTACAGGGTGTAGGAAGGGGATGAAGGGGGGCAGGGTGTAGGAAGGCGGATGAAGGCGTGTACAGGGTGTAGGAAGGCGGATGAAGGCGTGTACAGGGTGTAGGAAGGCGGATGAAGGCGTGTACAGGGTGTAGGAAGGGGTTTATGTGGAAGTGTAAAGCAGGAACGTGTCGTTCCGCTGCACTGAAGCAGAATAAGCGAATCTCACGCTCAGATTAAGCAGAAGAAACACAGGCAGAGCCTTTAAACCTCCAACAGCACACACGCCGTGATAAAAATATGCCTGACAGGACGACATTCTTCCTGACAAACTCACACACTCACACGGTGATTATGTCTCCGCTGGGAACAGTGTTCATTTAAGGAAGCACATGGAGAAACACAGTGGAGAAAAACAGACTTCAGTATAAGAACAGAGTTTTTATTTGAAATCTTATCCGTCTCTTCTCGTTTGCAAGTACGCAGTTCAATTTTATTGAGGTATTTAGATGCTGTAACACGATTCTGAAGCAGATTTTGGACCAACGTCAAGATGTCGAGGACAACCCTACTATTATTATTTTATTTTATTTTTTTTTAACGGAACAAGAAATAAAATTCTTTTGTTGATCAGATGATGGAGTAAGATCTCGTGAAACCCCTGAATTCCAGATACGCACACGGTGAGAGGAAGACACAACGGCTACGATCCGTCTGGGAGTCGACTCTTCTCGGCGAGCCGAACCAAACGAATCGACTCACTGCGAAGAGTCGAGATTCCGATCGCTTTTTCTTAGCGTTCGTTAATCACGAAACCACTTATTTATTTAACACCCGCATTTGGTTGGGTTTTTATTTATTTATTTATTTATTTATTTATTTACTACGCCCATAGACGCCCTTCATCAAATAATGAATTGCATTTAACGACCACACCATTGCCACCAGTATATTATCAGAATCAATAGTACTAAAGGTTGTTGGTATATGGATCTCCATCTCATACGCGCACACACACACACACACACACACATACAGGGACTGACCGAGCTGGATGTTTCTGACCCACACACTCTGCTTGCTCTCTTTGAGGATTTTCTCAAAGTAAACCCCAGCAAAGCCGCTGGAGCAGCAGGCCACCAACACGGCCACCAAGCCCACGAACGGAGACCCCGTTGCGGGCTCCTGCTTCTCGGAGGAACCTGGAGAGTCAGTGGGCCACTGCACAACAACACACAAACACACAATCACAAACTGTTCATCTGCTCACAAACAGCGAAGGCATCATAAAACCCCACACTCTCATGACTCGGGGACGACGACATCATTCGGCTAACGACACTACTACGCCTCGTAATAGAAGGGGAAATGACCGGAATGTACCCAAACAGATCAGTCGAGCTAGCTGCCTAACGTTAATCCTCGACTCGATTGGAAACACTTCGCAGGTGGGGAAAATAAAGCCTTTGATAAAACACACAAAGTCGAGATTACTACTCCTTATACAATCAGACCGACACTAGAGGATAAAGTCGGCGTGTTTACCTGCACAAGAGCTACTCCGGTCATCAAAATGATCAGCGAGAGCCACTGATAGAGACCGAGCCTGCGACCCAACATGGAGACAGAAAACAGCGCCGTGGTGAGGATCTTCAGCTGGTAGGTCACCTAAAATGGGAGGGAGCGAAGGGGCGTGATGCAGAAGTGAAGAACGGCCCGCGGAGGAAAAGGTACTCGTGGCACTGTTGAATAAAACCACTGGTAGATTGCTGCGCTGCTAAATGCTACAGCGTGATAAACGGAACTGCTTCATCACAGCATCCCATCATCGATCATTTTCCTGGAACAGCGTGACACTGTCGTGTTTTAATCCTCAGTTAGCTTCGTCACTTGTTACGCGTCGCGACCGTCCAACACACCTACTTCTTTGCTTAAAATAAACAGATTAACAGTGGTGGTATCATCATCATCATCTAGGAATTATTAGAATTAAAATCATATAAACACGGTTTTTAAAATTTGACCGAAATATGTACACGTAGAATTTTGCGTAAGATTACCATCAAGGCATTTTCCAAAAAAAAAAAAAAAAAACCTATTTATTTATTTTTTTACAAGCCCCGCCTCCTGTGAAGTATAACGACCAATGATGAGACACGCTGATGAACTCTGTGCAGCGATAACAGTAATAATTGTCATTTTAATGACAATAATAAGGCAATTGCCGTGGCGAATGTTTACACGGCGTGGCCTTCTACACGTGAGGATTTTAATAGCAGCCCCTGAGAAGTGCCACACATCGAACATTGTGTTAACGGCTCCGCCTCTACGCTTTAATTACACGTTTCTTTGCAGATTAATTAAGATGCTGTCACGCAGGGGGTGAAATGGAGAGCGCAGCTGGTTCTCAAGGAGAAAACACCCACATACTGAGCTAATATTACTGCCAGAAAGCAGCATATGCATAAAGTACTGTTTGTTCGGGGTTTATTATTATTTTATTTTTTTTTAATAGGTTTTGATGACTATTAATCATCCCTAGCTCAGAATATAAGTACTGATGGAACAGAGGAATGTATAAATACATCGAAGGATGAATGAGTGAATAAATACCGTACACGTATGGATTGGCAGATGTATTAAACAAAGGGTGTATGCACGCATGAGAGGATGGAGGACATGGAAGATAAACAGCTAGGTGGACTGATAGATGGATGGATGGATAGACAGGAGGAGGAATACATGCAGGTAGGTATGTGTGGATGGATGGATAGATGGACGAATAATGCGCATATGGACTGGATGGGGGGATTAGTAGTGCCTACTCAACGTGTCTCGAGGTCCCTTTCCAGAACCTTCACACTATCTGTTCCTCAACGAACTTCCAACCTCAATCCGGACCGCAGAATCTCTCACCATCTTCAAAAAAACAACTAAAGACCCGACTCCTCCGGGAACCAACTCCTAAAAATCATTTTTTTTTTTAAAATAAAGAAATAAATAATTAAAAATAATAATAATTGCACTTACACCTCTACTCTGTGCACTTTGCTTCCTCTGGAACTCAATTAACGGATCTTGAATAGTAGCACTTCTTGTATTGTTCTCTGCTTGATATATCGCTTCGGTTGTATTTTTTCTCATTTTGTAAGTCGCTTTGGAGAAAAGCGTCCGCTAAGTGAATAAATGTAATGTAATGTAATGAATTGGGTGAATGGATAAATGAGAAAAGAGATGTATAGAGTGGATGAAATGCAAGAAGAGCATATAGTTGGATGAGTAAATGGGAAAATAACGTGAGAAATGAATAGATGGATGGATGGATGGATGGATGGATGGGAGGATGAATGAAATGTGAGATGTTTACACAGATGTATGAATGAATACACGTGTATATACAGACGGATGGATGTTCAGATCTTCTCCTTCCACTACCTGGTATGTAGCAGCGTCGAGGTTGGAAAGCGCCAGGTACAGCAGGTTGTTCTGCAGCGTGTAGATTCCTGAGGGAATGGCCAGCTTCAGCGTCTCCACTGGCTTTCGGAGGATCTCCTGTCTGAGGACGCTGCTCAGAGCACGTACGCTGTAACCTGATCGTCACCACACGCCAAGGACAGAGACGAGACGAGACACAACTGACGGTCAGATAAATATTAAACGTAAAGCTCACGAAACAGCAGGGAATCATATCTCACTGACCTCAGGAACGAGAGAGAGAGAGAGAGAGAGAGAGAGAGAATCTACATAGAGAACACGGCGATAACAGGATTATGTTTTTATCGTTACATGAGCTCAAGCATCTGTTCAAGTCCAAGTGAAGGAGGCGTGGCCTCTGTATCAGTCAGTCATAATAAAGTAGGTGCGACCTCTGTGTCTGTCAGTCGCAGGGAAGGAGGTGTGGCCTGTCTCTAACTGGCAGCTCTTGTAAAGGAGGTGTGGCCTCTGTCAGAACCAGTGAAAGGGGCGTGGCCTCCAAATCAGTCATTCCTAGTATAGGAAGCATGGCTTATGTGCCGGTTAGTCTCAACAAAGGAGGCGTGGCCTGTGTATCTGGTATTTCTAGTGAAGGAGGCGTGGTCTCTGTACCCGTCAGTCCTAGTGAAGGAGGCATGGCCTCTGTACCAGTCAAACCCAGAGTAGGAGGTGTGGCCTCTGTACCTATCAGTCTCAGCGCAAGAGGTGTGGCCTCTGTACCTATCAGTCCCAGCGCAAGAGGTGTGGCCTCTGTACCTATCAGTCCCAGCGCAAGAAGTGTGGCCTCTGTACTCATCAGTCCTAGTGAAGGAGGCATGGCCTCTGTACCAGTCAAACCCAGCGTAGGTGGTGTGGCCTCTGTACCCATCAGTCCCAGCGCAAGAGGTGTGGCCTCTGTACCCGTCAGTCCTAGTGAAGGAGGCGTGGCCACTTTCAGTCAGTCGTAGTGAACGAAGTGTGGCCTCGCAAAACCCAAAGCTAGAAATCTTTTCCAATTACCCTCGAACCTTTTGCACGATACCGATCCGCATTCGAATCGCATTAAAGCCGACGCTAGATTGTATTATACAGAAAGATTATGTCGTTGAAGTGTCTCTCATATACCTCAGACCATTTCAGAAGGTCAGAACCACCGCACCGGCTGCAGCCGAGCCGAGACGGAGCTGTGAACTTACTGTGCTCTTTGAAGACGAGGCAGACGCAGGTGAGGATCTTGAGCACCTCGGCCAGCACCACGGCGGAGGAGGCGAGGTAACGCGGCCCGTCGGCCTGCAGCGTGCGCGAGTATCGCATGGTCAGCACCAGAGTGGTCGTCTGGAACACCAGCACACCCAGAGAGAGGTACTTGAGCCGTGCCGACGTCATGGCGTAACGATGCCTCAGGGCCGAGCTGAACCGCACGGGAAAAGAAGAGGACGAGTGAGTGGAACTGAACTGGACTTAACTACGATGATCACAAATTCACACAAAACAGCCCATAATACTCAATTAAATGGAGTCAGGAGCAGGTTTACTGCCGTGAAGCCCTACACTAGCGCTGGAGAAAACAGCCACCATGATCAAATCAAGTGATCTCAATATAAATACACCTGTTCCTTCAGGGTTTCTTACAGAACATACCTAAACAAAAAAAATCTAACTAAGAGTAGGAGTAGCTCGTCCACCCAAAGACAGAGAAGCTAGACCTAGAGGTCAAAGGTAACTCTGGAGAGATCCACGAAAGAGGTTCTCCGGTCCGACGAGACCATAATTCAACTTCCTGGCATTGGCACTTCCACGTTCGGTGCAAACGCGACATCCGAGAACGGCGCCCCCACTCGGTGAAGCACGATGGCGGTAGCGTCGTGATACGGGGACGCGCAGGGACTGAGGAATCCGGTCGGGGTTCGTCGAGGAACAAGACGGACAAACAGCCAAAGCTACGCCGGAGTGATTCGAAACCCGGAAGATCGGATCGAGTCGCAAAACGCTCTCGTCAAAAACAAAAAAAAAAAAAACGTTTAACGAACCTCCCTGTCGCGATCAGACGCACCGGGCTGAACTCAGCGCGAAGAAGCACTCCATTTTGTAATCTGCTTTTCATTTCTACATCGTCTGGAAGGAACATGACGTAATACGCTCGCATTGTACTGAACACACCCACACACACACACACACACACACACACACACACACACACACCTGTCTGACACCACGTTCCTCTAAACCCTTTGTGTTTGAAAGCAAGAAAGGCCACAATACCTTTACTATAACAATCGCCGAAGGAGTTCAGCACCACATGAAGAATTACAAATCATTACAAGTGACGCCAAACGACAATTTCTCCCAATTTAAAAAAATAATACATAAAAAAATGTAAATATATATATATATATATATATATATATTTACGCATTCCTGCCAATCTTACCTTACTATACTCTGAGAAGGCTTGAAAACAACGAGGTCTGGGGGAGGAGTTTGGTTTGGTTTGCGGTGGGGTGGGGTGGGGCGAACAAAAAACCCTGACCTGAAACTTTATATGAATTCCTAACACTTTGGTATCATTTCCCCCGCCCCCACTGAGGCTCTGTACAACGAGGACACGGAGATTATGTACCAGGATGTAAACCTTCCACTGACCGCGCCTTCAACCGCGGAGAACAAAAAAACTAAACAAACAATAAGTAACTCGTTACCGGAGACGGAGACTCGCAGAAGCCGACTTGTCCCGTGTTTGCACAGTGAAACCTACTTTTTTTATTTGACATAATAGACACGTAAGCACATCCGACACACACACACCTTACAGGCATTACAGGCATTGACCAAGCAACCAGCTCTTAACGTCACTGAACTGTGACATGAAAGAAAGTCTTGCTTCAGATAAACCCCCAATGTCTTACACCACGACGAGCGATCGCGGTTCAGCAGCAGGGTCGCTCGCCGTAGCTCAGTCGTCTGAAGGCGTGCGCTATTCTTGCGCAAGGCTAACGATAAACGGATTTGAAAGGGAAAGAAGAAAGAAAAACGCGTCTCGTTTTGCGATTAGAAAAGGGCGTGAGCGTGTGTAACGCGGCTGTTAGGAGCTGTCGGGAAAGAAGGAGTCTCCAGTGTCGGCGCTTCGTGACGGTCGGAGGTCAAGCTTTCCGACGTCTTCAGGACGGAGGCGGTCCCGCTCCGTGGTTTCTCCGTAACGTGATCAGCGGTGGGTTTGGGGTTTGGTCTGAACTTAGAAAAGTAAAAAAAAAAAAAGGTCGGTGAGGGAACGGACGTCCAGCTGCGAAAACACGACGCGACACTAAACGTAACCCTAAAGGGATAAAAAAAAAAACGTACTTAATAAAAGGATTGGAACCTGCTGCGGTGTAAGAGGAATAAAAGACGCCAGGACGGGCGGTTCTCGGAAAACGATCCCGTTCCGAGTGGTCCCGGTGACGCCGCTTCTCCAAACCGGCCCGCTGGTGATTAGTTCCTGACGACCGCACGTCCCCGCGCGTTTCGTTTCTTACTCGACGTCTAGACGGCGACTGGAATTTTAGACCGGACGTGATCGGTCGTCTGCGAATGCCGCTCGCAAGGCCTCTTCCTGAGAAAGCAGGTGGTTTGTGACGGGACGGACCGGACCCCGTCTAGAGAAAGCCAGAGACGAGTCACACACCGCCGACGAAGTCACGTCCTGCCGCTCCGAACGCATTCCAGAGGTCACGTTTCTCGACATACCACAGTACACACCAACCTTACACGTTTTAAATACCTTCTACAACCCGAGTGTCGGTACTGCCGACGCCTTTCCAGCGGAGGTTTGTGGAAGGAGTCTCCAGTGCCAGTGCGTCGTAACAGTCCGAGGTCGAGCAGAGACGGACGAGAGTACACTTTGATTTTCCGAGAGGAAAAAAAAGAGACAGGGTGGGGGAGGGGAGAGAGAGCTGGGGGAAAGAGACGACGGTTTGTCGCGGCTAGAACGCGCTCCGTGGACGTTAAACGTCGCTATAGACGGATAAGAAGCGCGACGTGTCGCTCGTTGATGAACACGGATCGTGATCGCGGGTAGATCCGTGCGGTATAAGAGGAATAAAGCAGCGCAGGACGTGCTGGTGTTGGAGAAGTCAACATCACACCATCCATGGTTGTCGGTTGATTGTTTTCCTGTAACAGCACAACACAGGGTGGTGGTGGTTGTTTGGTGGGGGGGGGGAGGGGGGGTTATGGTTTAAAGTGACACTTTCAAAGCCTGACTTTCTCCTCCATTCATCTGCAGCAGATCCCAGTGAAGATCACAGCAGGTCTGATCGACATTACTAATCAAGGTCTCTCTCTCTCTCTCTCTCTCTCTCTGTGACACAGAATGTAGGGAATGAACTCACCCAGAGACAGACGAGGGAAGACTTCTTCTGCTAATCCGGAAGTAAATGACTGAAGAGCAGGATGTGAACAAACCCCAGGTTTCCTCCTGACCCCGGAGGGGTGTAAAGTGTTGACTGGAGGGTGAAGGAAGGAATGGAGGGATGGAAGAGGAGATGAAATGAGTGTGTTAATCTGCAGTGTGGATCTCTGTGCCTCTGCTCCAGGCTGCTGTGTTGCTCAGACACACGCGGACGCTAATCTCACTTCCTGTACTGAATGCCTCCATTTTATTCGCTTCCTGATTGGATTCTCGGAGGTTTGAGAGTGTTTCCTGGAGGAACGTGAAGCTGAGCGCTGGGTTTATAAACTGCAGCTCTCTCTCTCTCTCTCTCTCTCTCTCTCTGTGTGTGTGTGTGTGTCTGAGACTTCCTGGTGTTTTTCCATTCATGTTCATTGCGGCTCATTAGCGCCACCCGCTGCTCCGGAGGCAGGCCGAGTCCAATCCGGAAGTTGTAGTGCACTTGGTAGGGTGTAGGGTTTTTAAGGCATTTCTTATATCACAGTATCACACTGGTTCTTACATGAACTTATA
>CM022776.1:17469610-17502110 GCA_012411365.1 Ameiurus melas
CTCCTCCGCCGCTGAAATACCGCACCGCGTTAATTACTGACGGTTTAACCTCATCACTAACTTTAGGTTTTGAACTCTCTTCTTTTCCATCGTATACGATTCGACTTAAACGTCGCAGATAACGAACTAATCACAGACCGGAGGAAAACAAAAAAAACAAAAACAAAAGTGCAACACTGATTTCACGCTAACGTCCTCGCGCTCGCATCAATACGATCCGCAGTACGATCATCGCCATCAACAGGCAAATCGCCGACACTCCAGGTCCGGCTTCTGGGCGTGGCCTGTCTAGCTATTTAAAAAAAAATAATAAAAAAATTACAATAACTTCAACAATCAATATAAATGTAGTCTACTTGTACGACAGCGCTGCTGATTTCTGGATTCTGATTGGTCAGAAGGTGGCGTCGAGTAATTCATTTTCTACAACAGCGGCTCTGATAGTAGCGCAGCTTTACTTACATTAAGGTGCTCGTCAGCTCGTTATATTCATTGATACGCAATATCGTCTCTATAGTAACAGCTCGTTCACGGGGACGTCGCAGGTACGACGGACAATCATCCCACGTGGGGAAGTTTTCTGTAAGGAGACGTTTATGCAAGGAAGGAAGGAAGGAAGGAAGGAAGAGGAAGGAAGGTGTCGGCGCTCGGGCTGTAACGGGAAAGAACAGAATTTCTTTCTGTGGTTTTGTGGTTCCTCAGTAACACGAGACATTTCTTTAAAAAAAAAAAAGGTGAAATTTTTTTTTTAAAAAGGCATAAGGAAGAAAACATTTCTTCGGAGTGGTTACATTGACTCCGCTTCATCACGTCACCCCGGAGTTGATTATTTTCCTACAACAGAACGACACGGGGCGTTTAGCTCCTTTACTGCTCTCTAGGTTGGGAAATATCGACGTCGATCAAACCAAACAACTCGGTGGGTTTTGGGTATTTCTCATGGATCTGTCGCTTGCTAGTGTGAGAAAGAAAAAAAAAACGCAATCAAGGGATTTCCGTCTCCAAATACACACACACACACACTTGAATTTGGCAGTTTCTCCTGAACAGAGCACAGTTAGTGATCATCATCATCATCATCAGCGAACGCTCATTTCACACACGAGGCAGTCATTTCCCTACAGTGGATCACAATCTCAAGGCCATCAACATATCACAAGAAAGCAACATCTCCGTTAGAAACCAGAGCGAGGTTAAATCAGAGCCCACGTCGTGACACCGAGACGGCTAGACCCGAGCCAACAGGCCACGGAATAACTCTACCAAATAAAACGAGGACGCTAGCGACAACAGAAGAGAATTACTGAGAATTACTGCTGTAACTGAGACAAAGGAGACGCGACACTGCGAGACAGGTTCAGGGCGTGCACAAAATAGATAGAATAAAATAACACAACAACAACAACAACAACAACAAGACAAGGCAGTTTTAGCTCAAATGTAACCATGACCCATTACATAAAAAAAAAAAATGACAATGGTTAGTCATTAACGATATATAAGCTTTGGAACAGCAATATTTATTAAAAAAAAAAAAAAAAAAGAGCAGGAAAGCAAAGTGGTTGCACTTTATTTAAGATCAGATTTCCTTCAAGGTTTTAAAGAAAAAATGGCCGACAAGTGGAAACGCTTAAGTCCAGCTCATCGTCTTTGCGCTTGCTTTTTTTTTTTCTTTTTCTAAACGATTGTCCACAGACACCGAGAAAAGGCTGATTCGCTGACGTAATTCATCGGTAGTCCTCCGTTTGCGCCGTTTTTACACTCGTCTCACGCGTCTAAAGGACGGGGACGATATAGATAGAAACGTATACGGATTGTCTTCACAGAAACGCCTTTGAAATATTTATATTTGTTCCCCGTATAAAAGGTCCGACATGCAAATCGATGATTTCCCACGATCCCCCAGCCCCCGAGCAAGCCCCACTGGTATAACGTAGCTGGAAGCATGGTTACCCGGACACACGTATTTGACCACACAACTTCTTTCCATGGTCCGATCCAGATCCAGATCCAAGACCTACGACGTGAGCAAGTGTAAACAGGGTTTTGAAGACTTTGTCAGTCCCGAGCATCAGGAGAACGCTTCATTCTCCAGATCACTGGATTGGAGGGTTACCGATTGCATATAAACACCACTGGTAGGTGACTATCTGCATAGTGTATAAAATAAAAGACAGAGCAGTGTGTATGAAGAGAGAGAGAGAGAGAGAAAGATAGAGACTGTGCATCTCTTAAAGGTCCAGAAGATAGATTTATGCTGATAAAGCTCCATTTAGGAAGTTAAATTGCATAGAACCACCACAGTCGGGTTAAGACACAGCGACGAGCAGTTCCTTGGCGTTATTACGCGTACACGCTGCTGCAGGCTTGCTGCTGTGGCGCCGGCTGCGTTGGCTGCGAGGGCTGTGGCTGCAGCAGAGGAGCCTGCTCTGGAACGTGAGTGTGTGCGTGAGGGTGCACGGCATGTGTGTGCAGCGCGCCATGCGGGCTTGTGGTTACGTCGGACCAGTCTGAATGCGAGTGAGGCGACGACGAGGAGGACCAGGGATCGGGAGACTCGGGCGATGGCGTCAGGTACGGGTGCTCGCTAGAGGGTGGAGCTCCATGACCTGGGGTCGTGACCTCAGAGCCCTGACCTGGGGTCGCTACCGCTTCTGACCCGGCACCGCTGGCGTAGCTGCGGTGCGAGGGAGGAGTCGGGTATTTATCCACAGGGCTCTGCATTTGCTGGTGGTACGGGGTCACCTGCCTCACCTGCGGCTCGGCGATGTTATGGGCGTGGCCGTGCAGGTGCGGGATGCCGTGCTGTAGCCCGGGCTCCTGCATGGGGTACATCAACTCCTGGCCACAGTGCATGTGGTTAAGGCCCTGGGTCTGGGTTTGACTCACTTGCATGGCCCCCTGCTGGTTTGGTTTGAGAAGTGCCTGGTTTCTGGAGGCCATCATCTGGAAGGTGACGATCGACGGAAGCTGCTCTCGGCTCACGGAGACGTTCACGGGCCCCAGGATCCCCGAGCCGTGATGGTGCTGCGGCAGGCCCGAGTGTGCCGGCGCCATCTGGTGGGAAATCATGTGGCCGAAAATGTGGGGGGATGCGTAGCCGTGCTTAGCCACACCCACCCAGCTCTGCTGCTGCCCCAGCATGTGGCTGACGGGAGGCAGGAAGGGGCGGGTCGAGGGGCTGGTCATCAGCGGAGGCGATTTGGCCATGTTGACAACTCCTGCGGCATCCGTCGTGTACGAATGCGGCGATTCTAGCGAATCCACCGGCGACATCGTGACCGAACTTTCTGAAAGAGCGCCCGTACCGGCGGCCGTCACGCCCTTGGTGCCGTTAGTGTTAGCGGTCGCGGTTGCTATGTTGTTACCGCTGGATGCGGCCAATCCTGTCGCTTCTCCACCGGCTGGTTTCTTCCTCCGTTTTGACTTCATCTCCTTCAGATCTTTGACTCCGCCCCCAGCGCCATTAGGGCCGGCGAGTTTGGCAGCCCCGCCGCCACGCCGGGTCTTCTTGTTTTGCTGTCCTGGTCGCATGCCAATGACCCCGTTACCGGTGCAGACCATGGAGGGGTGTCCACCCCCACCGTTTCCTACATGGTTCGATCCAGAATGCGGGCTGTGCACCAGATTGTACTGGTCGAGCAGCCGAACGATGTCGTGGTGCATGCGTTCCTGAGCCGTATCGCGTGGCAACCGGTCCAGGTGATCAGTGATGTCACGGTTGGAGTAGTGATCCAGGAGGACCTGAGCCGCCTCGAAACTGCCTTCGCGCGCCGCCAGGAACAACGGTGTCTCCTCCTGAACAAAAAAACCAAAACAAACAAAACTCAGAATCCAACAAAGCCCTGCTGATTTTGGTAATGTTTGGTGTTTACAGGCTGACTGGCACACAGACGCTCACCTTGTTGTCCTGCATGTCTCGATTGGCGCCGTTCTTCAGCAGCACCAGCGTGGCCTCCACATTGTTCACGGCAGCAGCCCAATGCAGAGCCGATTTACCTGTGCAAATTATTACCTCACCGTCAGTTTACATTATTCAGAAGATAGATCCAGTGAGTGTGTGTGTGTGAGTGTGTGTGTCCTACCGTGGTCGTCCACAGCGTTTACATCGGCGTGGCAGTGCACCAGCTCCTCCACCATGCCCTCCACGGCCAATCTGGCTGCCAGGATTAAAGGAGTCGTTCCATCGTTCATCCTGGAATCCAGCTCCGTGGCGCGATTACGTATCAGGATCTAAAACGGAGTGGGGTGGAAAAGTAAGTAAACAGATGAAAAAGTCTTCGTGTTAGCTCGTGTTCTTCGAAGGCCTTTCTCGAACCTGGAAGACTCCCTGTGCGTCGGCGGCGATGGCCGCGTGCAGCGGCGTGCGGCCCATGTTGTCGTGAGCGTTGGGGTCGGCGCCGGCGTCCAGCAGCCTCTTGGCGGCGTCGGCGCGGGCGTAGCGGGCGGCCAGGTGGAGAGCCGTCTCGCCCGTGCGCTCTGTCTGTCCGTTGAGCGTAGCACCCTGGGAGATCAGGTCGCTGATGATGTTCGTGCCTGGCTCGTCGGCGCCGCTCTCCTCCTCCTCCTCGGCTAAGACGCTAACGCACTCGGGACTGCTGCCGCCCCGCAGAGACGCCAGCATCAGAGGAGTGAAACCATCTGAGAGAGAGTGAGAGAGTGAGAGAGAGAGAGAGAGAGAGAGAGAGAGAGAGAGAAAATGGGGGAAAAAAACTGTATTTAAAAAAAAATAACTAACCTCATCAAGAATTTGATTTTCTATGCATATGCAAATTGAAAACACCCTCAATCCGACAAGCTCCACCCCCCATTTTTTTCTTTCTTTTAAAGCGTTGTCACATAACTCATTTGCATATCGCAACCTAACTGGCTCCGATATTTTATGACGTAATAACACTAAGTATTACCTGTTACACGTTTAATCCTATAGCAGGTTTTAAAATGGCGTAATTATAAAAAAAAAAAAAAAAAAGTTACCATTTTCACACTCAAATTCTTTAATATTTAACATTTTATTTGTTTTATTTTTTTATATTTTCACGGTCCCACGGGCAGTTGACAGATGTGGAAAATTTGTATCTTCATTTGAATACTTCTCCTGTTATATTATCCGTGTTTATACCAGCATTTATTATCTGTTTATTACTGCTTTAGACATCTTCTTTAGAAACTACATATATACACACACACACACACACACACACACTATAATGCACGTTGTTTGTGTATTTGTTTTGTGGCATTTTCTGTTAAGGTAATAATTCCGCTCAAGTCTGTTTTTGTTTTTTTGTTTTTTAAACGGGTAGTTACCGGGTCCTTTCACGTTGACGTCCAGACAGTCCATGTCGATATCAGCCTGAGGTGGGGTGAGGGTGATATCGGCAGCTTTACGGTGCTGCAGGGTCCACTCACGACGGTCCACTCCTGTGTCCACTCCCAACAACGGCTTATCTTCCAACTGAGAGGGAGAGAGAGAGAGAAGAAGCAGAGAAAAACAGAAAAGAAATGTCTTAAATACTCTTCTCATCATCGGACTGTGTGAATGCAGACGTGCGAGTGTGTCCCTCTCACCCTTGGCTTCTTGGATCGAAGCTCCTCCTCTGGCCAGCGCTGACCAGAACTGCCGTCCATCTGTGACGTCTGCAGGCTCCTATAAGAACAGCAGGGACAGAAAACCACGACGCGAGGGATGGCATGGTTCAGATTACATGCATGTTGTTTTTTTTTTACCATGTTATTATTTCACTTTAAAAAGCAGCACATCAGGCTCTGCCCAATTAGTTCCTGATCAGCATAAAAATACTCGTAATTATGAGCTGGAACTAAAAAGGTTCCAAGAACTGTGGCCCAGGAGAAAAAATTGGCAGTGGAAACACCTCTAATGTTCTTGAAACGGTTCCTTTGTAGGATATTAACCTGTTTTAGTATGACATCAAGGAGTTATCAGCTATTCCTGCTGGTGTATATGACCTATAATCTAATAAAGTCTATAACCGTATATAAAAATAAATAAATAAACAAACAAACAAACAAACAAACTCCCCAACTCACTTCATGCCGAAGTCGTCCTGACCAACAGGCTCTCTCCGCTTGCTGTCCTTCTTGGCCAGGAAGCCGTCTGGCAGCCAGAGGATGCCGTGCTTGCGTTTACGTTTGGCAACCAAAACGCCCAAAATCAGGATAAGCAGGATGATGGCGGCTGCCACGGCGACCAGGTAGAGGAGAGGTGAGACAGGGTCTACAGGGGTTGTGACGCCTGGAGGAGAGAGTATTAACATAACTATCGTTATATTTTTTGTTTATTGTAATAAATATTATCTCTAAATGCATAATATAACCACATCATTAAAAAAAATAATATAATCATAATAATAATTTAGTATAATGTAAATAAAATGTATTTGGATAGCAACCACAAAACACTAAGAATAAGATATTTAAAAAAAAAAAAAAAAAGTAAACACTTCATCTGACAACTGTTTTATCTTTTAGAGGTATTTTAAGGACAATTATATTCAAATACTGTTATGCCGCATGACGGTGCACGATGAACACTGCTGTTAGACAGAATGATGTTGCATGATTAACGGTGGTTGTGCCGCATGATGTTGCAAGATTAACGGTGGTTATGCCGCATGATGTTGCATGATTAACGGTGGTTATGCCGCATGATGTTGCATGATTAACGGTGGTTATGCCGCATGATGTTGCATGATTAACGGTGGTTATGCCGCATGATGTTGCAAGATTAACGGTGGTTATGCCGCATGATGTTGCATGATTAACGGTGGTTATGCCGCATGATGTTGCATGATTAACAGTGGTTATGCCGCATGATGTTGCATGATTAACAGTGGTTATGCCGCATGATGTTGCATGATTAACGGTGGTTATGCCGCATGATGTTGCAAGATTAACGGTGGTTATGCCGCATGATGTTGCATGATTAACGGTGGTTATGCCGCATGATGTTGCAAGATTAACGGTGGTTATGCCGCATGATGTTGCATGATTAACGGTGGTTATGCCGCATGATGTTGCACGATGAACACTGCTGTTAAACAGAATGATGTTGCGTGATTAACGGTGGTTATGCCACATGATGTTGCATGATTAACGCGTTTATACTGCATGATGTTGCATGATTAACGGTGGTTATGCCACATGATGTTGCATGATTAACGCGTTTATACTGCATGATGTTGCATGATTAACGGTGGTTATGCCACATGATGTTGCATGATTAACGCGTTTATACTGCATGATGTTTCATGATTAACGGTGGTTATGCCGTACGATGTTGCATGATTAACGCGTTTATACTGCATGATGTTGCATGATTAACGGTGGTTATGCCACATGATGTTGCATGATTAACGCGTTTATACTGCATGATGTTGCATGATTAACGGTGGTTATGCCACATGATGTTGCATGATTAACGCGTTTATACTGCATGATGTTGCATGATTAACGGTGGTTATGCCGTACGATGTTGCATGATTAACGCGTTTATACTGCATGATGTTGCAAGATTAACGGTGGTTATGCCGCATGATGTTGCATGATTAACGGTGGTTATGCCGCATGATGTTGCATGATTAACGGTGGTTATGCCGCATGATGTTGCAAGATTAACGGTGGTTATGCCGCATGATGTTGCAAGATTAACGGTGGTTATGCCGCATGATGTTGCAAGATTAACGGTGGTTATGCCGCATGATGTTGCATGATTAACGGTGGTTATGCCGCATGATGTTGCATGATTAACAGTGGTTATGCCGCATGATGTTGCACGATGAACACTGCTGTTAAACAGAATGATGTTGCGTGATTAACGGTGGTTATGCCACATGATGTTGCATGATTAACGCGTTTATACTGCATGATGTTGCATGATTAACGGTGGTTATGCCACATGATGTTGCATGATTAACGCGGTTATACTGCATGATGTTGCATGATTAACGGTGGTTATGCCGTACGATGTTGCATGATTACCGTTTGCGTTATACTGCATGATGTTACATGATTAACGGTGGTTATGCCACATGATGTTGCATGATTAACGCGTTTATACTGCATGATGTTGCATGATTAACGGTGGTTATGCCGTACGATGTTGCATGATTAACGCGTTTATACTGCATGATGTTACATGATTAACGCGTTTATACTGCATGATGTTACATGATTAACGCGTTTATACTGCATGATGTTGCATGATTAACGGTGGTTATGCCGTACGATGTTGCATGATTAACGCGTTTATACTGCATGATGTTACATGATTAACGGTGGTTATGCCGTACGATGTTGCATGATTAACGCGTTTATACTGCATGATGTTACATGATTAACGCGTTTATACTGCATGATGTTACATGATTAACGGTGGTTATGCCGTACGATGTTGCATGATTAACGCGTTTATACTGCATGATGTTACATGATTAACGCGTTTATACTGCATGATGTTACATGATTAACGCGTTTATACTGCATGATGTTACATGATTAACGCGTTTATACTGCATGATGTTGCGTGATTAACGGTGGTTATGCCGTACGATGTTGCATGATTAACGCGTTTATACTGCATGATGTTGCATGATTAACGGTGGTTGTGCCGCATGATGTTGCAAGATTAACGGTGGTTATGCCGCATGATGTTGCATGATTAACGGTGGTTATGCCGCATGATGTTGCATGATTAACGGTGGTTATGCCGCATGATGTTGCATGATTAACGGTGGTTATGCCGTACGATGTTGCATGATTAACGCGTTTATACTGCATGATGTTGCACGATGAACACTGCTGTTAAACAGAATGATGTTGCGTGATTAACGGTGGTTATGCCACATGATGTTGCATGATTAACGCGTTTATACTGCATGATGTTGCATGATTAACGGTGGTTATGCCACATGATGTTGCATGATTAACGCGTTTATACTGCATGATGTTGCATGATTAACGGTGGTTATGCCGTAC
This sequence comes from Ameiurus melas, assembly GCA_012411365.1. Lineage (NCBI taxonomy): Eukaryota > Metazoa > Chordata > Actinopteri > Siluriformes > Ictaluridae > Ameiurus > Ameiurus melas. Next base: position 17,478,608 of record CM022776.1, read on the forward strand.
GATGTTGCGTGATTAACGCGTTTATACTGCATGATGTTACATGATTAACGCGTTTATACTGCATGATGTTACATGATTAACGCGTTTATACTGCATGATGTTACATGATTAACGGTGGTTATGCCGTACGATGTTGCATGATTAACGCGTTTATACTGCATGATGTTACATGATTAACGCGTTTATACTGCATGATGTTACATGATTAACGCGTTTATACTGCATGATGTTACATGATTAACGCGTTTATACTGCATGATGTTGCGTGATTAACGGTGGTTATGCCGCGATTTTGCATGATTAACGTTTATACTGCATGATGTTGCATGATTAACGGTGGTGTTGGCCATGATGTTGCAAGATTAACGGTGGTTATGCCGCATGATGTTGCATGATTAACGGTGGTTATGCCGCATGATGTTGCATGATTAACGGTGGTTATGCCGCATGATGTTGCATGATTAACGGTGGTTATGCCGCATGATGTTGCAAGATTAACGGTGGTTATGCCGCATGATGTTGCAAGATTAACGGTGGTTATGCCGCATGATGTTGCATGATTAACGGTGGTTATGCCGCATGATGTTGCAAGATTAACGGTGGTTATGCCGCATGATGTTGCATGATTAACGGTGGTTATGCCGCATGATGTTGCACGATGAACACTGCTGTTAAACAGAATGATGTTGCGTGATTAACGGTGGTTATGCCACATGATGTTGCATGATTAACGCGTTTATACTGCATGATGTTGTGATAAGTTGCGGATGGTTATGCCACATGATGTTGCATGATTAACGCGTGTTATACCGCATGATGTTTCATGATTAACGGTGGTTATGCCGTACGATGTTGCATGATTAACGCGTTTATACTGCATGATGTTGCATGATTAACGGTGGTTATGCCACATGATGTTGCATGATTAACGTGGTTATACTGCATGATGTTGCATGATTAACGGTGGTTATGCCACATGATGTTGCATGATTAACGTGCTTATACTGCATGATGTTGCATGATTAACGGTGGTTGTGTCGTGCGATGTTGCATGATTAACGTTTATACTGCATGATGTTGCAAGATTAACGGTGGTTATGCCGCATGATGTTGCATGATTAACGTTGGTTATGCCGCATGATGTTGCATGATTAACGGTGGTTATGCCGCATGATGTTGCAAGATTAACGGTGGTTATGCCGCATGATGTTGCATGATTAACGGTGGTTATGCCGCATGATGTTGCAAGATTAACGGTGGTTATGCCGCATGATGTTGCATGATTAACGGTGGTTATGCCGCATGATGTTGCATGATTAACAGTGGTTATGCCGCATGATGTTGCACGATGAACACTGCTGTTAAACAGAATGATGTTGCGTGATTAACGGTGGTTATGCCACATGATGTTGCATGATTAACGCGTTTATACTGCATGATGTTGCATGATTAACGGTGGTTATGCCACATGATGTTGCATGATTAACGCGTTTATACTGCATGATGTTGCATGATTAACGGTGGTTATGCCGTACGATGTTGCATGATTAACGCGTTTATACTGCATGATGTTACATGATTAACGCGTTTATACTGCATGATGTTACATGATTAACGCGTTTATACTGCATGATGTTGCATGATTAACGGTGGTTATGCCGTATGTTGCATGATAACGTTTACTCGATGTTCATGATTAACGGTGGTATGCCGGATGTAGATTAATGTATACGCATGATGTACATGATTAAGTTTATACATGATGTAAAGCGTGGAAAAATTTATTAACGTTTATACTGCTGATGTTACACTGGTCATGATTAACCGTTTATACTGCATGATGTTACATGATTAACGGTGCTGTGCTGCAGTTGCATGATTAACGGTTATACCATGATGTTCTGATTAACGTACGTGGTATGTCTTATACTGCATGATGTTACATGATTAACGCGCTCATGTTGAGATACGCGTTTATACTGCATGATGTTACATGATTAACGCGTTTATACTGCAAGATGTTGCGTGATTAACGGTGGTGCCGCACGATGTTGCATGATTAACGCGTTTATACTGCATGATGTTACATGATTAACGCTTATACTGATATGTTGCGTGATTAACGTGGTTACCAAGTGATGATTAACGGTATACTGCATGATGTTACATGATTAACGCGTTTATACTGCATGATGTTGCATGATTAACGGTGGTTATGCCACATGATGTTGCATGATTAACGCGTTTATACTGCATGATGTTGCATGATTAACGGTGGTTATGCCACATGATGTTGCATGATTAACCGTTTATACTGCATGATGTTGCATGATTAACGGTGGTTGCGCCGTACGATGTTGCATGATTAACGGGTTATACTGCATGATGTTGCAAGATTAACGGTGGTTATGCCGCATGATGTTGCATGATTAACGGTGGTATGCGCCGCATGATGTTGCATGATTAACGGTGGTTATGCCGCATGATGTTGCAAGATTAACGGTGGTTATGCCGCATGATGTCGTATGATTAACGGTGGTTGCGCCGCATGATGTTGCAAGATTAACGGTGGTTATGCCGCATGATGTTGCATGATTAACGGTGGTTGTGCCGCATGATGTTGCATGATTAACAGTGGTGTGCCGCAGATGTTGCACGATGAACACCGCTGTTAAACAGAATGATGTTGCGTGATTAACGTGGCGGGTTATGCCACATGATGTTGCATGATTAACGCGCGTTTATACTGCATGATGTTGCATGATTAACGGTGGTTATGCCGCACGTACGTTGTAGAATTAACGCGGTTATACTGCATGATGTTACATGATTAACGGTGGTTATGCCACATGATGTTGCATGATTAACGCGTTTATACTGCATGATGTTGCATGATTAACGGTGGTTATGCCGTACGATGTTGCATGATTAACGCGTTTATACTGCATGATGTTACATGATTAACGCGTTTATACTGCATGATGTTACATGATTAACGCGTTTATACTGCATGATGTTGCATGATTAACGGTGGTTATGCCGTACGATGTTGCATGATTAACGCGTTTATACTGCATGATGTTACATGATTAACGGTGGTTATGCCGTACGATGTTGCATGATTAACGCGTTTATACTGCATGATGTTACATGATTAACGCGTTTATACTGGATGATGTTACATGATTAACGGTGGTTATGCCGTACGATGTTGCATGATTAACGCGTTTATACTGCATGATGTTACATGATTAACGCGTTTATACTGCATGATGTTACATGATTAACGGTGGTTATGCCGCACGATGTTGCATGATTAACGCGTTTATACTGCATGATGTTACATGATTAACGCGTTTATACTGCATGATGTTACATGATTAACGCGTTTATACTGCATGATGTTACATGATTAACCGTTATACCGCATGATGTTGCGTGATTAACGGTGGTTATGCCGTGCGATGTTGCATGATTAACGCGTTTATACTGCATGATGTTGCATGATTAACGGTGGTTATGCCGTACGATGTTGCATGATTAACGCGTTTATACTGCATGATGTTACATGATTAACGCGTTTATACTGCATGATGTTGCATGATTAACACTGCTGTTATATCATATGATCATTATATCATTTTTTTAAAGAGATCATTAATCACAGCAAGACAAACAAAATAAACATAAACGAATGCAAAAGTAATAGAATTTATAAAATCCGAGACCTGACATACTGTCCACGGAGAAGAGGGGATAATGCAGCTCGGTTCCGAGGGCTTTGGCAGCGATGTACGAGGCAGCCAGGTCGGTGTTGGAGAAACATTCGTTGGATGCCTGAGTGCACTGACGGTTATCGATCTCCAGATGCACCACCGACCTGGACAGAGCCAGTAACACATCCCATTAGATCCATGCAGTTTCAAGACTTTTTGGCTAAACTATTACCGTTTCAGCAAACGTACCCAATGACCTCCTTCGGCACCTCCCTCTTCCCGAGTCGTTTCCCGTTGGATGTGCCGGAGTGCAAGTCGTCGTGTCCGTTGCCGTAATACGGATAGACCATGGGCTCCTGCTGATCGTTGAACTTGAGGCGCAGGTTGGTGTGAAGCAGCATGCCCAGCGAGCGCAGGAAGCCCTTCATATCTCCCAGCAGCTCCGTGGGCTGCAGGAGCACCACGATGACCAGCGTGCCCTCCGCCAGCTGAGGCGGCTTGTCGGTGGAGCAGTCTAAACCATCCCAGCCACACGCCTCGGTGTTACAGCCCTCGTTACAGTGGCCGTTCTGGTAGTGGTCGTGGCAGTACTGGTCATACCTGCGGAACAATGAGGTGAGAGCGACACATCAGTACCATATTTGGTTGTGCCGTAATGACATTACACCAAACGAGAGCTCAATTAGTTAAAAACTATTAAAAAAAGGGTTACAGGAAGAAAAAAAACAATCATAATAAATAAATAAATAAACAAACAAACAAACAGCACATAACGGTACTTGTTGAAACTGTAAAACTTTTACACGTTTGTCACTGTTTGTTGATCTGTTGCTCAAACTGCCTGAACGCCTGGCTCAACATTTCCACATATATAATGAGCACCTCTGGGTGGCGCTGTGGGTACGTACTTGCACGCGCCGGGCGTGGCCGGCGAGTTCTTCGAGCACTCGAAGTTGTCGAAGAGGCAGCCGGCGTTGTCACACTCGGGGTCGCAGCGGCCGTTATGAAAGAACTTCCAGCACGGCACAGAGGCGGTGCAGTTGTCCCATGGGCGGAGCCGGCGCAGCGTGCAGTCTCCTCCGTCCCAGTCGCACTCCGCGTTCTTACACTGTGGGTCGCACACCTTGTCGCCACTGTGCTTCTGACACTCCAAATAAGGGCAGGACGTGGACTTCATCTGGCAGTGCTCTCCGCTGTAGCCAACCGGGCAGCGGCAATAGGACGAGTAAGGTTTGTGCTTGTCTTTCGCGCACACGCCTCCGTTTTGGCACGAGCAGGACGGATTTTCGTTTTCGCACCGTGAGCCCGAGAAGCCAGACGGGCAGTCGCACTGCAGACGGCCAGAGGGGGACGCCTGGCAATGTCCGCCGTTCTGACAGCGCAGGTTGGCGCAGGTGTAGCCCTCAAACTCGCCACAGTTGGAGCCCGTATAGCCCTGAGAGACAGTCAAAAATGTAAAACAGTTTCATATAGAGAATGGAAATTTCGCCACTAGGGGTAGGCGATATGGTGATGATGACAATACCGTATCGATGAGAACACCGTGATTAACATCGTCAGATTGCAGGATGTTAAGAACGGGACGATATCATGAAAATATCATCACGATACCAGAAGACGTTTCCACGATACATGATTTAAAAGCGAGCGGTGGGGAAAAGAGGGAAAATTTCCTCACCATCACATCCCTTCCTTCAAGTATCGTGATATGATATTTCTGCCATAATCGCCGCACCCCTTAGCCGTCACACATACACACTACACTGCGACGTACACTAGCTGTCAAACGTTTACACACACTCATCCTCTATTTCCCCACATTTTAGAAGAATAATAAAGTCATCAAAACTCTGGAGAAACCCAATGGGAATTATGTTGTGATAAATTAAAAAAAATCCAAAATAAAAGAATTATTTTAGCGTCTTCAAAGTTGACGCCGTTTCTACCTAGAATTTCCAGAAATGTATTCTTGGCGTTTTCGCGAGCGATTTCTTGAGGAATTTCCCCCCGAGATGTTTCTTTAAACAGGATTAAACGAGTTCCCACCGACGCCGGACTCTTATCCGCCGTGTTTCGGGAACATTCCGCTCCGAGTCGTCCGTTTAAATAAAGATCTATTTGTGTTTAAAATTGTAGTTTTCTAATGAAAGAAACGAAGACGTCGGCACGGCTATATTTTTGTCCACGACACCGATTTCACACGTTTAATCACACGCCTTCCGATCGAAAGGTTTTTAAACATCACGAGAAGATCGCAGTCGAGTGTCCACAAACTTTTGACCGGCAGCGTGTACACCTACTCATCATCGAAGAAGACGGTATTTATTCTTAACAGGGCAAGTTTCCTTTATACATCGCCTTTACGAGACATAAATAAATCAAATCACACACAGGCGAGGCAAACCGCTCCAACGTTCCGCTCTCGAACGAAGAGAACCCGGAACAGAGAGCGTTCAGTGTTTCAGACTCGGAGAGAAAGCTCTAATTTTTTTTTACCTGGTCTATGTTGGCCCTCTCCCTTTTAGTGCAGGCGTGAGGAAAGGGAGAGAATAAGCAGTGGTTAGAGAAGAAGCCATTTTATAGCATGCAGACAAAAAAAAAAAGAAAAGCAGAGCAAAGAATCTGAGCAAGACAGGGGAAAAAAAATTGAATCCCCCCCCCCCGAGACCCCGAAACGATGACTAATTACTGAGCTTTTATTAAAACGGTCTTGTTATTAGGTTTAATTGTGTAATAGATAATGTCTCTCTCTCACACACACACACACACACACACTTACAGGTAGACAACTGCAGCTGTATCCATGGACTGAGCTCATGTTCATGGAGCACGTGCCTCCGTTGTGGCAGGGTTTCGACTGACAAAGATCAACCATCGACTCACAAAGATGACCTACAGGACACACACACACACACACACACACACACACACACACAATAACAGTGAGATCACATAGTTGTGAGTTTCAGAGTCACACTAAATAAATAATTCGTTAAGAACCTAAACCAACCACGTTTCCGCTAGTTACTAAACTGAAGGCGCGGTAAGCCCCGCCTCCGCTCTATTTTCATTGGCTGCTGCTAAACATCGTGTTCATTTCTGCCTTGAACGACAGATGGAAGCCAAGCTGCGTCAAATGGTTACATTTTCCAGAAATAAGGAAAAAGTTATTGGTGACACCAATATATTTTAAAACTAGAGTAAGTTTAAAAACTGAAGACGAAAGACGCTCTCACCGGTGTAACCAAGACGACAGCGGCACTGAAAGGCGTTAGCGAGCTGGACGCAGTCGAGGCTGCCGGACTTGTGGCACGGAGACGGGCGGCACTCGTTGATGTCTCCTTCACAGTGCTCGCCGGTGAAACCGGGAGGACACACGCACTCGTAGTGACCGATACGGTCCATGCAGCGACCGCCGTTCAAACAGGGCGGGCCGGACTCCGCTGCACACTCGTCGACGTCCTCCTCGCATTGCTTACCTGAGAGACGGACACAAAAATGATCCACAGATCTACGCTAAATACAAACGCAAGAATGACGGACAATCTTCATTTTCGACAAAAGTCCGACGCCAGAGCTCTGAGCTTCGAATACACAGTGCGGCTGGATTCTCGATTCTGATTGGTTATTATCTAAATCCATGCTAATACCGGTCCGGTATCAATACATGGTATCAGATTGATGCTCTTTAATGACTATCGCACTCCAGTACACCTCTGTCTGTGTGTGTGTGTGTGTGTGTGTGTGTGTGTGTGTGTGTTGGGGTGGTGGTACCTTTGGTTCCAGGTGGGCAGGAGCAGTAGAAGTGGTTCACCAGGTTGATGCAGGTGCCTCCATGACGACACGGATTCGACTGACACTCATTCACATCGTACTCGCAGTTCACTCCCTGATACCCGGGTTTACACTGAGAGAGAGGGGGGGGGGAATGGAGAGAGAGAGAGAGAGAGAGAGAGAGAGGAAAATGGAGAGAGAGAGAGAAGAGGGAAATGGAGAGAGAGAGAGGGAAATGGAAAAGAGAGAGAGAGAGAGAGAGAGAGGGAGAGAGAGAGAGAGAGAGAGAGAGAGAGAGAGAGAGAGAGAGAGAGAGAGAGAGAGAGAGAGAGAGAGGGAAATGGAAGAGAGAGAGAGAGAAAGAGAGAGGGGAAATGGAGAGAGAGAGAGAGAGAGAGAGTGAAATGGAGAGAGAGAGAGAGGGAAATGGAGAGAGAGAGAGAAAATGGAGAGGGAGAGAGAGAGAGAGAGGGAAATGGAGAGAGAGAGAGAAAGAGAGAGAGGGAAATGAGAGAGAGAGAGAGAGAGAGAGAGGGAAATGGAGAGAGAGAGAGAGAGGGAAATGGAGAGAGAGAGAGAGAGAGAGGGAAATGGAGAGAGAGAGAGAGAGAGGGAATGGAGAGAGAGAGAGAGAGAGAGAGAGAGAGAGAGAGAGGGACATGGAGAGAGAGAGAGAGAGAGAGAGAGAGAGAGAGAGAGAGAGAGACATACAGCCATGTAATATCACAACAAACTCATCCTGCTCGTTGTTACAGAAAGGTGCTGAAGTGTAAATATGAAGGAGCTCTGATAAGACGAATAATAAATAACGGTGTAAAGTGTGTTTGTGTGTTTTACCTGGCAGTCGTATCCTCCCTGGTAGTCCACACACACCCCTCCGTTCCTGCAGGGACTGGACAGACACTCGTCAATCCCTATCTCACAGTAGCTGCCCGTCCAGCCCACCTGACACGAGCAGAAGTGTGTATTATCCTTGTTTCCACACACTCCGCCGTTCAGACACAGCTGGTCCAATGTTACACCTGAAAAGAAACACACACACACACACACACACACACACACACATTAACTAACCATTAGATCTCAGCACAGGCTTGTTTTTCTTTCCTTCTTTCTATATCTCGCTGGTCTTATTAATCATTTTACTGATCGACTTTAACGCGATGGTGTTTTTCGGTCCGCAGATCATCTAAACAGACCTTTCTTGTTGGCGGCGTTTTGGCACGAGATGTTGGGGATGTCACAGTACAGGCCGCTCCAGTCCTGAGGACACCGACATCGCCACGCCGTCTCCTGCTGCACACACTCTCCGCCGTTCTTACACTGGATGTTTCTGCACAGATTCGTCATCGACTACACACACACACACACACACACACACACAAAGCAAAAAAAAAAAACCATAAAAAACACAAACACGATCAGGCGTACAATATATATGTAAGCACAATGTACATAGGAAATACTTCTGTGTGTGTATGCGTGTGTACCTGGCAGAGTCGGCCGGTGTACTCCATAGGACAGGTGCAGTGGAAGGTTCCCAGGCCATCCGCGCAGGTGCCTCCATTTAAGCACGGCTGCGATTCACACTCGTTAATCTCGTACTGGCAGAACGTGCCGGTGAACCCTGCACGACATCGGCAGATGAACTGGTTTATACCGTCCACGCACGTGCCGTTATTCAGACATGAGCTGCATAAGAGAGAGAGAGAGAGAGAGACACACAATTATCAGGCACAAAAGTACTCATCAGCACTATAATCACTTTCTGTTACACAATAAATTCCTAATAATAATAAATAAGGTGACAATATATTGATTTTGTCCAAATACAGTCATCACAGGAAATGCATGCATGCATGCAAAAAAAAAAAAAGTTCTGAAGCTTAGACGCCTTCAAAGTGAATGAAAATAAACCTCTGCTTTTTAATAAACATCAGTACAACTTGCCTCCAAGATTTCTGCAGAGTAACGTATGCAGTCATTTTTTCGACGACGGACGATACAATATTTTTAAACCACACTTTTTTTTTTCTTTAAACGGCGTGAATTAAAAGTGGACAGGTGCTTACGTCTCGGTGCATTCGGGTATGTTGCGTTCGCAGTTGATGCCGTCGTAGCCGGGCTGACACTGGCACGTGTAGCTGTTGACGAAGTCAGTGCAGGTTCCTCCGTGCCTGCAGGGGGAGCTCTCGCATTCGTTCACCTCCTTCTCGCAGCGCTCGCCGTAGAAACCCGGCCTGCACTCGCACGAGAACCGGCCCACTTTATCGATGCATGAGCCTCCGTTGATACAGGGGTCTTTAAAAAGAAAAAAGAGAAAAAAAAAGAGAGAGAGAGAGAGAGAGAGAGACGCAGCATTACGAAGATTACATCACACTCGCAAAGTTGATTATTTACATCTCATCTTATATGAAATATTATAATATTATATATTATAACAGCACATTCCATGCTGATATCACCCCCCCAACACGAGTTGTTACTATAGAAACGATAACGTATTCATTAGTTAACATCTTCTGACCGATCGGAATCAAGAGTTCGCCAGTGGTACCTTCCAGCCAATCAGAAGTGTGTGTGTGCGCGTGTGTGTGTGTGTGTGTGTGTACTGACTGGAGCTGCAGTCGTCGATGTTAGTCTGACAGTTCACTCCGCTGTACCCAGCCTGGCATCTGCACTCGTAGCTGCCCTGATTGTTCAGACAGTGAGCTCCGTTCAGACACGGGTTCTTCTTGCATTCGTCCACGTCCTCCGTACACCGGGCTCCTACACACACACACACACACACACACACACTTTAATACCTACTGAAAAGCCACTCAGTAAGAATATGTTCCTCCCAGTCAGCACACCGACCTTGCCAGCCACTGGGACACTTGCACGTGTAGGAGGTGTAATCCAGCGACGGCTGGCACACGCCTCCTCTCTGACACGGCTGAGCTGCACACGGCACTAACGCTTCCTTGCAGTGACTCCCTATGAGACAGTAAGGACAGGCGTGAGAATGAAGGACGCCTATAGAGGAAGCTTGCTGTTAGACTATAGCGAAGTTGATTCGGACGCTCTAGGACTCTCTGTACGGACGTCGTTACATTCACTCTCAGGAAGTATGAACGGCAGTAAGGGTTACATCTCCATACCTGTGTAAGGCAGAGGGCAGAGGCAGGTGTAGCTGTTAACTCCATCGATGCAGGTGCCCTTGTTCGCACAGGGGTTCGACTGGCACTCGTTAATGTTTATCTCACAATTCACACCTGAGAGAGAGAGCGAGAGAGAGAGAGAGAGAGAGATGGTGAGAGAGATGGATTGAAAGAGAAGGGGAGAGAGAGCGCAATTCAGTGAGATAAAGAGAGTGAGATAGAGACATAGTCAGAAAGAAAAAGAGAGCAAGGAAGAGAAAGAGAACAGAGTGAGATAAAGAGAGTGAGACAGACAGAAAGAAAGAGAGCGAGAGGAATAGGGACACAAAGAGGGAGATAAAGAGAGTAAGAAAAATAGATTGAGAGATATATAGAGAGAGATTAAAAGAGAAGAGAGATAAAGAGAGTGAAAGACAGAGACGGAGAGATGGAAAGAAAAAAGTGAGAAAGCAGGACACAAGGAGAGAGAAAGTGAGAGACAAAAGAGAGGGACAGAGAGAGAGAGAAAGAGAGAGGGACAGAGAAAGAGAGAAAGAGAGAGGGACAGAGAGAGAAAGAGAGATGAACATAAAGAGAGAGAAAGAGAGAGGGACAGAGAGAGAGAGAGAGAGGGACAGAGAGAGAGAGAAAGAGAGAGGGACAGAGAGAGAAAGAGAGATGAACATAAAGAGAGAGAGAAAGAGAGAGGGACATAGAGAGAGAGAGAGAGAGAGAGAGAGAGACAGAAAATAGATAGAAAAATGGAGCATCATGCTAACATGTGCACGCACACACACACTAACGCACACACTAACGCACACACACTAACACACACACCCTAACACACACACCCCACACACCCTAACACACACACCCTAACACACACCCTAACACACACACTAAACACACACTAACACACACACTCACACACACACTAACACACACACCCTAACACACACACACTAACACACACACACTAACACACACACCAGTGTAGCCAAGCTGGCATTTGCAGGTGTAGCTGTTGACAGAGTCCAGACAGGTTCCGTGCCGACAGGGGTTCGACTCGCATTCGTTCTTCTCCTGATCACAGTTCTGACCCTCGTAGCCAGGGAAACACACACAGCGGTACCTACACTCACACACACACACACACACACACACACACACACAGTGAGAAAAAGCACACAACAGGGGATTTATTTATCATGCTGTTGGTAAATGGTTCTCGGGAGAGTTTACAGAAGAACAGAGGGATGAACGGAGGGAAATGAGGCCGACTCGTACCCGTTCTGCACCTCCTCGCACTTTCCCTTACGGCAGGGTTGCGGGGCGCAGTAGTCCGCTCCGGAGTGGCAGAGCAGGCCGTGAGTCCCCGCGGGACACTGACACTCGAACCCGTTTACTTTATCCACACACGTCCCTCCACTGAGACACGGGTTCGAGCTGCACTCGTCTATATCCACGTTACACCGCTCGCCTGAGACACACGGACACGAGATGAGGATGGAGAGAGTACAGTGAGAAGGATAGAGAAGAGAGAGAGAGAAAGACAGAGAGAGAGGGGGAGAGAGAGAAAGAGAGAGAGAGAGAGAGAGGTTATTTTACAGTTGTCACTTGTGTGTTTATGAATGGAATGCCCGGCATGTGCGCTATGGATAAAATGTGAAACTGTAAATGTATACAAGGGTGTGTGTGTGTGTGTGTGTGTGTACCTGTGTATCCAGGCGCGCACACACACTTGTACTTGTTAATTCCGTCTTCACACACACCGTTCTGGCACGGGTTACTGATGCAGTCGTCGTAGTTGTTCTCACAGTTCGTACCTGTGGAGAGACAGAGAGAAGGTAAACCTCACATCAAGAGGGAGACGGATGTGCAGAAAGACCTGAACGGCATGTTTCAGAGTCCACACACACCCACACACCCCACCCCCACACACTCACCCCCATCCCCACAAACAACCCTCAATCATTCATTTATTACTTTTAACCAATAACCAATATTTTTTTCTTTTGTTTTTATTTCAAAGTGTTTTCTCCTCCTGTTTTCCATCGTTCCCCTGGCACGACCCTGTACTATTTATGAAAAGAAGCCATATTTATTGAATTAATTTAATAAATATTTATTTAATTAAATGTTATAAAACCCCTGCACTGGATAAAGACAAGTGCAATACTACACTATATCCACTAGGGGGCTGTATTTGCTGGCTTGCTAAACACAATTACCTGAACTAGTGTATACACACACACACACACACACACACACCGTGTGTGTGTCTGAGAGTGAGAGAAATCACTAAATATCACCACATTCAAACTGAATTATTGACCAGGATGAACTGTGTGTCTCACCAGTGGTTCCGGGCTGGCACTGGCACTGGTACTCGTTGACGCGATCGACACAGCGCCCTCCGTTCTGGCACGGGTCGCTCTGACACTCGTTTATCTGCTCGCTGCAGATCTGCCCCATGTACCCTGGTAAACACTCGCATGTGAACATGGCGATGCCGTCCTTACACACGCCGTAGTGGCAGGGCTTCGGGTTACAGTCGTCCACGTTCTCCGAACACAGGGGACCTGTGAAACCTAGAGAGAGGTGGGGATTGATTGATCAGTTTCCAGTGTGCGCACGAGAGAGAGAGAGAGAGAGAGAGAGAGAGAGGGGGAGAGAGAGAGAGAGCACAGGAGGAGGTGTGTCTCAAACAGGTACCTTCCGCACACTCGCACTCGTAGCCGTTAGGCTGGTCGATGCACTTGGCTCCGTTGTGGCAGGGCGTGCTCGCACACTCATCAGTGTCTATCTGGCACATCTCTCCCGTGAAGCCTGATGAAGAGAAACACACACACACACACACACACACACTTACTTAAAGCATTTAGCGCACAAGTAACCCATACCAATACCAACAGATTTAGTCTTGGTAAACAATACTTCATTGTGTGTGTGTGTGTGTGTGTTTCTCACCCTGAAGACACTCGCAGACGAAGCCGCTGACCTGATCCCGACACTTTCCGCTGTTGAGGCAGGGTGAACTGGCGCACTCGTCTACTTCAATCTCACAGTGGACTCCTTCAAAACCTACACACACACACACACACACACACACACACACACACACACACACAAGGAGAGGTCAGTGTTTAAAATAAGAAGCAAATATACGTGGCAATATGTGTGTGTGTGTGTGTGTGCACGTGTTTCTCACCTGGCATGCAGATGCAGGTGTAATCGCCGATCTGATCCAGACAGGTGGCGTCGTTCAGGCAGGGGTTCGAGCCGCACTCGTTCACATCCTGCTCGCAGCGAGGTCCCGTGTAGCCGCGTGCGCAGTTGCAGATGAAGGAGCCCTCCGTGTTCTCGCACGTGCCGCCGTGCTCACACGGGTTCGCCCGAGCTGAGAGGCACACGGGAGAACGTCAATCAGCGACAGCGTGGGGGGGTTAGAAAAACATACAACTTGGTCAGGGTGAAAGGCTTTACAAAGCTGCTGTGACAGAAAACTAATCGACCAATCAGCATCCAGAAATCAAACACGCCCACTTCGGTGTAAACCTCTATAATTCCCTCGTTCTTTATTTATTTTTTTTTTGTTTTCTTTCTTTCCCATCCTCATGCAAAAGTTATTTTTATTCACAATTATAACCGGACTCCATGCTAAACAGTCAGGTCGTTTAAACCTGAACACCTCTTCGCTTCATTATTAGTGAATTGGTCACAAACAGGACGCAGTACTTGCCTGTGAAACCAGCACACACACACACACACACACACACACACACACAGTAGATGACTGACTGTTCTTAAAACGGAAAGCGACGAGCTACAAGAAGCCTTTATCTCTCCTGTGTCTGACTGCGAGGGGTTCACAGGGAGGTCAAAGACACCTCGAGACGCGAAAGGCGTTTTAAAGAAGCTTTGAAGACGACCTGGGCACTGATTAGGAACGAGAGGGAGAACAACAGAGAGAGATAAAACGAAGAACAGAATTTCTACGAAAATAACAAGGAGATAAAGTGACGGGCCGAGGGAGAGAGACAGAAAGATGTTGCACTCACGGATGTTGCACTCGTTGATGTCGTCGTTGCAGGTGTTGCCGATGTATCCCGAAGGACAGTTGCAGTTGAATTTGCCGTTCACCGGATTGGTGTCGCACTGAGAGCCCGCCCTGCACGGGTTACTAATGCACGCATCATCGATGTGACACAGCAAACCTGCACGAGGAAAGAAACACACACACACACACACACACACACACGGTACAGCATGAAGTCACTCAGTCCTATCAGCGAGAACATCTATTACTGAACAAGCCCGAGCAGGCCCCGTTACGCCACACGGTGCCATTTTGGTGCACTTTTCCCCAAACCGCAATTTTATACGGCGCTTTTTTTATGCGAATTGGGACACAACGTACATAATATTACGTAATATAAAACAGCGTTCGAGGCGCGCCACGCCACATCCCCTGAAGCGTGCTAGCTAAATACGAAGGGAAAGGTTTTAACGCGAGTCCTTCGAGAGGCGACGTGTAAAGACGGAATCGCGAGCTCGCTCTCGGATAAAGAGGCGTACTCCGGACCCGAAATTTCGTTAAAGAATAGGCTTTCCGAAAAAGTTTACCTCGTAGGTACGACTGCGGGACACGCCCGTGCTTAAACACGGGTTACAAACGCCCCGCCCCTTTTTTTCCACGCCGCATTCCTTTACCGTGTAATAGTAGATGAGAAGGAAAAATGCGGACGAACAAATCGAGAGCGAGTTCTGGAGAGTCACGGGGAAGCGATTCGACTCTGACCTCGCTGCCATGCAATTTGGACCCGGGAGAAAAAAAAAAAAGAGAGAGAATGCGATACAGAGAGCGTTTTACAGTAGTTATCTAGATCGTTATCTAACGACTCGAAGCGAAAGAATGGATCCGACTCGGATCCGGACCCTGAGGAGACTCACCGGTCTTGCCGATGGGGCAGTTGCAGAAGAAGGATGCGACGCGGTCTAGGCAGGTAGACCCGGCTGAGCAGGGTCCGGCAGCGCAGTCGTCGATGTTCTCCGAGCAGTCCAGGCCGCTCCAGCCGTTCACGCAGACGCAGGTGTAGCCGCCGGGCGTGTTGCTGCACGTGCCACCGTTCTGACAGGTGTTGGGCTGCAGGCGACACTCGTCCACGTCGTCCGTGCAAAACTGACCTGAAGGAATGTCAAAAGAATTACGTTTTTTTTTTCCTTTTTAAAAAAGGGGGATTAACAAGTCACAGGTCATGAATCTGTCAATCATCCCTCCCACAGGCTCGTACCGGTCCACTCGGGCGGACACTGGCAGTTGTAGGTGTTCACGCCGTCCATGCAGGTTCCTCCGTTCTGACACTGATGATCCGG
Source organism: Ameiurus melas (assembly GCA_012411365.1). Taxonomy (NCBI): domain Eukaryota; kingdom Metazoa; phylum Chordata; class Actinopteri; order Siluriformes; family Ictaluridae; genus Ameiurus; species Ameiurus melas. The sequence continues at coordinate 17,494,596 of CM022776.1, forward strand.
ACAGTCGTCGATGTTCACCTCGCAGTTCGTCCCGTTAAAACCTGACCGCAGACGGAGACGGAGGAACGGAAACAGTCGTCAATTTATTACTCAAATAAATCACATCAAACCCAAATCCTGTAACTGACTCCTACATTCAAGTGGTTTATAATCCCTCTCTGAGAATCAGATCCTACTCGTAATCGCACTTTATTAAACATTCATCACTCTCTCCGGCGTTTGGGTTTTTTGTTTTTTTTCCCCCTCCCTTTTTAAAGTAATTCGCTTTCCCACAGCTCGGGTTCTCGGCCTCGGGGGAGACTCCGGTCACGGCTTGCCGCCTCGTCGTGCCAACGCGCTCGCCTTTAAACTCGAAACTCGGAAGAGGAATTTCTGCGTTTGAACTCCGAACACATGAGTGACATGCTCGGCGCAGAGATAAAGGGAGGAGGAAGTGCGGTTTGAACGCGAGCGCTAATAATAACAATAATACAGCAAAAAAAAAAAAAGAAAAAGATTTAATAAGTAGCACCTTCTTCACGCTCGGGGGTCAGGTTACACACCAACACAGAACGAAACAAAAATACCTAAACACATTAAAGATGGGGCGTTACTGCTACTACAAATACTAATACTAATGATAAAAAGTAATAGTAATGAAGGTATTACTAAAAATACTAAAATTATTACTGCTGATAATAAAAGTAATGATAATAAAAGTAATGATAATAAAAGTACTGATAATAAAAGTACTGCTAAACTAATAAAAGTAAAGATGCTGAAAGAATACTGAAAAGTACTAATACTACTAATAAATTAAATACTAAATCTTCTACTACTACTAAAATTAATAATACTGAACTACTGCTAAAAATACTGAAACTACTACTAATAATAAATATTAATAAATCTTCTCTTTTCTTTGTATTCACTCATTTTTTTTCTCTCCCCTCTCAGTAGCGAGTTTAATAGTTCTTCTTCGTCCCTCCCTTAGAACGCGCTTGAATTGTAATATAATAAAAACAACAATAATCATTTTTCTTTCTCTTCCATTTCATTCCCTCTTTCTACCTGGGGTTTAATTATTATGACTATTATTGCTACTATTATATAGTATTATGATTATTATTGTTGTTGTTGTCGCTTTTCTCTCCTGTTTTTCTCTCGCTCTTGTAGGAACGGCTTTGATCCTGCAGCACGTTAAACGTTGTTGAAGCCAACCGGCGAACAGGCGTGGAGATTAAAGGTGGAGTTCTATTGGCGGTGGCGAGGACTCGTTCTGGAGAGGATTTTGCAGACACAGGACCCGGACGTTCTTTCACCCCCATGACCGTAACGACGACGACGAATCGGTGCTAAACATGCTAGCAGCCCGCATTTAAGCAAACAAGGCTGTAATTTAAACACCCAAAGGAAATTTCCTGGAATCTCTAGAGCTGAACTGCATGTTAAAGAAAGAACAATGGAGCCTGACTGTGAACAATACTGAATTTGTAAAAAAAAAAAAAAAAAAATTTAGCAAAATAAAAATAACCTTATTAGCACCACCGGGAAGGAGTGTACGTTTCAGCGCTTGTTAAGCTACAGATCAGAGGAACGCTCAGGGGAAACCCGATGCTGCGAGCACGGTATCAAGCCTTCGTTCTTTTCCGCTTCCTGGTTCCACGTGTCGTCGAATTTGGACTGGTTCTGACCGGTTTGTCTATCGTGCGTTCCTATTGTTAGCAAAACCGTCGTGTAAATCGTCCTCTGAGCGCCCGTCATTGCTAATCCTCTCTGCGATCTAACACCGCCCCCCACCCCTCACCTGGAAGACAGTGGCACCAGTAGCTGGTCTCGGACGTCTGTCTGCAGGTTCCGCCGTTCATGCAGGGTGACGGAGAACACGGGATGTACGACTTCTCGCAGTTGGAGCCCGTAAACGCGGGGGCGCAGTCGCAGCGGTACGAGCCGGGGACGTTCACACACGTGCCGCCGTTACGGCACAGAGAGTGCACGCACTCGTCCACGTCCTTCAGGCAGCGGGGCCCGTTGTAGCCGGGAGGACACCTGCAGGAGAACGTTCCGTCAGGAAGAGACGCACAGGTTCCGCCGTTGGAGCACGGAGAGGAGACGCAGCTGTTCACTAGGTCACATCGCTCACCTGGGACAGAGACAACACACACACACACACACATATCTTAGATATCCCCCATCATACAGGAAAATAATCATGTTTCTGCACTATTCATTTTCGACATCCTGCGTAAATACGTCACATAGTGTTGACTTTAAGACTCGACCTTTTAGTTTATACCGTTTAGTTATAACAGAGGGGGAAGAGACAGGGCAACAAAGAGGACATACAGACACAGAAAGGCAGAGAGACAGAGGGTGGCATACAGAGAGAGAGAGGAGAAGAGACTATGGGAAAGATGGAAAGAGAGAGAGGAATACAGAGAGAGAAGGATAGACAGAGAGACAGAAGGACAAAAGAACAGAAGAAACAGAAGCACAGAGACATACAGAGGGACAGACAGAAAGAAGGACACTGAGACAGACAGAAAAATAGAGGGGCAGAAGGAGAGAGAGACATACAGAGGGACAAAAAGAAGGACAGACAGGAAGAAGTACAGAGAGACAGACAGAAAAAGAGAGGTACAGAAGGATAGACAGACAGAAAGGAGGACAGACAGAGGGAAAGAAAGGAGGACAGATAGAGAGACAGGGACCGAGGGACAGAAAGCAGGACAGAGAGACACAAAGGAGAGACAGATGAACAGACAGATAGGCAGACAGACAGAAGGACAGAGCAAGAAGGTGTATATGTTACCTGTCCATCCAGGTGCACACTGGCAGGTGTACCGGTCATTGGGCAGGAGGGAGCAGGTGCCCCCGCTGCTGCAGGGGTTCTGGGGGTAACATGGAGAGACGTCCTGCACGTCGCAGCGCAAGCCGGAGAACCCGAGTGGACACACACACACAGGGCCACTGGGAGGCCCGCTGCTCGCCATCCTACAGCTCCCTCCATTCACACAGTAATCCGGCTGGCACAGGTCCTTATGGTGGCAGTACTCACCCAGGTAACCCGGAGGACACACACACACACACACACACACACACACACACACACAGGAAAGCATACTTATTGTACAGTACACTTTTTTTCTTCTATTCAGTATGATCACAGTAATTGTTCTGTGTCTCTCTCTGTGTGTGTGTGTGTGTGTCTGTGTGTGTGTGTCTGTGTGTGTGTGTGTGTGTGTGTGTGTGTGTCTGTGTGTGCGCCACACCCAATCAAAGGAAATGAACATACTGAAACATACTCGGATACACAGAAACGCAAATTCAGCGTTAATCCTGAACACAGAGCACGGGAAGAAAAATATTTCAGGGGTCAACACTCTGTGTGTGTGTGTGTGTGTGTGTGTGTGTGTGTGTGTGTGTGTGTGTGTGTGTGTGTGTGTGTGTATAAAAGTTGGTCTGCAAGTACTGCTGAAGTTGTGTCAAAATCTGTATTGCATTTCTGAGCCATTATGTGTACACATGCCGTGTGTGTGTGTGTGTGTGTGTGTGTGTGTGTGTGTATTCCTGTAAGGTCACAGCAGGACGTGTATCTGCATTGCGTTATTTCGCTGCAGACCTTCCAGAGTATGACACGAAAAACAGAAATTACAGCGTTGCAAAACAGCACTGAAACTCTCTCTCTCTCTCTCCTCTGTCTCTCTTTCTGTCTCTCTCTCCCCCTCGATCCTCTAATCTGTCTCACTCTCCGCTGTCTGTCTTTGTCTCTCTCCCTCCATCCTCTAATCTGTCTCACTCTAATCTGACTCTGTCTCACTCTCCTCCATTTCTATTTCTCTCCTTTTCTCTAACTATTAAAAACTCCTGACCATTCCTAACTCTTACCCCACACCTTTTATTCAAATCTGAGTCTTCCTCTCATTTCTTCCACCATCTACAACATTCTCATTCTCTCTCTCATTCTCTCTCTCTCTCTCTCTCTCTCTCTCTCTCTCTCTCTCCACATACAGCACCATTTCTCTCTCTGCTCCTGTGTCTCTCTCTCTCCTCATCTCTCCCAATTCCTCACTCATTTCTTACTTCTCTCTCTCCCTCTTACTGACTCTCACGCTATCCCTTGCAGGTTCTCTCGCTGACTGGACAGGTTCCCTCTCTCACTCACCTTTCTCAGTCTCTGTCCTCTCTCTCCCTCTATGTCCCTCAGTGTCTCTCTCCATCTCTCACTTGTATCTCTCACAGTCTCCCTGCCCCTCAGTATCCGTCCCCGTCCCCGTCCCCCGACCCTCGCCCTGAGTCATTAATAGCCCTGACGTTTTATTTCCGCCAGTATTACTCAAGCGCTCCTGAACAAAGGGTTGAGCGAGCGAGTTTTACTCAAGTATTACTTTAGAAGCCTAGAGACACCGAGAGAGAAAAAAAAAAAAAACCAAGCGATATAAAAGAGGAACAGAAAGAAGACTAGCGTGCCATCAAAACATCAGTAACCGCTGGATGACATAAAATAAAACGAGGGTGACTTTAACGCCTCAGACGGCGAGCCTTCGCAGCACCAGCTGTTCATGCGTCGTGTTTATTTTTAATCAGGCGTTTCTCACAGCGTGTACCTGCTCGGCTGAAGCGTCACCTTTACATTTAAGACGGTTTCTGCAGAATAAATCACACGACATTTTCTTTTCTTCCACTTTCACGTGACGCGTCGGAGACCATCGGAATTTATTTGTACGCCTAGCATGGTAGTTTTATCTGCGTGTCTAGTATTCGTATCCTTCAGCGCCGTGTAAATGTCCCCACGACGAGAGAAATACGAACAGGTGTTTAAGAAAAGGTACTCGGGGCATGGCATTATTAACAATCCATATATATTGTAATGTCAACAACATGTACACCTGTGTGTGTGTGTGTGTGTGTGTGTTTGAGAGAGAGAGAGGAGAGAGAGAGACACTCAATTTTGGGGGGGGGTTAATCAAAGGTTAAAGAAAACCTCTGCGGATTTATCCTTGGACTTTGTGTCGCTAAATAGTTCTGGCACCCCCACACATGCACGCACACACGATCTTAAGACTGAAAATTAGTCTGTTCAAGATTAGTCCAAGTATATGAGCATGACGGTTCTTGTCTCCGTGTGTGTGTGTGTGTGTGTGTGTGCGCGCGTCGTGCCGCCCTCTCCCGCTGCAACTGTCTCTCAGGGAAGAACTTTCCCTTTTGTGACTAACTGGTTTTATTGGTCGCGTTAGCTCTGGTCCATTAAAGACGCGGGAGGATTCGGGTTTAATCACAAGAACACATGACCAGCTCGTAACCGCGCATTCTTTTTTTGACGTTTGTCGCTTTTGTTGCGCCGTGATTGCTAAACCAGCTTGACGGACACGCCTCTCGAAGGTGTTAGGAAAACACAATAAACACCGACACACACACACACACACACACACACACACACACACACACACACACACACACACACACACTGTGAGCAACAATAACACCATTTGGGAAACACTTTAACCTCCTGCACCGTCGAACACTGAAACACGAGAGATACTGGTTCTGATTGGCTGGCAGGCGTCTGACATTTTCTATTCATGATCCGAATAGAAATAACGCTGATTGCTGATTATTTATCCGTAAACAGCTACGTTTTAATGTCCTGCTCTCGCTTACGTTATAGCAGCTATAAATATTCCTTCTCTCTCTCTCTCTCTCTCTCTCTCTCTCTCTTTTACTCTGGAAATGAATAAATAGATAAAGCAGGTGAGAGAACTGACTGTGATGAAGTTTAAGGAGGTATGGGGTTAAAATACACTAACTGTGCAGGGGTGCCTTAAAGTGGCTTAAACTCGGGGCCACCTTAAACAGAGCGAGCGCTCAGACACTTGATCAAACACACACACACACACACACACACACACACACCTTTACACAACACTTCCAACTCTCTGTCCTAACCATTATATATTTATTAAACAGATCTGTGCGTGCCTGCCGTTCTTCCCTCCTTTCATCCATCCTTTCGCTCCCTTCCTTTTTTTCTTCCATCACCTCTTTCAATATCTTCTCTCCTTTCTTATATTCTCTTCCCCCTTTTCCTTTTCCTCTTCCTTCCATCCTCTTCTTTCAACAACTTCTCTTTCACTATATTCTTTATCTTTTGCCCCTGCTCTCCTCCTCCTTCCCTTTATTCCACCGGCTCTCTTCTCTTTTCTTTCCACCTCTCTCTCCCTTCTATCCTTCACTCTCTTCTTTCTTTTCTTTTTCCTCTCCTCCTTCCTTCCTTTCGCGCTCTTGCTTACTTCCTTTCACTCGTCCTTCCTTCCACTTCCTACCTCCCGCTCTCTTCCTTCCTTCCTTCCTTCATTATCTTTCCTTTCACTACATTCTTCACTCCCCCCCCACTCTTTACCTTCTTTCCTTACTTCAGTTGGCTCTCATTTCTTTCTTTCTTTCTTTCTTTCTTTCTTTCTTTCTTTCTTTCTTTCTTTCTTTCTTTCTTTCTTTTTACCTCAATTCAAAGTAAAGTACTTTAATGTGATGACTGCTCACACACAACATTGCCAAAGCTTCAATATAGAGAGCTCTCCTCTTTCCATGTCTTCCTTCATTTCATTCACTCATCCTTCCTCCTTCCTTCCTCTCTCTCTTCTTGGCATACTTTCACTCCCTTTACTTTCCTGTTCTTTCTTTCTACTGATAGAGAGAGTTAACAACACTTACTGACCAAACAGAAACCTGGCATGAAGCATCAGCAGCTAAAGTCATCTATGGCTTTCTTTGTTATCCTTCATAAATTTTTGCTCTCTCTCCCTCCCTCTTTCTCTCTCAATCTCGCGGTAAGTGTCAGATTTCTACAGATGGTTCTCGTTAGCTCCCTCCACCGATTCTCACTCTTTCTCTCACTTCTTTCCCTCATCATTCCCCCCCCTCTCTCTCCCTGACCTCTCCATGTCCACAGTGGGTGTGGGGCGTGTGGGAGGGGGAAAAAAAAAAAAAAAAGAAAGAAAGAAATCTCTCTTCCTCCTGCATTTCTTCTGTCTCACTCTCTTCACATCAACTCCTCCACCTACTCAACTCCCTAAGACCTGAAATCTGAAAACGCCATGCCGTCTCTCCCTCACTCTCCCTCTCTCGCTCACACACACACAGGCTATCTAATCACATCTGAAAGTCAAGCAGCACTTAAAATGCCGCTGTGAATGTTAAAAGCCGAGGAGGTTCTGAGGTTTCAGGACAAAAGCGGACGACAAACATGACCGAGCATAAATTCCATTCGTTTTACCGCGCTCTCTCACTCTCTCTCTCTCTCGCTCCCTCAGTCCTTCAGCTTTTAATAAAGTGTGCTGCTCAAAACTGCTCCGAGTTCCTTCCGAAAAAGAGGTTAATTAAAGGCCTTTAGAAAAGTCAAAGTCTTTCTCTTTCACTCCCCCTTCTTCTTATTCTCCTCCAAAAGACTCTTATTTTTAGAAGTACCCTCTCTCCCTCATTCCACCCCCACACCCCCACCCTCCGTTCCTCTCTCCTTACTTTCCGTCGTTTTCGGTG